>OY829329.1:27987237-28312736 GCA_963691655.1 Toxonevra muliebris
AAACAATTTGTGGCACAAAGTCATATTTGACGATTTTTTTAAAGTAAAATCCTTAAATTTGTGTTTTTAGTTTTTTAGTTTTAAAAAAGAAACAGGAATTTTTATGTTAATATCTTACTTTTTGCAGAGTATTTATTTATTAGTCATAACAAAATGCAAAAGCTAATTGAAATTTATGTTTTGTTTTTATTTGAAATAAGAAATTATGGTGTCCGGAATTAGGGAAGCTGCAATACAAGTATTGCCCTAAGTTCGGACACTGTTCGCGGTGTAATTTTTAAGTTGCAAAAAAAAATGGTTTAATAAAAAGAGATTTTACTAAATGTCTACCTATTTATTTAAATATATGTTAGCAGAATTAACTCTGGCTCGTCCTAGGGAAAGGTATTTAACTTTTCCAGAATCTTTGGTGGAATTTGACTTAACGCTGGTTAGTGTCCTGGACTCCTGTTTGTCCCTTTGCTACGTCATTCACTATTGCAACGAGCAAATCAACCAAAATTATTCCGAAATATTTTCATGTAAATTACCAAATAATCTAAGATCGATAAAAATATGATTTTAAAAAAATTTTTTGATAGTTTCACGTATTTATTTGATTTGTTTTTCAATTCCCCCACCCAATTTTATTTAAATAATATTTATGTAAAGTATGTATTTTTATTTTTTTTTAATAAATTCACTTTATTTTTTAGCTTTTTATTTTTAAAATTATTATTTTTTTTGTATCATAACTGAATAAACTGAGTAAAAATATAATTAAGTAATTAATTTTATTTGAAAGATAGCAAGCAAATAGGTCAAACAAGCAATAGGACAAGATTAAAACAAAAATATTTAAATATTCTACTTTATTTGGTTACAGAAATATTACTTAATAATTTTTCTTTTAATTTCTGTTAAAAAATCATTAATCATAGCAAATTTTTCAAATAAAAAGTGTAATTTTCTGCAAAAAAAAACCATCGAATCCGGACTTAGGCAACAGAGTGTCCGGACTTAGGAAAAACTGTTTTTGGCATTTTTTGCGTTATGCATGACACTACTTTTAAAATAATTTGTAAATAATACTATTGAAAAAATATTCTAAAATTTGGTTTATTTCTGTTCATTGATATATTTTAGTTCCATTAGTACTTTTATTTCGAAGATTTACTGTATCAGCAGCTTAGTTTATTAAAAAAAAGATGGTGCGGCCTTAGCTGTCCGAAGATAGGGTACTTTACATAGCGTTACATAGATTTCTAAGAAAATAAAAGGAAAAGAAAAATTGGAACAATTAATTTATACTGGTATAAATACAAAAAAGTGCTCATATTTTGTCTGATAATACAAAATGGTATCGTACGCAGACCAACAACACATTTGACACACTCGGTCTGTTGTGATGCTAGTAATTGCAACAAAGTGATCGATACATTCAAAACGATCCTCAATCTCCTATGCTCCAGTTGGTCTACGATAACCATGACGTGGGTTGTGTTCACCCAAAGATCTACAATATTTCATAGCAATATTAAATACTTCGAAATTGGAACTGTTTATAATGATAACCAGATCTACGAGCCGACAGCAAAGAGTTTTGAATGGGGGGCATTCCAGTTTAACCCTCTAACCCGCAAGATTGAACATTGATGAAAGAAAAATGAATATGAAGTTCATTTTTTGATTAGCTTTTGAGTTTAGCAGTTAGTGAGAAAAACGAAAGGCTGCCCTGAGATGGTCTTGCGGGTTTAAGACCAAAATAAAGATTTATTTGGGCAATTAAATTGTCTCATTTTTCATACAAAATTATACAAAATTATGATTATACGACAGTAGATGGCGGTATATGAGGAGACATAGAAATATTTTTTTTTTTAGATTTTTATAAAGAACTTAATATGCGCGATAATTTTTCGTCACAAAACAACACTTTATACACATAAAAATAACTATAAAAAACAACAATCGTGTGATCGCAGAAAGTGCAAATTGACCACATAATTTGTGTTTATTCTTTCTTCAGATCTGCTAACACTACTCTACAAATTTACAAAATCTTTCACAACAACGAATGACGATAACATTTTCTATAGTACAATTTTCAGTAGAATCCGAATATCCTAATGATTTTTTTCGATTGGCGCCAATTTTCCATGTAAATGGCAAAATTCAAAAAGTGCACTGTTGAGAGCATATACTTCGCATAAATACCTGTCAAAACTTTAATTTTCAGCCAATGAATTTAAAAAATGTATATTTGAGATGAGTGTAAGACAAAATTTTGAGGTATAAAAAGTTCCAATAGTAACAGAAGTATTGCTGTTATGATCGAAAAAAGGTAAGAAAAATCACTTCTTTCGTTTTTTTTTTTTCAACAAACCTCAATTTTGAAGCCCTATATCTCAAAATAATTATATGGGACATCAAATTCGTATCTGTTAAAATAAATAAATTTCTTAATAGCCCCTGAAGACTCAATTTTCCGACTTCAGGTTCACATTGTAGGAGAACTAAATGTGGTGGGAAAAACTGTTGCTCGTTGTGAAAAATCTTGTTGAGTATTGTAATTAATTAAAAAAGAAAATAAATTTGCACTTATCGATTAATTAAAATTGAGTGATGGCTGCCTCAGGACGGCCTTACGGGTTAGACGGTTAAAATAGAAAAAAATATACTTTATAGGCACTAATCTAATTGATCTAAATGTTGTAAGTAGGGAAGTGTCGTCATGGTCGGGGCTCTATCAGGGTCGGGAGAGTGTCGCTTTTTCCATTATATCGTACTGACGTGCGTTAAGTTAATATACAGTATTGTTTGTCATGACGAAAGCAAACTTTTCATGCCATTTCGAGTTCAGAGCGTGCAGTCTATGTAAGTGTTACGTGGCTGCGTGTTAAAAGAAGAGTAAAAAAACATTTTAATAGTGAAAAGTGAATTAATTTAAAAAATAGCATGCAAACGTCAAAGTAAGTTAACTTAAATTGTGCGATATGGTTTAAGAAGTGGAAATTTGTAGCTTTTTATGGTGTTTGCATCATATGCATTGAATATGTTGTAAATGATGCTGCGCTAAATGACGTGTGTTGTCAGGGCCAGATCAGTGCTTGTAATCAGAGTCGGAACACTGAAAATTTGTTTGTAATGATGCGTTTTTACTCTGGAAATACATTTTTTTTATCCGTACGTGTTTTTCGTGTCATTTTAATGTATCATATCGTATGTGTATAAAAAATCAATTTTTATTTTAAATTCTCACTTAAAAACAAATGATTTCACAATTGTCAAAGTTCCTCTTACTTGTCAAAATGCATCTACCATCTTAATTCCTTTGACATGGGATATCCTATGGATATGTGAAGTATAATAATACACAGTAGGCTAAAGAGGGAGAAAACTATTTTAAAATTAAATGTCAAAAATTACTAGTACATAAAGCACATGCATGTACTACAAATCCACAGTTGGAAAATTTTTGTAAAGTTTAAAATAATTGTGAGAACTGAATTAGTAGTTTCAAAAAAAATTTACACTAAAAGTCCAAAGTAAAAGTCGACTTTCGATCAAGTTTGGTAATTTAAAGTCGATAATAAAAAGTTGAAATTTTGAGCTAAAAGTCGATTAAAAATCGATTTTGATTAAAGTCGAAATCGATTTGCATATCCCTACCCGACTGCAATTTTTGTTTTTTGTAAATGTCCAAAACTCCTGAACTATTAATCTAATTATATTTCAATGTTCAAAAACATTGCAATTTATGAAATCTTTTCAACGATGTGCAACATAAATAAAAATCCTGCTTTCAACGGAAATTATGAGCAAAAGCCAAAACATGCTCCAACCCTGACAGCCCTCCCCTATATTATTGAAGAACAAAAAAAACAAATTTATTTGACCACTTTTAATGCAAGATGGCGAAAGTAGAGGGCATCGCAAAAAAATAAATTTTTATGCAAATTACTTTGAGTCAGCCATCCCTGGTGCATACTGAAGGTCTTCAAGTTCTTTCAACTTCTTTAGATGCTCTGTTGGGCGTTTTTTCTCGCTGTACGTGCTTCTTTAGAATGTTCTTCGATCCTTCTGTTGGCTTGAGCTATGCGAGTTCCGTCGGTTCTCAACGCCCGATTCAATCCAGATAGAAAAAGTATCATGATTACGAATCGGAATGCCAGTTTTTCAAAATTCAAAATTGCGGATCCAATATGGCGAAAGATTTTTTAAAAATTCATCTTTTTTAATCGAAACCAGTTATTTGCGAGTTTTTGGGGCCAGCTATTTACAAATCTGGCATCAGATTTTGAAAATGCAAAGTGGTCCAAAAAATAGATCGGACCGCCATTAAAATTAGTAAAAGACTAAATTGTGCTCAATTTTTTCTTAATTAGAAGGGGTAAAAAGAGAATATTTCCTATTTCCTCACATCTTCTACTCATACTTACAAACTTGCAATATTTCTTTTCTGAATTTGCAAGACAAGAATTTCATTCTTTCACATCTTACAGAGATCGATCTCTCGTGCATGTGATAATCTCTCATTTAGAAATTTTAAGAAATTCTTCAATATCTTTTTGCCGTTAAATTCACGCCACTTTAAACATTCTGCTTTTTCCACAAAACTTTAGATATTGTTGGACTCATACTTTTTTCTACAATAAAGTAAGAAAAGTTCATTAACTCAAAGCAAATACTTCACTCAAAAATTTATCACACAGTGCTAGTTATTTTGTTCATTTCATTTCTACTTTCTTTTTCGCTTCCCTGTTTCGTATGTTTCTTTTTAGTGTTGCTCCTACGATGTCGAAATATATGCATACATATGCACATACATACATACATCGGCAGCTGCAATTGCTACAATACTACAGAAATTACACAGGCCTGCGAAAACAAACTTTTTTTAAGATGATGAGAAATAAAGGATTTCAAAAAATCTTAACCTGAATGGGAGAAAAAGGCCGATTTTCGGAGATTTTCTATCGTCTATAAAATTGGAAAAAATTTGTTTCTTTGGTTCTGGTAGAAGGAATGGACAATTTTTTCCACTCGGTCGATACCAGGTCAATTTTTGATCAGAGTTGTGAAAACTTTTAAATTAAAAATTTAAAAATTAAATCTTTAAACTGAATTTTCCATATCGTATCAAAAATTGATCAAATCGGGATGAATATTCGAAAGATAAAGTGATTGTACTTAAAATGAAGTAGTAAAGAACGAAAAATATGTTTTATAAATGATCGGAAAAACTTAAATTCAGAATTTTACATTTTAGGGTCATACTTTTTAAAAATCAAAGTATCAATACCTTTAAAATAATAAATAGCATTATGAAATAATCAAATTAAATTTTATCTGTTTTTTATAGACTGAAAAACGACCAAAACTGTAATTTTTACATCATTGAAAATTTTGTGAATGTTTCCAATTTTGCGAACTTTTCAAAGTACTGAGAACTTAAGGGATTGCCACGAAACCTCACCTTGTATAAGCGGAAAGGAAAAACTGTTTTTGAATTTTATAGATGATTAAAAATGGTCTAAACCGGACATTGTATGCTCCTTTTCCATCATCTAAAACCTTGCAGGCCTGTGTTACTACTCCCAATTGTACACAGTACCACCACCGCCTACAAAAGTTCAAGGAATAAGTATACAAAAGTAGGGGTGACTGGGACAACATTTTGGCAGACAGGTGAAAACCTGGGAAATTGTTCTTTAAACCCAAAGCTAATGGACATATTCAAATGTAAATCATTTGCACCATTGACTTAGAAAAAAAAAGTTTTATTTACATTTTATTATTTTTCGTTCTATAAAACTTTGAATTCAAACATAAAGAATTTTCATGACTACATATATACGTTCTTTAAGCCTTTTATACATTATTCAAATAAATAATTCTCATTTCGAAATTGTGCGGGGATAAATCGGACATTACCTGGGATAAAATCGGTCACTTGATTATCTTTAAAATATAGAAAAAAGCGTACATTTTTATAGTGCAAATTTTAAACCGGGGATGACTATCAACAACGTACTATTTTTCTAAAAACATGATAAAATTAGTAAAAACAAATATTCAAACAAAAGGATTATGCAATAGCGTCGAAAAATCACACGTTAAAGCACAGGCAATACTTACCTATCCAAAATCTCTTTGAAATTAATATAGAAAAATAGAAAAAATTGAGCGGAGTAACCGTTATGCGAAATATTTAAAAATGCCATTCAAAATTAGGTTTTGGTTACCCGTTTAAATCGTAATTAAATTGTTTTGGCCAAAAAACAAATGAGGGCAGTCATAATGGCTGAATGCAGAATGTTAAAGCCTATTGACAGTAGCTACCTCTAACACTTATGACGTGTTCGTAACATAAAATAATGGCAAATGGCAGGCAATACCCCTTCGCCAACTTTGTCCCGGTTTTCCTTATATATAAGAAAAGAAGTATAGAAATTGTTGAGCGCCTACTTCAAATGTCGCAAATGTCCTTGTTACCTTTTTACTCGTTTCATTTCTTCTGTTGCGCTTAAAGGCGAAATTCAAAAGTATTTCTACATTACTACACTACGCTAAAACACCCACCTACCCCCTTTCCTCCTTTCTTGCTTGTTGTCCTTGCAAAAAATTTGCAAACGCATAACTCGTATACTGTATAAGATTGTGTGAAGAAGAGGTGGCAAATAAAGTACAAAAACATACACTCACATTCATACACTACAGAGTAAAGTGAAACATTGAAAAGAACTACTTGTTGGGTTAATGACGTCGTAAAATTTTTGTAACGCCAGCTGCTAAAGCACACACACACACATACATACCGCGAGCGAGCACACAGTCTGCACAATTTCCCAGGATAATAATCACATGTACACTGTGCTATAGTTGTAGTAGAAGTACTATTAGAAATAGTAACAGAAATATGTAGTAATAGTACTAGTTGTTGTTACCTTGAGGATAAATCCGAGATGAATTGTTGAGTGGGGGTGTGACTAGTGGTAGCAAAAGTTTCCTAAAGGCCGAAGGAGAACAAAAACACATAAAATGCGATGTGTAGAGCAGAGTATATTGCTGCTGCTGCCTCTCACATGAAATAACGAATTGGGTAATTTTCTGTTTTTGAGACTGATTGTATTTTACCTGTTACTTACTTGCATAAGTATATGAATACATATATATATATATGTGTGAGTCTCTGAGTGTGCGTTTTTTTAAATGCAGCGCTCCATAAGAATAATGTTTTCATAATTTATGTAGTGCTCATGCGGCAATTTAATTGTACAGCGATAACGGGAGGTGGCATGCTGTACATATGATTTTTGTGAGTAGTCCTGAAATTATTAATCAAGTTTTATAGTTTATAATTTTTTTGTTTTTCAGTCTTATTACTGGGTATAGTTATCGCTCATCAATTTCAGCGGAATGTAAGGTGAAACGGAATGGAATGTGTGAATGAAACATTTAGAGAGCGAACTCGATAAGCAGGTGAGTCCAACGTTTCAAGGCTCTTTCTTTTCTTTCTTTCTTTTTAGAAATCGTGCGCCATTTTTACTAGTCCTTTCTCCGTCATATTAAATATAGAATCTATAGTTTAGATCCTGTTGATTTTTCCTTTTCTTAGATTTAGTGTCAACCAATTTTTGTGTTTTTGCCTAATTTGTTTATTGTAAAAGCATTAAAATCACATTGTGATAGGAAAATTTAAAAACACCACGCCACTGTCGTCTTCATTATAAAAGTGTGAAACCAGCATGGATGACTTCTGTTTTCTTTAAGGATCGGCTTTACCATTCATTCATTCACGTAAAAATATTACAATTGTACCAATTTAAAATATTAACATTTTTATTTTTACAATCTAAACAGATTTCTGGACGAAAAAGTGGTTGCCAGTAATGGCTTTATATTAACAGACAACGCTCCATCTCCCTCATGTGATAGCTAACTTAAAACGGAGCACGGATCTATAATTGCTAAGTTTGCATCAACGAAAGTTACTTCCCTGACATAGCCCATGGATCAGAATGCAATCAGGATAACCAAACTCTATTACAGAAATCTGGCATCAATCACAGCAAAGCAGCACCGTTAAATTTTGAAATTAATTTTTAAACACTATTATGAAATTTCGCATACTGACTGATAACACATTAACTAAAAGATAACAACATATTGATATATTAACCCATCGACGCCTACATTTTTTAACTTGAATTTTCTGATTTTCTATTCGAATCTTTGAGTTATTTTTGAGCCAACTACAATGAAAATTCATGCTCCGATGACTTATTGTCCTTCATATAATAACATATTAATATATTAACCCATTAGAGCTCACAATTTTTTTTTTGCCGCATAGTGTAATAAAATAAATGTAAAATGGAGAAGAAAACACTATTGCTCGCCTATTCTAATTTATGCCCGGAACAGGAAGAAACTATGAACGAGCGTGTACGTGTTCGATCACTCAATTTACTAGTACTTGAACCCATCGATTACAAACCCATGTAGTTTTGCGAATAAGATGGTTCCTAATGTTTTCAAGCTGAACACGAATCTGAATTTTTCAAGCTGAACACGAACACTGTGGTCAAAAACTTCCCATAACGTCACGAGAAAAAAGGGTTTGAGATCCCCAAAAACAGCGTTTTTGGCCATATTTGAAAGATCGTGGAGCTGAACCATGACGAGCTACAAACTTTCAAAAACGTGACGCGATGGAAGAAAGTGTTCAGCATGGGAAATTCATTTGAAATCACTTGAAGCTATCTTATTCGCACAAGAAAAGTTGAAATTTGCAGGGCAGTATTATGGAAAAGCTGATAACAATGTCAGATGATCATTTAAATACCTTCTATTGATTGAATATTGATTAAATATATCAACTATTTAATCAATATTTTTGCAAAAACATTAAAAGTATTGTTTGCAAAGTTAGCGGAAATTTTCAATATTCATGAAAAGATCACAAATTACTAAAATAGGGTCACTTTCGACCCTCGCACCTCCCTATTGGCAATTTAGACGGGCCCAAAATTTCATATTTGGAGTAGATATATCTTTGGCTTCAAGACAAATCTATTTGGGCCACGCGTTTCATACATTTTTGAAAATTTAAACAAGTATCCTGAGGTAAAATTGTTCTGAAAAATTTCTATCCTTTGCAAACGCAGAGCTTATGAAAATTTCACAGCCAGACAAAAAAAAATGTTTTTTCGGATCTGGAGGTCAGACCATTTTTACAATATGTTTTTGGGATCGCTGGGTTCGAGGTCTAAAAAACTTAAGCACGTCAGGGTTCTGACATAACCGCAAAAAAATTGTTTTCGAGCTCAGGGGTCAGACCATGTTTATTCTATGTTTTTGGGGTCGCTGAATCCGAATCCGAGGTCTGAAAAACCACAGCATGTCAGGTTTTCGACATAACCTGCAAAATACCTCGTTATCTAAGCTAAGTCGAAAACTTGACATGCTGGGATTTCTTGGACCTTGAAAAACCTATAATAGACATGTTGCTGTTATTTGGCTCCGAAAATATTTTGGAGATAATCTAGTAGCCTAGATAGTGACCGGCTTTAACACGAAAATTTCGAATTGAAAATTGTTTATGTTTGAACTTAAAGTTTTCTCGAACGATAAATAATAAGGAATAGCCAAAACTTCTTTACTTATTTGGTAGTATAAATAATTTACTTTTGAATGTATCCATTTGGTTTGTGTTTCACAAATATTTTCCTAGGTTTTTATCTGTCCGACAAAAAGGGACGACTTTGTATGGCTCTCCCCTACATATGAATCAATAGGAGTAGCAAAATGAAAAACAAATTTTTTACATTTAGATAGATCAATTCATCGAAAATTTACAAATATGTGCCCAAGTTACTTGTTTTCTGATGTGTGCTATAGTACTATTCAGTCTCCTTATATCGCCGACTCTATGTATTGTAAGCACTTCTATAAAGATATATGTATCACAATAACTAACTTAGGTTCATATTCACACACTTTCACAACATTCATTATGCCTTATCTCCCGGAAACTACTAATTTTCCCCTTGCGCTCATGCTTTCGTCATATTGTATTTGTGAAACTGCATGCAAGAAACGCAAATAAAAAAGCAGCAACAAGAGCAAAAATTATGCGCTCAAGTGCAGCAATAAAATTAAACATTTTACGACTTCTTCTTTGTCTTCTCCTTTTTGCATTCAGCTGAAACTACCTTGAAAAAGTCGTTAAATTAACATGCGAAAAGTGCAGCAGCAATAATATGAAAATGTAAAACTTGCGAACTAATGCTGACTGCCTGTCTTGCCTGAGATTCGTTGTCGTCATTTTACAATTTATGGTTATTTGCATCCTTTTGTTAAAAAAGAAGTAGAAAAGCGCCATCCGAACAAAAGGATTTAAATTTTCCTTTGCAGTGCTTCTTTGCAAGCTCGATATACTTACATACATATATTGAGCGCAACTAATAAGTAGGTATGTCAAAAGCTTAGCATGTTTAATACTTGCTGCTCAATAACTGTAAATCTGGAAAAGAAAAACGTAAATTTTATAAATGGTGCATATTTTGAAGCTCAGATGCAAGTAATATAAATGAATGCATCCCATGTATGCTCAACAGAAAACACTTAAGAATATGGAATAATGAATAGTGACACTTATGAAAACAAGCATTTACAACTTCATCAAATTCTTGAGATATTTCGAAATTTTTAAGTTTTTTTTTTTGAAAAATAAGAACTAAAAGAAGAATTGCGATGGTTGAGCTCACAGATGTGTTAACTGCACTTTTTTTGACGACCTCGATAGTCTAGTGGGTAGTGCACTAGACTTTCATCTGGGAGGTTCGGGTTCGATTCCCGTCTTCGTCTGGTGGCTAATTTTCATTACTTTCTTATATTCACTATCAATATGAAGTGTATGAGAATTATAAGATAGTGTACAAGTACACACATTGATTGGTAATGGCAAAACCACCAAGCCGATAAAAAATTGCCACACCGCCGCTCGGAATCGGCGTTAAACTGTAGGTCCAACTATGTGGTATCACAATGGGTCGTACAGGCCTAAGTGTGTCTCTCGACAGCCACTCCAACCTAACCTAACCTAAGTGTACTTTTGGGTGAAAATGAGTTAGCAGCATTTTCCAAGACTTCAACAAATTACACTACTCTACAAGGTTTTCCAAAACGAATGGCGATAAAATTTTCTTAAGTAAAATTTTCCGTAGAATCCGAATATCCGAATTTTTTTTCGATGGGCCCTAATTTTCCATATAAATGGCAAAGTTCAAAAAAGTGCACTGTTGAGAGCATATGCTTCACACATGCTTGTAAAAACTTTAATTTTCAGCCAATGAATTTTAGATATTTACATATTTTAGATGAGAGTCAGGCAAAATAACTGTAATATTGCTGTGATGATCAAAAATAGGTACAAATAATTAAATTTGTTTGTTATTTTTCAAACAAATTTTAACTTTTAAGGCCTATATCTGAAAATATGGGGTCTTCAGGAGCTTTTAAGAAATTTTTTTATTTCAACAGATGCGAATTTAAAGTTTGAAGGAATGTTGTTGAGCACAAAGAGATAAATAATTTCTGCATACACACTTTTCCTCCACTTCCTACCCTTCTTCTTGAGAATGGGGTTTTAAGTCCCCTTTTTCAATAAATAGCCGATAAAAAAAACCTTTGAGAATTCTATTATACTGTCTTTGGAGAAAATATTTCTTGTTAAAAATTATAGGGTGTGCCAGAACATAAGAATGGCCTGCGAGGTACACTTTTTCCAGAATAATGCAAAAACCAAACTTTTTGCATTACAACCAAGCCACTCACACTACGTAAGTAAAAATCGGAATGTGGAGTCACCAAAATTAAAAAAAAAATAAAATATTTAATTGATTTAAAAAAAAAAAGTTTTGTTGGCCCCACATGGGATTGAACCACAGGTCTATAAACCATTTATTGAAAAACGGAGCATTTTCAAGGAAGGGTGGGAGATAGAGAAAAAGTGTATATGCAGAAATTGTTTATCTCTTTGTGCTCAACAACATTCCTTCAAACATCAAATTCGTATCTGTTGAAATAAAGATATTTCTTAATAGCCCCTGAAGACCCAATTTTTTCCGAATTCAGGTTCATATTGTGGGAGAATTAGATGTGATGGAGAAAATCTGAGTACGCAGCTTTCATCAGCGGCCGTAAATTACTATAAAACAAAAAGCTGAAATTTTGTTGCACCGCATTTTTTTATTTGATTAGAATAAAAATGTTTTAAAAGAAAAAATGGTTTTTGCATTGATGTTAATAAAATGCTATAGTTTCATAAATTATGACTTTTGCATACCCATATGTATGCTTAAAATGTTTGTAATTAAATTTTCTATAAGAAAGGTGGGCTAACTTTTTATTACCCATATAATAGTTTTGAGATATAGGGCTTCAAAGTTAAAATTGTTTGAAAAATAACAAGAAAATTGAATTTTTTGTACCTATTTTTGATCATAGCAGCAATATTACAGTTATTATTGGCAAGTGTTATATCTTAAAATTTTTGCCTGACTCTCATCTAAAAAATGTAAATATCTAAAATCCATTCGCTGAAAATTAAAGTTTGGACAGGTATTTATGTGAAGTATGTGCTCTCAACAGTTCACATTTTTGAATTTTGCCATTTACATGGAAAATTGGGGCCAAAAGAAAAAAATCATTAGGATATTCGGATTCTACCGAAAATTTTGCTATAGAAAATTTTATCGCCATTCGTTGTGGTGAAAGTGTTCGTAAATTTGTAGAGTAGTGTTACTAGCCTATTGTGCAGCTGCTGTAATTGACTAACCAATCCACCACTCAAGGAGTAGTTGAAATCGATAATACAAAATAATTCGTAACAAAAAATTTTAGTTCCTATATATTCTTATATTTAATACTTAACACATCACTGGTCTTACAAGCGCCACTGTAAAATCCTATCAACATAATGCAAAAAACATTTTGTTAATAGTTATTGCAAATTGTAAACGATTTTTGGGACATCACAAAACTGTTATACACTTAGATAATACAGTGTACGCTCGGAATTCTTAAGTTCGGAAATTTTAATTGCCCAGAAAACTTGACATGTATGTAGCTTCCTAAAATCTTAAGATTTGACTTAAATTTTCTAACTACGGTTTGAATTAATTTTTGGTCGCTTGTTCTTCTCGCTTTTAATGCTTTTACTTAATAAAATGCCACTGTTTACAACGTACATTTATGCATAAGAAATGAAACGGGTGTTAAATATGGGTGAAGGTGTCTCAAGTGTTACAAAAAAACTTAGACAAAAAACCAAAATAATAATTTTCCATCAGAATGAACATTTTTTTATAGAAAGAAATTTTTTTATACAAATTAAAACACAAATTGTAAATCTTATTTTGTTTTTGTAGACTCTGAAAATTAAATCTAGTTGTTAATTTTTCAAAGTCTTGACTACTGTTCCATGTGTGTGCTTCATTTAAATAATGTGTAACAGGCTTAAAGAACGTATATGTGTAGTCATCACAACAACAGTGTATACAGAGACGGGCAAATCTTATTCCTTAACAAAAACATTGATACGAATACTTATACACATACGCCAAATCAATTCTCAAGCGACGAATCGCCGATTTGTGATCGACCGTTTACGAGAAATCAATTTATTAAGAAAACCAAGTGAAAAATTCAATGGTTTATAATTTTTAAACTTGATCATTTTTTTGATAAAATTTTGTTACTAAACGAATAAAAAAATGTTTATTCTAACCAGAAACCTTCACCCAATAGCTAATTTATAATTATATTCTTCAATCTTAATAACATTTTCTACTTCTTCTTCTCCTTCTTACAATTTCCAATTAACATGCTCAATAATTCCTTTTTATTTGATTGTCATTTCAAATTAAAATTAAAATTAATAATTGACAGCAAATTTCAAATCAAAGATTTGTGGATATAAATATAATAAAATCTGTCCATACATATTTATTAATATTTAATTAAAATAGATATTGTATTAAAAATAATTTATATTTACATAGGTACATGCTAGGTGATAAAGAATAGTATAATATAGAATAAATATAATTTAATCTACACAAATACCTATATCCCAAATACACTTGCCGACTTAAATGTTGGGGTAGGAGGATTTTAAATCTTTTTATTTCTTCAAAAAGTCTTGTATTTCAAGAGCAACAGTCTAATTGCAAAGATTATTTTCCGAAAGCAAAGAAGAGAAGGAATTATTCCCAAGACCCTTTTTCTCTTCGATTCTTATTCTTCTTGTTTTATGATACATGGCGTTTTACATTCATTCAAGTTGTGCGAATTATATTTGAACTTCAATGGAAGTGACTTACTGTTTTATGAGTTCTGTGAAGTTATATGGTGGTTAGACCGGGTCGATTTTTTTCCGACCAATTTTTCCTGAAAAATGGAATAAAGGGATAATTTTAAGAATTTGCGGAAGAAACCATAATTTAAAAATGGATTTCGAGCCTCCGGATTTTTCAAAATAGGTTCTTTTACGTATAACATGCTATATGATATTATGTGGATAAATGGCCATAAAACTGTTAAGAATTCACCGATTCTAGTGATCGGGTACTCGTTGGAAAGCTGATTTAGTTTACAACAAGATTCTATTTAAATACAAACCAAACTGATTATAATTTTTTGCATTAAATTCAGTTTTTTAACCCTTCGAGCGGCACCTGGGCTTTTTTAGGCCCATTTTGAGTTTAAACACGTATATCTTTTTTCTTGACGAAACGAGCTGAAACTCCATGACTTCTTGCGCCAATGTTTTCTGAGTACAAAAAATTTAAATTTGTTTCAATCGGAATAAGTTGATTGAACAAAAGTTACCTAAAAAAGCCCAGGTGTTTATTTTGTGTATTGGTAAAATGAATAACAAATTATTTTGAATTTTAGATTTATTTAGATTCAAAATGTAATTTTGGGGTTTAAGGAAAATATATATAAAAATAAATGTATGTATGCATGCGTAAATACATACATATAAATTATTGTCATATGATATCTATGTGTTTTGCTTATGTAATCATAAACCGTTTGCCTGATCTTAGTCAAATTTGGTGTAGAGATTCATTTGTATATATGTCAAGTTGTGGGCTATAAAATGCGACCGTATCTCAAAGTGGGTGTGGCATTTTCGCAAAAATACAATATCTTCGAATATCAAAGTAATAAAATTTAATATGGAGACTTACTTGTTCCACACCAAACCAATTCTCAAATATTGGCTTGATAATGGGCGTATCAATTTTGCCCCCTAACCACCCCCTCCCCCCCACCGTTCATTGTGTCAACAATGATTATTGAGCTCAATAAAAGAAAAATCTACCAAATTTTATTTCTGCGTTTGAAATATATTTCTTGTTTGTGGTAATATTTTCTGTTGTTTATCTTTATTCAGCGGCATTTTTTTGCATAAATTGTTTCTGGTATTATAAGCGTATGTTACCATAAATGTGATAGTTGCAAACAATTTGTGTGCCGCACACATAGTAAAGAATTATATGCAAGTAAAAAAACGCATGCTGGTAATTCGGATCGATTTTAAAAGTAAATTTTTTTCTTAATATGTTTTCTAAAATGGTGCTTATTTTTACCAAACTATAGCAAAATGTTTAGTGAACAAAACCCTATATAAATTTTGCGCAATAACATGCTGTAATAGGCCATAATTATCGTTTTATTCACTGGGCCTAATAAAGCCCAGGAGGTTTTGTTAGCGCCTCCTAAAGAGGTGCCCATTGAAAGGTTAAGAGAAATATTTATAAAATCAATATATTACGCTACGTCATAGCTACAAAAACTGGGTGCGGTATATTATAGTGCATGTTGTAGGTCTACGCCAAAAAAAAAATGCATAATTGGAATTTTAAAAACACCAGCAAAATTTGGGCTTAGGACCATAAAACCGATTTTAAGTGTCTCATCTTACATTCGCCTATAACTTCAATAGTGGTTAATTGATTTCACAGTGTAACAAATATTTTATGCACAAGATTTTCGAACGGTTTTATAGCAATTCATTATATAATTTAAATTTATAGTAATTGATCACAATTGCGTACTCAGTTTTTCTTCAACACATCTAGTTCTCCCACAATCTGGACCTGAACTCGGAAAAATGGGGTCTTCAGGGACTATTTAGAGATTTATTTGTTTTATCCACGTAATATAGCATGTTATACGTAAAAGTACCTATTTTGAAAAATCCGGAGGCTCGAAATCCATTTTTGACCTATGTTTTCTTCCGCTAATATTCTTAAAATCATCCCCTTATTCCATTTTTCTGGGATGATTTTTCACATTTTTTTAAACTCGAAAAATAGACCCGGTCTAATGGTGATGTTGAATATTCTATTTCAAAACACTGCACAAATGCTCGATGGAATTTAAGTCTGCGAAAAAAATGAAGAAACAAAAACAAAAGAATACAATAAATTGATTAAATGGGGCCTGATTCAGAAAAATGACCTACGGCAGTCTGATTTGCCTGTCTCTATATACACTGTTGCTGTGACTACATATATATGCTCTTTAAGCATGTTACACATTACTTCAAAATTAAATTAAAAACATAAAACAGTAGTCAAGACTTTTAAAAATTAACTCTTAGATTTAATTTTCATAGTCTGCTAAAAATATAATAAATTGTTGTTCAATTCCCACAGTAGAAACGTATTGAGAAAAACCCCTTTTGAAATTTTAGACCCACTCCAGTCTTTTTTTCGTGTTGCTCTCAGACAGTCATTTTATGACTTTCCACCTTTTGAGGCCAGATTTTTTAAACTGTCTTCTGACTGCCCATTTGTTGCCCTTTGTTTTTTTTATAGATCGACAGTGAACCTAACAGCAATTTATTTCTTATTGTTTAAGGAGGTTCTTATAAGCTGATCCTAAAGAATGGAGGTAATTTTTTTTCTGCCTGATATTGGTCGGTTTGTGTGGGCACCAATCTCTACATAATGCATCGCGAATACTTCAGAGTTTGGCCTAATTTAACTTGAGAATGTTCTGTAGTGCTTAATATTTCAACTTGGACGCGCTGGAACGTACTCAAATTGGCCATGATTCAACGACAAAATAGCGGAAATTAGGTAATGATATTTGGAACCACTTTCGAAATTCACAGTAGACTGTTAGAAAAAAAAATGTATACGATAAGCACGGTTTTTATTTCATGCAGTTTTTAATATACCCTGATGTAGAGCCGATTTTTTTTACCCTTTTTCTGAAGTATATTGCAAATACAAAAAAATAAAATATTTGAAAAACCTGACGTATAAGCCTGACTGAGTACGTCATCGTGATCAGAGCCCGAGAACTATGTAGACATGATGTATGAGATGCCGGACGAAAAAACAAATTATAGTTTGTTGCATAATTTTGTAATCTAATTCTAAACATTTTGCAAGTAAATTAATTTTTTGCGTCGGTGGCTTAGCATAGTCAAACCCCTTTGCTTTTCCGCAACGCTCAGAACTTAATGGGTTAAATGAAATTGTTATAATTTTAATTTATTTAAATTAAATTGGTATCTTTTAAAAGATTTTTTGAAAAGCAGAACTTTATAGTCCAAGATCCCAATAAAAAATGTCGTAGCTGGTAAAACATAAGGTCAAAACATGCAGGCATACCAGCCCCACCCTCACACATATGTGGTGTGCCGCGTGCCAAAGGGGTGTCTTTTTATTTTTTGGAAAAACTTGAAAAATTTACTCTTCGACGATGGTCAATAACTGACCTTATTGCGTTCATTCGCCCTGGCACACTAGGTGTTCCAGGAATGTCTCTGAGTAAGGTATTGCACCATATTGGTAATTTAGAATCGGGATCTCGTACTATTATGTAATATAAATTGAAAATTTCCTACCGACATATGGCGCAATAGGAGCGATTAATTTGGCAAAAAGTGTAAAAAGAAAGTATGTGTACAGAAGGAGAGATGCAGCAGAAAAAAGGGTACATGTATTTAAAAAAAAAGAGAAAGAAAAGAATCTTCGTTGAAACAATTTTTTCTGAGTTGCATTAATTTTTTTTACCGGTAACTGTTACTCGAGCTGCCACTTTACTTTATTTTAAATGAAAAGTAAACATAGCATCAGCATTGAAGTATAAAAAAATGACAAAATGACGATACTGGGAAAAAGGGTAACCTGCAAGTTAAATTTAATTACATTTTCCTTTTTCTGGCATAACCCAAACAAGAACAATTTTGTTTAGTTGTTTTATTTTTCACTCAACTTACCCCCAAAAAAAAAGTGTTTTAAGTATGCTTATTATTTTGCATAAGAAATTGCTGTATTGTCCCTTATTCAGCATTCTATTGTCCAGTTTATGATTTGTTTGCCGGGCGTTGTTAAGGCAAATGAAAATTAGAAGGAAAAACTAAACAAAATAAAAGGAAAAAATAAAAGAAATGTGAAAAATGAGACAAATTACCAGAATTATATTTAAATAAAAAATGCGCTAAACAACCAAACAATACAAAAACAACAATAATATACAAAAAATTAAGGTAATTTAATTGATATTATGTAAAAGAGACTTGAGTGAATTATGTGAAATTATTATTATTTTTCGAAGCATAACTAAACAGTAGAGAGGAGTAAACGGGTTAATAACAAGTAGAGGAATACATAGAAAGAGGCAGAGAGAGAGTAATGCTGAAGTGAAAGCGCAAGGGAGCGTAAAATTAATTGTTATTGCTTTGGGGTTATTATCAAATGTGAAGGACAAAAGTTCTGCATACTTTTAGGGTCCCATTTTGAAGCATTACATCGAATGCTGCGGAACACGGAAATGAAAAAGGAATTTTATTTCTCTTGCTTGTACAAGAGAACTGCACGAGTATGTAAAAATGTTATCAATTAATAATTGCCGAGTGCAACAAAAATTTTAAAATGATTTAGGATCGCTGATCAAGACACTCACTTTCCTCCATCACTTCAAGTTCTCCCACAACATGAACCTGGAGTCGGACAAATAGGGAACAAAGAGATGAAAAACTTTGAGAAAACTATTATGTTCTCTTTGGATAAAATGCTCCCGCACATAAGACGAAAGTTTGTTTTAATGTGTAATCTTACGATGCCACGATGCTCATTGTTACTCGGATGCGATTATAGACTGCAATGCACAGCCTAAAATGGGAAATGAAAATTTGTCTATGGGGCACTGGAAATGCCAAAAATCTAAGAGTAAAAATTGCCTCAGAAAAGCTGTTCACTTCGAATTATTTCGCCTTAAAACTGTAGGTCCCTTTCATTCATGTACAAAAATAATTCACACAAAATGAGTGAATGCGAAGAAAGCTCGGTCTCGGCCCTCCATAAGCCATTGTATCATAAAATAAGAAGAATTCGTTCCTGTCTTGAGTTTGTATGCATTATGGTCAACTAGCATTCCCATCCACATAACCACAACGCTTCACGTTATTACCTTTTCCAGCTTCCAATTTGTTAACCAAAGTCACATTTTTTCCTTTTATTTAACTTAATTGTAAAGTGGTAGATAGCTACTTATTAAATTTTGATAACTTAACCGCAATATTCCTACAATTTATGTAAAATTAGTTACAAAAGAAGGCAAAAAGAATATGCTACTCAACAAATTATAATGAAATAAACAATTTGAGGGAAAAGGGAGAGACTAAAAGGGAAATATGAGAGAAAGGAAATACTTCTGCTACTCGTAGCTTCTTCAATAAGTTCTTCAACTTTATCGTCAGTTTTTCAGTGTTATCCTTTCACATTGACGCCTTCTATACAACAACAACAACGGCAGCAGCAGGAGCAGAAATTAAATTAAATTAAAAGTACCACCAAGTGTGTCAATGCCCTTGCTGCCCTGACTGCTTACATAGAATTCTTATACATAAGTAAGCCGAAGGAAAAAAAATAAAATAAACAACAATGAAAGCAAATGTTATTTTTAAATTGTAGCTGGTTGCCGATGACTGCTGCTTGTTGCCTTCCAATATTTTTCTGCTTTCGCATAGCTTCCTCCCCTTCCTTCTCAATACAATTAACCATTGTGTTGTTATATTTAGTTAGATATGAATGGAGAAGTCAACAGTATTGAAAGTTGAGTAGTGGTGTCTGCATTCAATTCATCGAAAATTTAATAATAAACGTCAAAATGCCAAAATTGGCTCGAAAAGTCAAGTCAAAAGAAATGAGGACTTTCATCATAAGTTCTGTACATGTAGCGCCGAGCCGTCCTAACTTTAAATCTGCCTATACTCATTCCCCTGACAATCACAGCTCGTCGCACTTTTCTCCGTCGCTGCTGCGCTAAGAAAACCAAATAAGCTTAATGTAAAAAAGCAAAAATTGAAATGAATGAAAATTAAAAGAGTACAAATCGTAATGATGTTGTTGTTGTAAGTAATAACAGGACCAGTGCTGCCATTTTTTTCTTAGAAAATACTGTTGTAAATAAAATAAAACTGGATTTTGGGGGGAAAAAAGTATGAAAAAAAAAAACAAGAATACTAAAATTTTGTATATAGTACGTAGGTTTTATAATATATAAGTTGAATTATATAAAAGTTTTCCTATTTAACATGTTTGGTAGATGCCACAGTCTTCTTGGGTAGACCAGACTTTTTACATCCTCTCACTTCTTCCGAACCCAATACAATCGTAGTGCAAATTAAAAAAAAAAAAACGGTTCTTGTAAATGATTTTGAAATAAAAAACAAACGAACGTACAAATTTTTTATATTTAGGATTAAAAAAAATTAATTTAAAATTAATAAAATAAAAAAAAGCAAATTCGTTTAAAATATATAAAATAAAAATTATTTATATTACGCATAATGAACACGAAATCATATTCTTGTTAAAACTACTTAAAAAATGAAATGAACGATTTTTGAGTAGTCATTGCTCACCAGTAATCAATACAACAATTTTAAATTATTTTTTTGTATACTTCTATTGATGCCTCAAAATTTGTACAGTTTTTATAATTTTGTTGTTAAGTAGTTCTTTTGTTCTTTCCAACTTATGAAGAATTTAAGTTTTTTTAATATTAATTTGGGAAAATATTCTTTCCACATTCGCTACCTACAAGTGCAACCTGAGGTTCCGTTACATATAATTTATAATTTTTGTTAAAATAGAATTACATTTTTATGGTAACCAAAAAATATTTAAATCTATTTTTGAATATTATTGCAAAAATTATGAAAACTGTAAAATTTGGGAATAAATTGTAATTTTTGAGGGAAATCTGTAAAACTGCATGACGACCGAAAATCAGGCAATATGGCACCACTGAGCAGCACCCTTCGTTTTCAGCCGAAACTTTTTGTGCCTCGGTCTCTTTCTCCCTTACACTTTTTCCAGCTTACATATTGCATACTTCTTAGCACTCATTTACTCTCCCTTCTCTTATCTTCCATAGTGGGTGCCATGCATTTAATAATAGAAGCGTCAATGTCATAATAATCACAAGTAACGCCATCTTGCGTTTATTTATATAAATATTTTCCGGCTAAATATATTTACTCATATTTGCAAGCTGTTTTGCTGATACTTTTCATTGTTATTGTTGTTGTTGTATATCTCTTGGGATAAATTAGTGGTTGCGTCCAAATAAAGGTTGTGCTACTTTTCTTTGCCAGCTTCTTTTTCTTTTCTTTGCACTTGCCTTGCTTTTATCCATTCTGGTGCTAGTTATATATTTTTTAAAGGGGGACGGACGAAAAAGTAACGCGTCGCACATAACACTTCTTTAGTATGCACACGAAACGAAAGAACGGCGCTTTCGAAAATTTATTCAAGCACAAGGGGAACGTCCCTTGATTTACGCAAATGACAAACTTTACTTTTGAGATTTCCCTTTCCCTCATCCCTCAGTTCCTCATCATCTAATTTCAGTTGTTTCACAAAAGCAAGTATTAAGTTTGTTATTTCTGTTGTTTTTTGTGTTGGTTGTATTTTTTGGGGTTGTGCACTGATTTAATATTTATTTTATTAATAGAAAATTATCATAAAAGCTAAAGGAAGAATCGAATTAAGTTGGCTTGGGGTAAGAAGAAAGCGAAACAAACTTTCATTTTTTGACATTTTGACATGTGTGTGTATTTAATTTTTCTGCTGCTCCCTGCTTACAATTGACAATGCTTATTATTTTATATTTTGGGCATGGGTTGACACTTGATGTGTAAACGCAAGAAATTGCAAGGTAGCTGGAAACGTGTGTATTGCCCTAAAGTTATTATTTTAACACTTGCTAAAGCAAAACAAAATAACAGAAGGTGCGAAAATCTCGTATTCTTTTTTTAGATTTTTCAATTTTCATTTTTCTTTTTGCATTATGCATATTCAATTTGATTGCGCTGAAAATAAGTCTGCAGTTTGGGGAAAGCATAAGGAGTAGGGACTAAGTTAGTTGTTAGAAATCAATGATGGAA
Source organism: Toxonevra muliebris (assembly GCA_963691655.1). Lineage (NCBI taxonomy): Eukaryota > Metazoa > Arthropoda > Insecta > Diptera > Pallopteridae > Toxonevra > Toxonevra muliebris. The sequence continues at coordinate 28,009,709 of OY829329.1, forward strand.
TTGAATGCGAAGTTGTGTGTAAAATTTGTGTATTCATGAAAAATTTGTAAAGCTTTTCAAAAAATATCTGAGATATTATACATATAGTTAGCATCCCTAACTTGTAGGGGATTCCCCAAAATGTGGAGAATCGGTTTTAATTTTAGTTAGAATTGAGGAATGAGTCCGTTTTGTGGGAAACTCAAAATTCCATTTCTTTCTCACATTTTAATGCTGCCTCGGTGGTCTAGAGGCAGCGTGCTAGGCTATCATCTCAGAGGTCCGGGTTAGATTCCCGGCGAGGGCATGGCCATACGCTTTTCTTAAAAAATCATTTTTCATGTTATTGAAAACTTTTCAAGTACAACCAATAGCCCAAAAAGCTATTTAATAGTGGTTGTTTACATTGGCGCAAGCATGAAGGCCTGCCTGAAAAATAGAGGTGGAAAAAATTGATAGTTAGAAAAAGACAGGCGAGCTTCTGCCTCTTTCTTACTACCTTTTTTTCTACCTCTCTCTTTCAGACAAGCGTTCATGCTTGCGCCAATGTAAACAGCCACATATAAAAACAATCCCTTTTTCGTATCGCCAGTCGACTGTAGATAGATAGATTGGATCATTTATTTTTGAATAGTTACAAAAATTCAACACACATAAAAAAGAAAATTACTTATCAGTAAATATTAAGAAATATTGCGAATTCCAACTAAATCGGTTTACGGACACGCCCACTTTTCATATAAGCTGAATCAAAAAATTACAATATCTCAAAAACGTTTGAAGTAATAAACTTGAATTTGTGTGCAGTGGCTAATGATACTGTAAGCATTTATTAAAACAAAAATGGTTAAGCTTGGAAAAATAGGCGTGGCACCTCCCATACAAAACAAGCGCCTAAATCAGTTTTTTGGCTCAAAATTGCCGTAGAACCCAATCTCATGCCTTGAAAAGTGGAGTACGATAACAGTTTATAAAAATTATCTAAATCGAAAAAGTAGGCGTGGCATCTCCAATATGGTCAAAGTATTTTACGGTATATATTAAAGCTGCAATGATTATCTATGTTTTTTTAATGATTTTTATGTAATTCATTCAATTGATGTAATATACATAAATAATTAGGTATTATCAAATTATTTTATTTCACTCATTAGTTAATACAATTTTTTAAATATATAAACTTATAATTTCTACTAAAATAAAGTAAATTGCTTAAAATTTATTCGCTTTCATTTCCTCCTTCATAGTCTGACGACGAATCAGATGAGAAAACAATTTCTAAATCTATATCTTAACCACTATTTTCTGGTTCTAAGAACATTTGAAACTGCTACGAGTTTTACGGGGGTAGGATAATTTTTTTGCCAAACTTTCTTCATACTTGATCAGGATCTAATACCTATGGAATTTTTGTTTGAGAATAAAAAAAAAAAAAATTGGTACGCCCTCATATGCATATAAAAAAGTATATTTATTTACGTAAAATATATATGTATGCATAAGTACACACATGGGGTACAACTCAGATACCGCTCAAATCTGGTATATTCACATTTTTCAAAAACAGCTTTTTTCATTCGAGGTTCCGCTAGAAAATTGACTACTACGTCTGAATATGCAAGCATATGCAGCTAAAATTTTTCTAGAGATATCTCTTGAAAGAAATAATTAAAAATTAGAGAGGACGTTTTAGATGGTGATTTTACAAGTAGTGGTCCTTCAAAACGAAAAATGGAAACACATCAAAACTGGGTATGCCCTTAAAGAATAGTAAAAATAAGATTGGGAAAAAATTTCATTATATTTAAAACAAAAATAAAAAAGTTACAGGAGTTAGAAATGAACCTACCGAAGTAGTATTTGCGGCGAAAAAATGTCTTTGTTGCAAATGCTTGACTTTCAATATGTTTTTTTATCGCAAAATAAAAGTAATTTCTAAAATCCTTTTTAAGCTCATCAAATTGAAGTATTTACAATAGAACTGCATTCAAATATTATCAATATTTTTTGCATTGTTTCCACCTTCGTTACACTGTGTGTCGTTTGCCGCCGTCGACTGTATGAAAGAACATAAATGCAGTAACGACGTTCATTATAGCGAATACATATACAAAAAGTTCTAAGTTGAGGGTAATGGGATGAAACAGTCAAATCCCCCACCCCACTTGAACTCAGGATTATCTGCGGTAGGCCAATCACCTGTCAAAAGAATTAATGAAACTAATAGTAGATATGATGCTTAGTAGAAGTCTCAAGCTCCTAAGAGAAGAGTAAACAACAAAAAAAATGGTTTCTGTAATAGGCATAAAATTCGATTGCCTCCTTTTTCGTTTAGTATTTAATGCAATATAAAATACTTTCAAAATCCAACTGACAAATAATATTTCTGCACCAAATGAATGAATGCTGAGGTGTTCCATAATTAAAATTCAGAGCATTCGGGAGGTGCCATGCCCCCTTTTCCGAATTTCTCTCACCTTTTTCCTGAGTCATTACATTATGAATTACCAACCTGGTATCAAATCTCAGTACTTTACTGTAAATGGTTTCGAAAATATACCCAAAAATTCTTTCAGTGATTTGCTTAAGAAGTACCAATTTCTGCGCTATAACTACAACCAACATACCGCTCTTCCACACAAATAGTCATTGTCTTCCAAATTCTAATTCCTCAGTTACTTCGTTTCAAGTATTTTGTTTGTATGGGAAGTGCCATGCCCACTTCTCAAAAACTCGAAGTCAAAAGTTTGGTGCCAAATGTGTCATTTCTATTTCCTATAAGAATAAGCTTTTCAAAAATATAATAGTTTTTGCTTTATTATAACCGCATTCTTTCAGAGTAGCTGCAGTGTTAGCAGGTTGAAAGTGAAGTGCAACTTTAAAAAATTAAAAAAAATATAAATCGATTTTGTATTGAGATAAATCAAAATGAATACTGAAAAGAAAGTTATTAGCTTAATTTTTAAATAACTTTAATGTTCTTAGCTTGTTGAGTACTTTTTATAAAATTAATGTTGTACCAATACCATTATTAGTGTTTTCTTGTCCATACAATTAAATTTCACATAGAGTTTTAGTTGTTTTCCCCCTGAACCTCCCATTGAGATTTTTTTCTTAATATTAGTCAAAGTTTCGAGATTCTAAACTGTTAATATCAGCTGTTCGTTTGTGCCCATGTGTGTGTTATCTCCCACTGACCAAAGCAGGCTCGTTGTTTTTGCTTCGGGTTTCTGCTGTGCAACTGTAACTTTTTGTGCGGTGTTTTTATTCTGTTTCAACTAACACGGATTTGATTATTCGTTTACTTTAAAGATCGTATCCTTTTATAACGGGATATCAAAAATTACCATATTAAAATCCGTTTTTAATTTGGTAATTTTTTTTATAGTTTTTCATTATTTTTTATAAATAGTCGCTATTTGAATTGTAAATTTTCTTAGTTTGTAAAACTCAATCTTATTCAAAACTTGTTATACTTAAAAAACAAATTGAGCAGAATTTTTCTTCAATTTTTTGCTTATGCGGGGTGGAACGGGGTAATGGGGGTGGTAGGGGTCTGTATGCAGGTGTTCAACCACGCACATTTTATTACATTGTTTTGAAGCCGTAACAAAAGTTTCTCGTTTTTATCTCAACTGGAAGAATTTTTGGCCGCTGACTCCATGCAAGTCCGACTACTGTGCACTGGTCCAACTTCACCTTTGTAATCATTGCACATAATCAATTTGAGTTTCTATTTGCTGTAAGTTGAGAATACGTATTGTCCACACGTACAAGTGCAAATTCATTTACCATAGCACCAAAAAAATGGTGTTCAAAATATTTGATCATATTTTCATCTATCTTCTGTAGTTTCTGAGATACAAATGTTTGAATGGTTTTACATTTCATTTATAATATCCCGAACATTTCTTCAAAACGCATTATTTACTTTTTCATTTTTGCTGTCACCGTATATTATTTTTAGTTTTTATCATACTCTGCCCTGGTTATACTGACAGTAACAAATAATAAATCGGCAGCCACAAGCCTCCGCTACCGTTTTGTTGGGCACATTGTATGATGTCAATTCTACGATGCACATCGTCGCAATTCCACAATATAAACGAACTTACAGCCTTGTGGTTTTGATGTTGTTCGGAAAATGCATTGCTTCGCAAGCTTTTTACAACTTATTTGGTCCATCCGCCTTACTAACAGAACGCGTAACTTTGTGTTGCTTTTTTTTTCTGTAGGTGTCGCGGGGCTTCTCCAGAGCTTTTTACATGCTACTGCTAACAAAAAATTTCGTTTAACTATTATATCGCATCATTATATGTAATTGGCGGCATTCATGAAACTCATCAAATCCTAAAACCGCCATTTTTGGTAGCTAAAAATTTATATGACACTTTCCATCGGTTGATTTCTTTTGATTTTTCTGAATATATTAATCAATTTTTTTTTTTTGTGGATTCAATTCTCTTCCACAGAATTGAACCCGTTGAACTGGTACTCCAGTCAAGCATTTTTAAGCACTAAGTCACCAAAGTGACTCATTTTATTAGAACAATTCGGACGGACATTTTTTTAAGCATTTACTCCTCACCTTGGAATCGAGCCTGAGACAGCTAGAACTCCAGTCTAACACTCACTTTGTTATGCCTAACACAATTGACAAATCATATTCATTTTAACGCCATTGTCAAACATTCTCAGCAAAAACATTAAATTATTTATATTTATTATTTAAGTTGTGACTGCACCTGTTTAGCAATTGATAAGTATTTTAAAATACTCATCAATTGCCTCACCGTTTTACTCTTCGTTTTTCATTTGGTTTTAATTGAATAAAAATAACTGGATTGTAAATTATTTTTGCTTTTAAAATTTGTTAAATACCACGCTGCTATAGATAGCCACCGTAATGCTGATCATGAAAAAGAGTTAAACCAATCTGGAAAGGTCCATCGAATCAAGATGCATCGCAACCTCGAACGTATTTTCCATTTTCTATTCAGCAACAACAACGGCATGCCGCGGTACAGCGATCGAAATCGTATACAGCTCAGTTTGAAATACCGGAGTGTTTGTACCCATTAATGGTGTTGGTTTTTTAGGTATCAGCGCAACCTTGTTGCCAGTCTATTTTTCAGTATTCAGTCGTGTGTTCTGTAATCCAGTAAAAAATCTCCAAATTTTTCACCTACTTATAAATAAAAACTTTAAAAAAAGTTCAAGCATTTGTATATATGAGTTATTTAAAAACTTTAAAGTTGAACACATACACACTTACATGCTTCACATAAAAAATTAAACTTTTCCTTCTTTAAAAAAAAAAAAAAAAAATTTCACCTCAGTCTAAAAATATGCTACAGCAATTCAATTAACTTGCAGCAAAGAACAAACACAACTCAACTTCATGCTACAGAGAGCTAAGCACCTCCGCCAGTGAAACGCTAGAGCGCCTAGAAGAACGCACACACAAAATCATGAAAAAATTATAGCAAAAGAAAAAAATGGAAGAATTTTTAACACGCACGCTCGTTCACTTATTGCCGAAACGTGCCATAAAGACAACAGAGAAAGAGAAAAGCTACATGCATTCACACAAGTTTAGAGATACGAGCATACCATGCCTGTGCAAACGCCTAAAAGTAAGTGGTGAGTAAGATGTATAAATATTTTTAAAGATGTTTACATAGAAAGTGTGCAGAAAAAACAAAGCAAAAACAAAATAAAAAAAACATAAGGTCAGCAATATTGTTGCCGCAACAACAGCAGCAGTAGTAGCAACAACAACAGCAATCAGTAATAAGATATGACAATAGAAACGGAATAGAAGGAATAGAAGAAGAAATAGTTTGTAGCAGAGTTAAAAGTATTGGAGAGCAACAAACATTTTTTTTGTTTTTTTTTTTTGATACTGTAAGTAAAGTGTAAAATTTATATGTTTACTGATTTCTTTGGAGAGAAGTATCTAAATATTTTGTGTCTTTTTTATGTATATGTGTGGATTTATGTGTGTCTATGGGTCTGTTGTCGTTGTGTTTGTATGTGAAATATCACTTTTTTTGTGGTATTATGAACTCAACAAATATGGACACAAGCTGGATTTATCAATTTTTTTTTTGTCCTTATGATTTTGTTTTTCTTTGCTTTTGCTTTTTTATATAATTTATTGTTTTTGGCCAGTTGCCCGAAAAATCTCTAAGTAGTATGTTGTTAGTTAGCAGAAGTAGTTTGTTCTTCACCACTTTCTCGTTGCATTAAAAAAAATTCAATAAACTCAGTAATAGTTATGAAATATGAAAATATTGCAAGAATTGTTTGTTTTCACAGATAACAGAAAAAGGATTATATTTAAAATAAGCTAATCTAAGGTGTTATAATAATGCATATTTCAATTAAAATTGTAAATTCACTGAAAAAAGAATAAATATAGTAGAGAGATTACTAAGTTTACTGGATTCGTGTGCTTGGAATAAGGTTAGATCCAATCAAGGCTCTTTAACTCTCACAAGAAAACATATAGTACTTGCTAAATCTTTGAAAAAAAACAGATATGTTAGTCTACTTGGTTTCTCTAGATTAAAGTTAATGCTGAAAAAGAACTCAACACTAAAATTCATGAAGAAATTACTTTTTTGAACGTTTCCCAATATTTTTACGTTCTTTCAATATTTGTTTGCAACAATTTGTTTTGCATTATTTTCTTTCTATGATGAAGGAAAATGCGGATTGGCAGGGGGAAAAAGATAGCTGATGAAAAGAGAAGAGAGCTGGAGGGGTAAAGGTGGTGAAAAGGGCAACTAAGTGAAGGTGGATAGCTGAGAAGAACAGTTGAAGGGAAGGGGAAGAGGGTTAGCTTGAGAAGGAAGAGCAGAAAAAACGAAGAAGGGAGGGGCGGAGACCTATTTTTGCTTTTTATTAACAAAACGGGAAAATATTTTTGTATTTAAGGGTGTTCACAAGGTGTCTCAAGTTTGGTTGGTTGGAGTGGCTGTCTAAAGACACATTTAGGCCTGAACGGCCCATTGTGACACCACAAGGTTGTACCTGCAGCTAGACGACGATTCCGAGTGGAGGTGTGGTAATTTGTTATCACTTTGTGGTTTTTGCCATTGCCTACAATGATTTTTGGGTAAAGTAATTGATTAAATAATTTTTTATTATTTTTATTGACAGCGCGTAGTTTTTGTAGATTTTTCAGTAATTCCATATACTTTTGGATTTAAACCGAGGTATTCGAATGTAATGTAGTAAAAATGGAGTAAAAAGAGTGGTAGAAATAATATTAAAAAAGTAGTGGAAAAAATAGTAGAAAGTAGTGGTACCAAATAAAAAGAAACTGTAGAAAAAATGTATTAAAAAGGTAGTGGTAAAATAGTAGTGGAAAAAGGAGTAGGAAATATTAGTTGAAAAAGAAGTAGAAAATAAGAAGAAATTGTAGAAAAAAAATAGTAGAAAGTAGTAGTAAGAATAGTAGTGGAAATAGTAGTTGAAAATAAAAGTGGAGCATGGTGCCAAACCCACTAATCCAACAAACTGAAAGAATTTAAATTTTAGTACCATACCATAAATGCCTCCTAAGATATCTCATAACGGAAATTCAGGTTATATGGAAGGTGCCACACCGCCTTTGTCAGTCCCACCTATATTTTTGTTGTAGCATGGCATTGTCAATTCTCGTTATTGTACCAAATTTCTGTATTGTGCTATAAATGGTTCTTGAGATATACCCAAAAAACTATTAGGATTGTATGGGAGGTGCCACGCCCACTTTCCTAAAAGCCATTATGAATAGCTATGATTCATCCTCCCGCCTAGGAAAATATATTCTGGAAATATGACTTCAATCGGGCTAGTTGTTCAGAAGTTACACGATGTCATACAGACAAAACTCTACGATTATAAATATAAAAATTATTGATATCTTTAACTGCACAGAAAAAAATGTTTGGAGTTTATTTTACGATATTTTTTTACGCCCAAACTGGACATCTGTGAGTGGCTGGCCCGGTTGATTGCGACACTTGAAGTCATCTGAACAGAAAATTTAAATAAAATATTGTTTTGTAGACTTGCCATTCTGGCGCTTTGTTTTGTTGAGAATCGGGATAAAGAATAGAAAATAATAATTCAAATAAACAATTCTATTACCTGCGAGAGCGATTGACGTGTAAAATAATGTATTAAAATTTATAGAATTTTTCAAACCCTTGGACCGATAAAAAAAAACGTTGTTTCAATATATTGTACTTTTGAAATACATAATAAAAAAAATCGATTTTTCGAATCTCGAACACCAGATTACATCCTTAAAGCGTGTAATTTTTGATGTGATAACATCTTTATTCGGGGCTGAAGGGAAAATTTATAGTGGAGTGAATTGATAGAAATTAAATGTCACGTCAGTGTCGTGTGAGGTTTCATAGTATATGTGAGTTTATAAGTGTGTGTATTAATAAATAAATAAAAGTAGTGGTTGTGTTAAACTTTCGTACCGCCGCAGTGATTTGATCCCATACAGCGACGGGACAAAATTAGAAGGAGCGCTCTGATTTTGATGACATTTCGTGTGATATTAAATTTTTAGTCACTAAACTCAAATCTGAAGTCAGTTTTAATCAGTATGTCATGTTCGTCATATTTGACAAGCAATAATGAGAAAATGGGCGGTTTGATCGTCAAGAAATTTTTTTTATCTAGTTATGTTGATATTTACCTTTTCAGAAAGTTAAACAATTTTTATTGGAATCTTTTATTGTTGGAATAAAAGTGATATTAATGAATGCAATTTTTGATTTTTAATACTTTTTTTAATTTTTAAGCATTATTGCATACTTTTAGGGTTAACAAAAAAGTTTAATTCCAATTTTTGTCCAAAAAATCGTGTTCAGACCCAATTTCGAATTGAACTATTTCCTGAAAGCGGAAGATAGTGGAGGATGTTTTGCATATTCCAACAAAGAAAGGTACTTTCTAAAATTGAGAAAAAATCCAGATTTTCCTTGCTAAAATTCGACAATTTTCAGTTTTCGTATTTCTTAACTTTTAAAATAATGCAGAATTTTTAGCTTTTCAAATCTTGATTAGAAATTAACATCAAAAATTTCCTTAATAAATTGAGATTGCAAAACTCGATATTATTAAAAACTAAGTTTTCAGATGTATTTAACTAAGCGGACTAAAAAACTGAAATCGAACGATCGATTCGATTTTTTGAAAAATTTGTCCACTTTGAGCTGCTCTTGCATCTACACAAATTATTTTTTCGGCAAGATTTTCTTGGGTTTTCTTAGTTGGAGTATTATCTTCAAAATGACACCAAATTTGTGTGGTTTTGACAAATTTGGTTTTTGGTGGCAAATTTCACCCCGCAAGTATGCTATCTTGTTATTAGAATAAACTTATTAAAATATGACCCTGAAAGTATGCCGCACTTTTATTATTTTGTGTGTAAATATAGTGGTAGTTATGTGAACCTTTCCCTGCCCAACAACGCACAACAATTTTGTTTAAAAAAATATTCAGGGATAGCATTCTTCATTCTAAACAACTTTTGTTCTTTGACTTCTTCAATACCTTAATTAGAAGTGTTGAAATCAGAAATTACCCTGAGCACTATATATGGTACGTCGGGCAGTATCAACTAAAATAGAAATGTATAACTTTTTTTTTTCAAAAAATCTCTTAACTGAGATAAATAATCAAAGATAAAATATACCAATAATACTGTACGAAATTTCTAGACACAATTTCGTTCGCTTTTATAGCATAATTGAACATCATATTTAGTACAATACGTTATAGTACGTTTACCACAACCAGGAACTTTGCATTTGAATCGTCCCTCAGATGCTGGCTTCATTTTCGGAAGGTGCCCTATGTTATCCAGTTTAATGTCTGCTGATGTAATATGGAAAGTATTTAGCCTGAATCGTTTTGCTTGTAAGCTCATTGAAAAGGACGACTTCGAGCTATAAAAATCATCCTGCGAAAAAACTTCATTATCTTCACCTTCACATCAGCCATAATCATTCACATGTTTATTCCATTTCTCATAGTCCATTAATCGCTCCATTCCGAATTTCTAATAAAAACTGGAAAATGCTCCAAAGTTCACCAAACATTAAACACTGCCCAAGGAACCATATATCCATACCTCAGTTCCAAAGTGTAAAAAATCAGAAATAAGTAATAACGAGATAATTAGAAATTTAAATGACTATCAATATTTTTTTAAGGGTTTACGATAAAATATTGGGTATAACAACGGAGCTACATTGAGTCATCGACCTGTTATTCTTTGGAAATGGTGCGTAATGGTTCCGAGAATAGTTTCTAATACTTATCTGAAACTCATCAAATTTCTGGATTTGTTACACTTTGGAACTGAGGAAATAAAAATTTGATAATATTTTTTTTAAATATTACACACATACCAATCAATACATCTTTAGCCACACAGTTATATTTTTTATGTTGAAATTCGCAAAATTACATGGAAACGTGTGCAGGGAAGGGTTAAGCTTTTGTACTGCTAGGTGGAATATGGTGAATCGGATCAGGAAAGTATGCTGTCTTATTATTGGTATAAAAAGATTAAGAAAGGTGAATTTTTTAATAGTAAAAATAGAACCCTGAAAGTATACCGCACTTTTATTATTTTGTGTGTAAATATAGTGGTAGTTATGTTAAACTTTGGGCCATTGTTGACTCCAGTAACAGCGACGGTACCATATCCCCAGACAACTGGAGGTTGGTACAGGCGGCGCTTCGCAATGTCTACAAAGACGTTGTTACGGCGAATCCAGGCCCGTCGCCCAAATGCCGAGATGCCGGTTGGTATCAAGGCCACATAAAGTTGGTAGCTTGTGCAGATCAACGCTCTGCGGACCTTTACAAGCTGGCCATTGCTAAGTTGGGAGAGGTATGGCCAGGTGCAAAGCTTTCTGCTGTATCTAAAGACCAGATCCCCAACCGACCACGTTCCAAGGCATGGATTCCGGCTGAGCCCTCCTCGCCGGATGAAATCCTCGAGCTTATAAAGTTAAGCAACCTTGAGCTACCCACCCATGATTGGAGAGTAGCCAAGGTCAGCGAACCCAAGGGCAACTTCCGTGAGGCACTCATCATCCTTAATGAGGAGTCGCTCTCACCGCTTAATACCACTTAGGGGGAGATCAACTACGGGTTCGAGACGATCTCCCTCAGGGTTTACAGATGTGACAAGTTGGGTACTGGGCAAGAAACCGTCACAGAGCCTTCGGCAGAAGCCGTGGACTTCCTGGCGACCTTGTCCCAGTCCCAGACAGACACTGATCTCTCTGATGAAGGGAGTACCCTGTCCTCCTCCGAACTAGTTGGCGACTTTTTCGGTAAAATGGAGCTTGCCGCTGAGAACGTCGAGGCCCCTCCTTTGTCTGATGAGGAGGACCCCGACGTCACCATGATTGCCATCCCAAAAAATGGTGAAGGTTATTCAAATTAATCTTCACCACTCCATTACTGCCTCGGCAGCCCTGCTCCTCCGCCTGACTCAAAAAGGAGAGGAGCTCATACTAGTCCAAGAACCATGGGTCGTCAATGACCGGGTTTGCGGACTCAATATTAATGGATACCGCACAGTGTATGTGGAGGGTCAAGGTAAACCCAGATCCTGTATCCTTATCAAAAATAGCATTAACGCTCTTTTACTCTCCAGGTTCAGCGATAAAGACAACGTGGCCATGGTTATTGTGATCAACGCCATGGCCACCTGGATCGTCTCCAGCTACATGGCACATGACCACGGTACATCACCGCCGCACGATACATTGAAGCTTCTGGTTGCAGAGGCTAACCGTAAACGGACCCCGGTTATCATCGGTGCCGACGCTAATGCCCATCACGAGATGTGGGGCAGCACGGACACAAATGAACGAGGTGAGTCCCTCTTTGATTTTATCCTAACTCATGACTTAGTTATTGCTAATAGGGGGAACGAGCCAACCTTCATTACTTCAAATAGAAGGGAGGTTCTCGATCTCACTCTAGTAAGTGAACACTCGTCACACCTACTAAAAGACTGGAGCGTCTCGCAAGAGTGCTCCTTTTCTGATCATAATTATATTAACTTCACCATTGATAAACTAGATCCTACAGACTCTGCAGGTGCTACTAGCCTCATCAATAGGAAGCGTACTGACTGGACAAAGTTCCATGCCATTATCGAGTCTGGCATACAGCTTGCTCCAGCCACTATAAATAACCACTGCGATATTGATCGAGAGGTAAACTCCATTACAGCACTTTTTAACACTGCTGCTAAATCGGCATGCAATTCCTCCAAACCTAGAGGTAAGACTAAACCTTTATGGTGGACCCCGGAGATTGCAGAGCTACGAAAAGTATGCAGAAGACTCTTTAATAGAGCCAAGGCTTTCAATGACTGGTTTCTCTTTAAATCTAAACAAAGAGAACTTAAGTACGCTATAAGAAAAGCCAAAAGGGCGTCTTGGAGGAACTTCTGTGGTAGCATAGAAAGCTTCTCCGAGGCTAGCCGACTTCGAAAACTCTTGAATACGACCCCTAGGGCTCTCGACTGTATCCAGAAATCCGATGGTCACTGGACTGATTCTGGGATCGAGACCTTAGAGGTCCTCCTGTATACTCATTTTCCAGGGAGTAAAACCTTCGTTGATCATAGTCCTCCTGTGACCGATCATCTTTTAAGTAACACCTCCCCTTTTCAATTGACCGACACTCTTCTAAAGTGGGCCATCAAATCCTTCAGCCCCTACAAATCTCCAGGGCCAGATGGCATCATTCCCGCGGATATTCAGCAAGGGGCTGAACACGTAACATCATGGCTATTGCAAATTTATAATGCTTGCCTAAAATTTTCGTACATTCCCAAAAGCTGGAGAGAGGCTCGTGTAGTCTTCATACCCAAAGCAGGGAAGGCGTCCCATATCAACCCAAAGGACTTCAGACCGATCAGTCTGTCCTCCTTTCTCTTAAAAATATTAGAAAGGGTTCTTGATTTTCATATCAGGAATTCTATCAATCCTACTCTTTTATCCAAATCACAGCATGCCTATACTAAAGGGAAGTCTGTGGAAACAGCGCTACATGTACTCATTGAGGAAGTTGAGAAATCACTTTCCAACAAGGAGTACACACTTGCAGTGTTTCTCGATATCGAGGGGGCTTTCAACAATGTCTGCCCCGACGCTGTCGTTAATGCCTTAATAAATCTTAATCTTGATGTTAATCTGGTTAAATTTATAGGACAACTACTTAAAACACGTATCATCAGCTCCTCTATCGGAAATGATAAAGTCAAAAAGGTTGTCAATAGGGGCACACCACAAGGAGGTGTATTATCGCCTCTTATTTGGAATCTGGCGGTGAACACACTGCTAAACAGATTAGATCAAACCGGCTGCAAAATAATAGCTTATGCAGATGACATTGCTATTGCAGTATCCGGCAAATACGTTGCTACTCTTTCAGAACGGCTAAATCACTCACTTAGCATTCTGTCTCACTGGTGCCGTGAATTCGGTCTCAATGTTAATCCTGCCAAAACAGAGGTTATGCTTTTCACTAGAAAGTATAAAATACCAACTTTTGCCCTACCCAAAATTAATGGTATCTCGCTTTGTCTTAGTAAGCGCGTCAAATATTTAGGACTTGTTCTTGATCCTAAACTTCAATGGAAAGCTAACATAGCAGAGAGAGTACGGAAAGCCTCTTGCGCTCTCTACTGCTGTAAGAGGGCATTAGGAACAAGATGGGGTCTTCAACCTCGAGTCACTTCCTGGCTCTATTCAGCAGTGGTCGAGCCTAATCTTCTTTATGGATCCGTCTTCTGGTGGCCAGCTACTTCAAAGGCGGTCAACCTTAAACCACTGGATAAGGTTAGAAGAACGGCAGCCATATTGATTACTGGGGCCCTCCGTACTACCTCCACGAAAGCTCTCTTCGCAATCCTTCATTGGTTGCCAACCTCACTTCTGGTCAAGCAACAAGCTAAGTGCTCTGCTGTCAGACTCAGTGGCCTAACTCGCTGGACCCGGTCAAACCTGGGCCATGCCAAGATTTTAATCCACGATACGTCCGTACCAACTAACGTAGACTACATTTGCTCTACCCCTAATTTAAACCACACGTTCTTCACCCATATCCCCAGTAGAGAGGAATGGGTTAATGACGAGGTGGTCACTGACAATTTAATTGACATCTATACAGATGGATCCAAATCGGAAGAAAGAGTCGGCTGTGGCATCTTCTCTAGTAAGCTAGATCTCAGACTCTCTTTCCGACTTCCTGACCATTGCAGCGTCTTTCAGGCGGAAGTAATGGCTATCTATCAAGCGTCCAAGTGGCTTATTCGCAACGATTCATTCGATACGAATATCCGCATCTACACGGACAGCCAAGCAGCAATCAAGTCCCTTGCCGGTGTTTTCACTACATCAAAGCTTGTTCTCGACTGCCGATCTTCACTCAACATTTTGTCGAGTCACTCTCAGGTCCACCTATATTGGGTGCCTGGATATATGAATATTTCAGGTAACTGCAATGCCGACGAGTTAGCAAAACAGGGATCGCAACTTACAGATATATCACCTACCTGCACCATTGGTGTCCCTCTTACGTCTATTAAATTAGCCATTAAGCAAAACTACCTTGAGGAAGCAAAAAGATCCTGGGTAGCGGAGCATACCTGTGGTATTACCAGGCTAACATGGACCACTATGGACAATAAACGTACTAGACAGCTACTCAACCTAAGCAGAAGCTCCACAGCATAACGACTTCGGTGCTCACGGGACACTGCATAATGGGGAGACATGCTGCGGCTCTGAGGAGGAGGAAGAAACAGTCCTTCATTTCATGTGCGAATGCCCATCCTTGGCCAGGAGGAGACTAAAACTCCTGGGTTCACCTTTCTTCACTAGTCTGTCCGAGCTATCATCCATAAATATTAAGGACATAGCCAGATTCATTATGGAATCCTCATGGTTCTCCACTCCGTAAATGGGGGAGTCGCGCCGTACTGTGGTATCACAATGAGCCTAATTTGTGCTTAAGTGTGCTTTCAAGCAGAAGGCTGCCACTCCAACCTAACCTAACCTATGTTAATCTTTCGTACCGCCAGTTGAAGGGTGGTGAATTTCACCCCGAAAGTATGCTGTATTATTATTATTATAAACAGTTTGAAAATGGTGAATTTTTCATATTAAAAATAAGATACAAGCCCAAAAGAATGCAACAGATAATTTATGTATCAGAAATGGTTGTGAAATATACTTATATATCAATGGAATTAGTGGAATGTACTAAAACTCTTTTTATTTATTATATTTTTTATTGTATAGTTTATTTTGGTTTACAGTTTACATTTTCCTAATTATAATTATAAAACAATATCAACATTAGGCGATGTAGACGTGCAAAAAGCGAAGAAAGTGCGTTGAAAATAGAATATGAAAAGTTTCAAAAAACACATGGACTTTGCACTTTTTTGGAATATAAAAACGAAAACTTTTATAAAGAAGTGAATAATAATACGTAAAGTATGTTATCACATCATCGACTGCAGAAGTGGCTCATTTTTTTCAATTATACTTCCGCGAACTTATACAAATTTTGGTTTGAAAAAAGTGGTTGAAATTTACCGCAAAATTCATTTGTGAATGTTAACTCAAAAACTTTACGTGGAAAATTGAGTTTGCCAACGTCCACGAGTCATTTGAAGTTGATGCATAAGGTCCTTGACCTTGTAATTCTATGAGTGGTATTATTTTTGCAAAATATTAATAAAAATGTTGCCCCCGACACAATTTTTTAGCTCGACACTGCCTCACAGGATCATATTGGGAACTAATCTAAAGAGCTTTGGCGATGAAAAAAATTTGTTATTAGAACTTTCTAAATTTTTCTTTAGATTCGTTTAGTATAAATTCGTCACATGTTAATGTACGATTTTCAAGTATAGGATTTTACTAGTTCAAATTAATGGGTTGACAGCTTCAACGTTTAGCATTTTCAAATTACTTTTTCCTCGCAATATGAGCTTTAGAATTTTATAAATTAGTAAATCAAGCGGCGGGGGGCTGTAGAAAAATTATATGCTCTTCCCTCCCTCAATTAGCTATCATTATTGCATAAGTGTAATAAAATTTACTTAATTTCAATTCATAATTCAAAATAATATAACTAATTAAAAATTCCTCATATTCTGTTGCTGTTGCTTGCTCCAGCTGACTGTTGCTTGCTGTTACTGGTTCCGTTGTTGATTGCCAGCAGGCAAACAAAATAATGTTGAACGTTAATATATTAAATCACACCTTAAATTTGACTGTTCCTGTTGCTAATATGAGTTGCCGGCAGAGCCAGTGTTATTGTTATGTTTTTGTTGCTCTGTCAACTTGTCAAATGTCAAAAATGACACATTTCACCTAATTACAAATTCAAATTAAATCACAGGAATTTGAGAAGCGCAACAAAAAACATAAAAACAAAAGCAGAAACCGAAATGATAACAGCAACAAAAAGTGAAATGAATTAACCTAATGTTTTGGTTGTTGTTGCTGCTCCTGGTGAAATTTTTGGCCGCCATTGCTCATAGCTTACAAACATACTTACTTTGCATATGAGCAACAATAACGACAAACAACAACAGGAACAACAAAACACAATAATGAGTGTTACCAACACAATAATTCATTTTGAGATAAATGTGTGTGCGTGTATGTATGTAATTGTATATGCTTCATATGCTTATTTTTGTATATGTGTGTGTTTGTTTCAAACATTACCACATAATGAAGCACATTAAAAGGAAAGTGTTGTGCACACGCCCCTAAAGCAACAACAACAACAACAAAGTTATTTTACTACAGCAATAATAACAATAATAATAGCAACAACAATAATACCACCACATATGTATATACATATGAACATTAAAATACATTTTTAATGTATTTGTGTGTGTGTGTTTGTTTGTTTGTTGGTTTGTATGTATATGTGTATTTTATGTTTCAAAATTGTAATCAAAATAATTATTTATATTATTTTGTTTTAACTTTTTGTTTATTCTTCTGGTTTTGGGTGTTTTTTTAATACATACATACATATGTATTCATGTATATCTGCGGTTTTATTTTTGTTGGTGTTGGTTTTGTTTTTCGTTGTTTTAATTGCATTCTAAGTTATTCATGAGAATTTTTGGTATTTGCTTTCCAAACATACACATGCATATACTCTACACACATACTTACATATATATTTATTTTCCGGTAATTACCCAGTAGGAAATATACTTAAATTTTCCTTAGCGTCATTTCTGCTATAAGCACGTAGCGAGCGGTGGAGTTTCAAAAACGAGTATTCCATTTGAAGATTAATGAAATGCCGACATCAACAAAAAATTTCTTCCAGGAAAACTCTAGCTAGGGTTATACTTCCATGAATATTTTTTTAAAACATTTATCCTATGTGGTTCTCCTTTGGTTAACCCCAGACTTTTAGATGCACGAAGTTCGATAAATAAAATATTTCATGCAAAACTCATCAACCATAGCCAAGTCTATTTACTGTTCAAAGCAACGAGAAAATTCGCTAGATTCCTTTCAGACAATCAGGTCTCCCCTACAATCATCTACTACTTCTATTTTCACAAAAAATAAAAGTCTTTTACCCATTTTTATATTGAATTTTGAAACTAGATGAAACAGAAGATGCTAAAGAATCTCGAACTCAACCCTCTAGGTCGAAAATTCGTATTTTAAAAAAAAAGTAGTCAGTGTGTTTTTTTATTGTTTTTTGTGTGGCGAAAGAGGTTGAATGCCTAAAAGCACTTGCTGTTAATTAATTCTTTAACATTTCTTTTTTAATAGTTAAGCATTTATTATTTATAAAGCTACTATTTATTTATTACAACTTTCTGTGATACATCTAGTTCCAATGAAAGAACATTTTTTTTTTCTATCCAAACGCAACCTGAACCACTTTTCAGTCAGAGGAAATTCGACAATTGTATTTGTTAAATTTACTACTTCCAAAATTATCGGTATAGTTTCATACGTCTTCTTCATGTCCGTGGTATCATTGGCCAATTTTGAATCAACCAATTCTGATAGTAGACTTTAATACTGTAGATAAGTGTGAAATATTCCAAGATGACTGGCTTTATGGTTAGTGCATTTAACTTTGATTTGTGGCCCGGGAAATGCAAAACAGATTTCAAACCTGAATAAATCCTAAACCAGAGCTAACGTGTCAAAATCTCTTTCAACTCATGGCCGATACATTTTTAAAAAAGTTTGTTGAATTACCTGTTAAAGTGGGATTTACACCTGTTTTGGTTAAGACGGTCTAGAGGCATGTTCGGTAATTTGTGAGTTAAGCTCTTCCTGAAAATAATATTCCGAGCTCAATTTTATTTTATTGAGAGACTTGAAAGATATGCGAATAATTTAGTATTAGAAGATGTAAATTTTTCAACATAGCGTCAACATTGGGGGGAAGGAGGGAAGAGCATTGACAACATCACACTTTCTCCTTTTTTATGAAATTTTCTCATTTTCACGATGTTTTTTACATTATTTTATTTAAATAATTTTTCATTTTGGTGATTTTGGTCTTGGATTTCTTCTCTACATTTTCCTGGAATCTCAAGCAGAAGGTTTTTGGCAGATTATTATTTTTTAAGTATTTTTGTTTTGATGCGGAAGGATAGTAGAGAGTGGGTGCTCTCTTTTTTTTAATTTTTTGCAGAGTAGATTTGGCGCATGAGTGAAATGAGTTTTAGCCCATGATTTGAACTATAATATATCCATATACGTTAGGGCATGAGAAAATTGGTAGGCTAGACTGTATAAACGAATGTGTAAAGTATCATGTCAGTTACAAATACAATTATTTAAGTTACCTATACGACACAGAATAACAAGATGCATAAAAATGTACTTGAGTTCTTTATTCCTCTCTCTCTCTCTCTGCTTTGCACGCTATTCTATAAGATAACACTGATAACCCAAGAGTGCTTACACTCACTAGCGAATACAGACATACCCAAAGAGGAAGTTTTAATTTTTTTAAATGTATGATATTTGTATCGGTAGGAGAGGGGGCTTGATCTTCAAAACAACCCTGTAACTTTCTTAAAGTATTGAGATGGCATATTTTTCCAAGTGGGTGCTTTACTTTTCTTGCCGTCTTTTTTCTTCCTATTATGGTGTTGGAACTGAGTTAGTTCAACTGAGACTGTTGCTGGAACTACCCGTACTTTAGTTGGAGGTAGATATAGGTGGCGCTATTTATAAGAAAATCAGAATTATTACATTGCCATTTGAAAAGAATTTTCACATTTATTTTATTTCTTATTTTCTGTTACTTTTCAACTGTTTACAAATTTAATATTCGTCACATACATACTGCGATTTTTGTGTGGTCTGTTTTGTTAATAGTAATAAAGAACACGAAAATAGAAGACAACAAAAAAGTATATACCTAAGTAACTAATTAGGTTTAATTGTGTATATTTATATTTGATGTACGCTACATTATAAAGTTAAAGTTTGAACATATGTGCAATGTACATGTTTAGTTTAATCTCCACTCTGCCAGAGGATTCCGGCAACATTGCTACTGTTTCATGCTGGCTAACTCATAGAGATGAGAAATTTTCTTTTCATTTCTACGTGTCATTGAAAATGAGATGTAAAATTTGTATACCATCTCGATCTAGATTCCATAATAAGCCTTAAATTGGTTAAAACATCTAACGCTGTATCAATTCAGTTCAATGTTCAATTCATAGCAAATATCATTGCATACTTTTAGGCCGACGAAATAAACTTATAATATTATCTGCTACACAAGGAACTTTAATTCATTTGATACATCGTTCGCCACAGCGAACAAATATAAAAGAGTATATAATTTAAATTTCTTTTTCAATAAAGCAAAACCATTTTAAACAAAAACAAAACTTTAAATTTCATTTTAGTTTTCTGTTTTCGGTGTTCCTACTTTAGTACACTACTTTCATATTTGCCACAAAATGCAAAAAAGCACTTACCATATTTTTCTGCTTTTTCGTCCGTCGCTGCCCCACCGGGAAAAATACAACCCTTCATTTCGAATTTGTAAATTCATTCATTTCATTGCATTGCATTTTTAAGTGTTTTTCTTGTTATTTATTTTATTTTTTGTTCTTAGTTTGTCTCGTTACGAATTAAATAATTGAAATTTATTGCGCTTTTGTTAGTTTACTACATTATATAGTACTTTGTTTACATTTTTTTTTTGTTTGGCTGGCTGGCGGCTTAACCTTTTCTTTCTTTTTTCTACTATTTTATTTCTTTCTTGGAAATTATATTGTATTTTGTAGAAGTATACTTTGTTGTCCAGGCTATTTGGTTTTGTTATGTTGTATGTATGTATTCAATTAAATCATTGTCATTTATTTATTTTAATTTATTTATTTTTTACTTTTTAAGCATAAATTCACTTTGTAAAGACTTTATCTGTGTGCACTTTAATGCACTTTTGACCGAGCGCGCACAATTGCTTTGATTCTTTGTATTCTTTTTATTAATTTAAAATGAATTGTGCAAAATTTTTAGTATGCAAACACGAAAAAAAGTGGAAAAATTATTTCGTTAATAAATCAGTTTCTAAGAAATTTATTAACTCATATATTTTTGTTGGTTTTGTTGAATTCTTACTTATTTAAATAAATATATATGTCCATTTTTATGTTCAAATTAAAACAAAACAGCAAAAATTTTTAACTGAATATATACTTATACAATACTAAATAAATTTTATTTTGAGCAAAAGATGGGACACAAAATTAGAACTCCAAAGAAGCCGTCTACTTTTCGAAAATACTCGACCAGACTGAAATCCCCCAGAGTAGTTTTTTTTTAATTTTTTAAAATCTCTTAGTAGTACACATAATTTATAAATATTTTAATCTTAGAAGTCTAACAAAGTATACATTTTAAAGCTTAACACTTTAAAAACTTTTGCTGTTTGACAAACACGTTAGCTACAAGGAATTGACATATAAACTGTAATGGTTGTTTATTTTTTAATGTTAAGTAATTATTATATATAAAAAAAACCTCAAATTCATTTGTCCCTGGGTCAAAGTTAGATATTAGCGAAGACTGAGTTGATCTGTATGATCAGACGATTTTACGGTTTTAATGTACAAAGTACATTGAAGATCTTATATGCAGTTCGAATATTCAAAAATTTCATTTTTTTTTTTTACTCGATTTTCGTAATGTACTTATATAAATATAAATTTAACAGTATATTTAAGTGTATTCTCTAAAAATTTCATATCGATCAGACAAATATTCATATTTGTAAAGACAAATTCACATGTGTAAAGATGAAATGCATATAAAAGAAATGATATCTGAAAAGAGAAAGCTACGTAGAAAATGGCAGCAAACTAGATTACCTTTCGATAAGAATAAATTAAATAGAATTTGTGAGCAATTAAAACGAAATATGCGAAAAATTAGAGATGAAACTATTAGCGTACGATTGAATAATCTAACTACTGATAAAAATACAAACTGTTCGCTATGGAATTGTTTTGCGAACCTAAATGCTCCAACAATACAACACTTACCATTAAAGATGGCTAATGGTGATTGGGCCAAAAGTAATGTTGAGAAGGCACAACTTTTTGCAGATCATCTACAACAGATATTTACTGTCGAAGATGACAACAATGGTCTACCACCAGTTACTTTGAATACAGACGAAAATGAATTACCCATCATAACTGTGAGCGAAATTAATACCGAAATTAGAAGTAATTTGAAACTCAAAAAATCTCCTGGATATGATTTAATAACTGTAGAAACCCTGAGAGAGCTAACTCAAAAAACAGTCAGTAAAATATGCGACATAATGAATGCAGTTCTTCAGTTGAAATATATCCCAATCTACTGGAAAGTGGGAGTCATAAAAATGGTTCTGAAGCAAGGAAAACATGGACATGATGTAAGTTCTTATAGACCAATCTCGCTCTTATTTCAATTGTCCAAGCTATTTGAGCGTCTCCTGTTAAAAAGGCTACATATAATCCTCGACGACCATAAAATAATACCAAATCACCAATTTGGATTTCGAAATACGCACTCTACTATTGACCAAATCCACAGGATAACTAACGTAGTAGAAGAAGCGCTAAAGAACAAACAGGTCTGCTCGGCTATATTCCTTGACGTTTCCCTGGCGTTCGATAAAGTCTAGCATTAAGGTCTATTATACAAACTCCAAACTCTTCTTCTAAATCAATACTGCCAAATTCTTCAGTCATATTTAACTAGTCGTAATGTAACTAAACAATTGTCATGAATAAACAAAAAAAACAACAAACGCGTTTTTCTCAAAACTGCATTTTCAAATTTTCAGTGAGCAAGATTTCTCGAAAGCAGCTCAATCGATCAGTCACAAATTTTTACACAAGTTTTATAAATATTATATTTTATTAGTCAAAGGATTTAATTTTCCGATAAATATTTATCATTTTGTGAACAATTTAAGGCCAAAATTTTCAACTAAAATCAAATCTGCAGAAAGGGGATTTTTTTTAAAATTGTTTTAAACCAAACTAAAATTGGGTTTTCAATCCTCCTTTAGGGGTGCTAGTGCCATCTAGCGGATGATGCTGTCATGCAGATTAGGACAAATAGCCATGAAAATGGATAATAACAGCTCCAGAGGACAGCATTTGTTATGGAAAATTTTCTTTGGTTTTCTTCACATTGAACTATCACGTGTGTAGCCATGAAAATTACCATATGGAACCTCTTCCAGTTATTTAATATTAAAATAACTTAGTTTTGTAAAAATCCTTTAAAATTTTATCCGTAAGATCTTCCAAAAGAGACTTTTAAGTTTTATTTGTTAATTTTAAAAACCTTTGGCTACCATATTGCCTGAATCATAATCAAAATCACTCAATCGAAGTCTAAAAACTGTAAGTAAATCTAACAGCTTTATTGGATCCACCTATTTGAATTTTGGAAATCGAACTATAGATTTGTTGTCAACGATTACAAAAACCCCCAAGTACTAACTTTCATAGAAATTCAGCATTTTTTTTTAACTCATCCGCCATATTGGATCCGCCATTTTGAATTTTTAAATTACGAGTACAGTTTCGTAATTAACGAGCCCAGAAACATTGAACCAAACCATTTGAAATTAATAACTATATTCGCGAATACAGAATCTCTTAAGTGGAATTTAAAGACGCCATTTTGAATTTTAAATTCTGCCACGTTTTATTTGAAAGATTATTAGTTTACATGAATTTTGATGTTTAGCATGTTCATTTGCATTGCTTACAAATTTGGGCAGAGCTCTGGGCTCGGTTGACTTAAAACGTTCCACATGCACATAAATATGTCATGTATTTACAATCATTAGATTGAAGGATGCATGAATATCAATTAAATAAATTTTCATTTCTTTCTATGAATTTAAGTTATATTGAAGATTAAGATTCTAGTATTTATGTATACTGCGCAATGCAATTGCAATGCAGTTACATCATCATATAAGTTTGAATTTTTAGTCACATTTTTAAAAAACTAGCAGAAGAAGTAAAAAATGCTAGAAATGGAATGAGTTTTAAAAATGAAGTTAAAAGGCCACTTCTGTCTAATTACAATTTTAATGTTTAATTATATATTAATTATAAGTTAAGTATTTTTTCTTAATTTCTCACATTTTACATTTTTGTTATCAATAAAAAAAATGTGCTGTAAAAATGAAATAAGTAACTTTTGATCTTAGTCTGAAAGAGTAAAATGGAATTAGGGAATAAGTACTAACGAATTCAGCCCTCTAGAATCAAACGGTAGGATGAGAATTGTAATGGACATGAGCAGCAGTAAGATCTTTGCCAGCTCCAGCACATCTATTTTTACAAATATTGTCCGATTCCTTATTTTGTTTTTTGTATAACTAGCACGTGAATTTATATTTCGGAATGTGTAGAACTTGGCAGGGCTCAACATCCCCTCATATCTCCCCTTCCCGCATTCAAGAATTGATTGTGGGTTTGTTGAAATCCCATAGAAAGATGACTGAGTTACTACATTTGTATCCAGTATTTTGGTAATGGTATTTGAAAAAAATCTAGTATCAGTATTTTTTCCAGTAACGGTACTAAGTATTTGTATCACTTCCAAGTATTTTAAGGAGTTTTAAGTGCTGTTAAATATTCACGATGTGCCTGAACTAGATTTAATTCAAAGGTTTTTGCATTTGAGAATTTCTTCCTGATGATCTTGAAAAAAATTACGGAGCGTGTATAAAAGATTTCAAAAAGAGCTACATGGACTTATGTTAGGTGTTAATACAACCCCTAAAGTTCATGCCGTTGCAGGATTATGGTTTTTTAGCGAACAGGTAATGGAGTCCGTACATTTTTATTTCAAGACTACCTGGGAAATGAACAAAGTTGCTGCAAATCATCATAATTATGCCAAAAAGCTTTTGCATGTTTTGACGCACCAATCACCGAAATTATTATTTTAAGAGTTAACCCTTAAACGCCCAGTACGTCCGATTTCAATTAAAAACATACATAGAGATAGTATTTGTAATTCCGAACAACGTTTGTTCTACGTGTTTTCAAATAAATTAGTTTAAGGTGGCGTAACTGCGATTTACATGGTTTACCTCTATAGTAGCCTTTGGGGATTATCTTGAGAATAAACGAAAATATATATGTAATAATTTTAAAAAACAATTACTTGGTATTATGCCATATCGTTTGGGACAAATTTTTTATCACGGCAACATATTTTTTATATAAAAATTCGAAAATAAAAAACCTCTTTGTAAAACATGCTTTTCGAGTTAAAAATAACTGTAACTATACGACAGTTGTCATTTTCCCATTCGTATTTATACGTATCGATAAAGAAAACTTTAGACAGTAAGATCAGATGTTTATTTAAAATGGTGAACGTAAAATGGAGTCACATGCAGCTGCTGAAGTGGTTGGTCACTGCAGTGACCAGTGGGTATTTAAGGGTTAAAGTTCAATAAAGTTGTGTGTCGATTAAAGTTAGTTTTTCTAGTCTTTAAATCGAAACCGACTAGATTTTTACCACTGGACATAACAATTTTTTCCGCCAAATCGTATTTTTCTGAAAATGTGCGGGAAGCGAAGAAAAAAACAACTTTGCCAATTTGGGTGCTCTAATGTATATTTTGATCTAAAATACATATAATTATTTCCTTACATTTTTAAGCCATCTTAATTTCAGTTATGGTACGATGTTGCGTTGCCGCCCGCTGAGATTTTTATATCAATATCGTCTTCTATAGAATCTCTATACATTTCGAATATAGAAATATTCAAGGTCACTTTTCTCAAAAAGCCCATCGCGGATTTTTTTTTAGTTTTTAGATTTTTTTAATCAGGGAATACCACTGACTTAAAATCAGGATGGAAATTACAAGTGCAAGAACTTTTGAATTAAATCCAGTTCAGACGCACCGTGTATTTTGATGTGTTTTATATGAAAGTCCAAATATAATATGCATTGCTGCTCAACAGACCACTGATTCGTGTAATTACATAAGAGACATAATTAACTGAATTAACTGCATAGATGGTGATGCCGCTGTAAACGTTGTTTAACTGTTGTTGTTTGTGCCCGTAAGACTTCTGGTGGGTATCCCTGATCTAATATGACATTCAGCCACTACTATTAATTTTAAAATTTGTTTGGGGTCATAGTAATTTCACATTCTTGTCAAGAAAATGACTTGAAATACTTGAAAATACTTTAAAGTATTTAAAATACTGAGTACTGGAATCTAGGGCCGTGGGTGGGCTTTGGGGACACATGAATTTCGATTGTGAGAACAAGCCTGCAAGCTAAAAATAAATAAATTTAATGCTTCCACAACAATCGGACTTCAGTATACAAACTTTAGCAATCTAGGAGGGGAGGGAAGAGAGTCAGAAATGTAACCCTCTTCTCCCTCTTGGGCCCGCTAGTGATTGTATTTCATTTCTAGTATTTAAACATTAAGTTCATAAAAACTAATTATAGATATTTCCTCCTCATGATAACGACCCCGCTTCCCTGCCCCCTCCCCCCTCCCCCCCTCCAAAAAAAATCTTGGCTACGGCCATGCTGGTACCCAAAAAATTACTGGTACTGCGTATCAGTTTAAATACTGGTGCTTGTATTGATCAAATTTTTTGCATTTTTCCAAGAATTCCAGAAGTTTTCTTTTTTCCAAAATTGTCTTTTAAAGTGACCTAATGGCAGAGGAAAGGATAGTTAAGAAAACTAAATGGGAGTTTTAAAAATTAAACTATTTGAAAAAGAAATTAGTATCTGGATGTAGAGGATAGTCACAGTGAAATTGAAAATAGTCATAATGCCTAGCTTTAGCCCATCTGGATCCCAGTGGAGTGAATGGAAAAAATTGAAACCAAGGTAGTTATTAAGTAAAATTAAAGCGTTAATTAAGCAAGTTGGATGCATAGACAGTTTGCACTTCAAAACTGGTAATTCAAATTCTGTCCTTTAAATATCATGCAATATCATGTGCTTTAAATCGTTTAATTTAATCTAGTTCTTGCAATGTCGTATATTTGTCCTTCATATCTTCTCATCATTTCTGATATCGTTATTTGAGTTTCGTTTTTCAGAGCTCGTACTTTAAGTATTATGTTTAAAAGCCCGTTCTTCAAATCTTATATTTCAAATCTTATAATTCAAACTCATAATACAAATACTGTTCTTTAAATCTTGCATTTCAAATCTCAAACTTTAAGTCTCGGACTTCAAATAGCTCGAACTTTCAAACTCTTACTTCAAATTTGGTACAATATATCAATATTTTCAAACCTCGTTCTTAAATTGTTGTATTCAAAATTAACTCTCTAGTTCCCAAGCCCGCCTCTAGACTGCCTTCACCAAAAGGGATAGAATTGCCACCATAACAGTTCACATCGTTTAGGGAGTTCCCCAAGCATTTAAAGAAATGTATCAGAGCTATGATGCGTATTACAGAAGTTAGCGACAGTCAAAGTAAAAAATTTGTGAAAAATAGGAAAATTAATTATTTTTATAGTATTTGAGATAAAAGTGAAAAAAATAAAAAAAATAAATAAAATACTTCCCGTGATAGTATCCAGATAAAAAAAACTAATTATGGATAGCTGGGAATTGAATTTTTTATATAAAATATTTAATTACTGAAAACAAATTGATAAAAAGCTCATTTAGCAACAAATAGTTTTAGGCGATCAAGCTTTTTCACTTCATAAAACCACGCCCATTAGTTTTTTTTTTTTGGGTTTTTAAATCAGTTTATAACTTTTACGCCAATATTTATCAATTTCGATTTTTGTTTATCAATCAAAAATTTGGGAACTAGAGAGCTAAGTTAAAAATTTCCACTTAAAATTTTGTACTTCAGAGATGGTGCTTCAAATCTAGTGCTTCAACTTTCGAACTTTTAATCTCGTATTCTACATTTTATGTTTTTTTTTTAGCATTTTATAAAGAACGAGAGCCTTCCAACTTCATACTTCAAATTTTATACTTTAAATCTTATTTTTCTAGTCTTCTACTTCAAGTAATTCAAATTTTACAAGTAATTTTATGGCCTGAATTTCATACTTCAGATATTGTATTCCAAATCTGGCACGTTAAACCTTTTACTTTAATTATTGTACTTCAGATTTAGTTATTTAAAGATCATACTACAAATCTAGTTTCTCAAACACGTACCAAATCTTGTAATTCATATTGTATATTTCACATTTTGTACCTGAGGTTTTGTGCTTCAAATCTCTCATACTTTTAAAATTTTACTTCAAATCTCTTACCTCAGATATTTCGCTTCAAGTTTTGTACCTCAAATTTTGATTTTCAGTTTCATATTTACTCTAAATCTAGTACTTCAAATCTTGTATTTCAAGCCTAGTTCTTGTAATTTCGAACTTTACCTATAGTGCGTTTTTTCCAGTTGAATAAAGCTCCCTCCACTGAACGTGATAAGATTAAAAATTTAAATTATTCCCAGCTGAAATATATATTTATGTGAAATATGTATAAAGACTTTAAACTCTAATTAGTGAAAACATATTTAATTTATGTAGTTAACCTCACACAATTCAGGCCACTTCATGATAGGAAGAAAGGACGACTATTTGGGAAAACAAAATTTACACACACACATAAATGTTTTTTCAAAACATTTTGATGATGATGAGCGAAAACATAAAGCTCGCTCATTCATGTCCAACTTTTTTTCCAGTTTTATGAGTTTTTCTATATTTTGCTATATAGTTAAACATTTTTTCTATTTGTTTACATACAATTCAAAGTTCATTCAACGGTTAAAAATCTTCAGCGCAAAAATGAAATTTATGATGATGAGTGGGGGAAAGAAAATATTTCCCCCAAATAAAAACAGGGAAGAAAAACGAAATAAAAATATAATAACACGTCAAAAAATTAACAAACCACAACATTGCATCAAAAAATATAAAAAAAAAAATTAAAATATGAGAAGCAAAGCAAATGAAGTGAGAAGAAGCAGCAGAAGCAACAGCGGTTGGCTGTTCCAAGGGGAATGGAGCGGGAAAAGGAAAGGGATTTCAGTTTTGGGTGCATACCAGCGAATATTCTTTTAGAAAAGCTTTTATAGCAAAAGCCTGCAAGAATATTTCATTCCAGAAAAAAAACACATACAGTAAACTTACAATATAACGAATCTATTAATACACATACCAAATGCTACTTCAAAAAAATAGTTTGAAAATATTTTCACAGGAACTATTTTTACTTTAATTTTTAATGGCGAAAAGTTTTATTGAACGTTCGGTAAGTAATTCGTTATAATGGACGCCTACTGTATATACCTACAAAAATGATGCTAAATAGAAAAGAATTTTCAAGTATCTGGTTTGTCGGGCACACATACAAACTTACATAAGTGAATAAAAGTACAGTGGTGTGCTAAAAACACAAAAAGAAAACATAACTAAAGCCAAACAAAATATTTTCTATGCTGTATGAAGCAGCAGTGGCGAATCAGCGAAGGTAGAGGAGAAGCTTTAAAGGTACAGATAAAAACCACAACCGCAGAGATTTTGTTTTTTGTTTTTTTTCTCGTTATTTTACTTTCTATCTATTTGTAGCTGCTGCTGTTTTTATGCGCCATCAACACAACTCAAAAATTTGACGTTTATTCATTCATGTTGTTTTCTTCTCTCGACTACTTTTTTCCACCATACACTTTATTTCCCCCGAATAAATAGTAAAAAGAAAGCAATTTGAAAAAGGAAGTAAATGAATGAAGAGAGAAGAGAATAAAAAAAGTACATATAAAAACAGGAAGTGAAATGTAAAAAGGTATCTGAAGAATCCTTTAGAAATCAGATCAGTGTGCATTGAAGCTTTAATGGTTGTGAGCAGCACACGTTCATGGGAAAGGAGGCTGCTAGCCAACTGCTGTAATAAGTGCCGATAGTCCCACTACTCCTTCGACTATTTCTACCACTAGTTCCTATCTATAGATAGTTTCTGCTTCACAGCTATGCCTTACCGCTTTACTCTGCTGAGACTTTTCCATGAAGCTGTAAACAAATATACTATATTCACCGAAAAATGGAAGCATAAATTAAATGAAAAGTAAGAAATATAAAGAAACGTAACAAATACACGTCAGTCGCATTCGAATTCACATCTTTCAGTTTACTGGCTTTTCCTTCCCTTCTCAACTTTCTAGCTTCGCAGTCTCAACTTAAATCATTGTTGTTGTCGTCGTCATCGTCATCATTATCAATGAAAAGATATCGAATAGCAGCTGAAGTAGCAGAAGAACTAAGTAGTTGAAAAAGAATTATAAGTCAGGCAGACATACCGACAAACAGCAAAGCAAATTTTAGTTTTACGCACTTCAACTTCAGTAGTCATTCGCCCAAACATTAAGCATACTTCAGTCTTTCTTCTAGTTTTTGTATAACTTACTAGCACTTTCCTTACAGTAAGACCAATTGTTTTCTTAAACAATGATACAAAATCGTTAAAATATTATGAGTGTAAAATTTTATAAAGTAAAAAAACCTTAATTTTTTGTTTGTTGTGGCTATAAAGCTTATGGATTGATCAGTAATTTTAAAGCAATTACTCTCACTGTCATTTGCAAGCTCAATAGTTTTTCTCACTCACATAGCTATCTTCAGCTTTCGTTTTACATTTCAGATCTTAGATTGGGCTTGGAACTCACATTCCTATCAGGTTTCAGATTCCTTTCAGATTCTTTTCAGATCCCAGATTCTTCCAGACTTAAGACTACATCGAATGTCAGACCTTAAATACTTTTTAGATGTTAGATTTCTTTCAGATCTCAGATTTTTTCAGATTTCAGAGAATTTTTTGATCTCACATATCTCAGATTTCTGACAAAAGTCAGATTCCTGTGGATCTGTCATTTCAGATTCTTTTAAGATCTCAGATTTTCTTCAGACTCCAGTTTTTTTTTCCAGATTTAACAGTCATACCTAAATTGAAGCGTTGCGTCGTTTATCTCTGAAAATAGTCTATTTTTGTGTGGGGAAAAGAGAATTTTGACACATAAACGACGCTGATGTTTTAATTTAGGAATGACTGTAAGTCTCCATTCGAATATCTGATCTCCAACCGTTTCCCGATCTCAGATTATTTTCGGAACTCAGACTATTTTTAGATCCCAGATTCATTTAAGATTTCAAATTCTTTCAAATCTTAGATTCTTATCAGATTTCTCTCGATCTCAGATTTTTTGGACTTCAGATCCCTTTCAATTCTCAGAGACTTTTCACATATCAGATTTCTTCAAGTCTCAGATCTCAGATACTTTTCCAATTACAGATTAATTTGGGATCTGATTTCTTTTGAATTTCAGTTTGATTTCGGATACCGAATTTAAAAAAAAAATCTGTTTCAGAGATCTCAGATTCCATTCAAATCTCAGTTTTTAAAATCTTTTCCATTCGAGACTCCATTCGAATCACAGATCTCAGATTCCTTTTTGATCTTTTTTCAGGCCTTAGATTATTTTTCATTCCCAAATCGCTTTCGGATGTCAGATTTGCTTCAGATCTCAGACTATTTTCGTTTCTCAAATTCTTTTGTAAGATTTTAGAACCCTTTCAGATATTCGAATCACAGATTTCAGATTCTTTTCGGATCTCAGATTCCATTCGGATCTCAGATTTTTTCAGGAACTCATGTTCCTACAAGTCTCGGATTATTTTTTTACTCTCAGTTTGATTTTGAGTCTCAGATTCTCTTCCGATTTCAGATTCCTTTCTGATCTCAGGTTACTTTTGAATTTCAGATTCCTTACAGATTCTTTTTAAACCTCAGTTTGCCTTCGAATTTCAGATTCCTTTCAGATATATAATGCACTGTGCTGTTTCTGAGAGTATTAACAGAGTTTTTCTAGGGAAATAGAGTAGGATTATTTAGAGCTTGTCAAATGCATTTAGAAAGAAGGTCTTACAACCCCTCATTATTACGTAGTTATACATGGTTTGGCTCTTTTCATATCTATAATGAAATCTTTTGCGAATTTGTAATATTTACGCAGACTTTTTAAATCAAAATTCAAACAATACAGATTACAGTGACTTTTTATTTACTGCTGTCACTTGCACAGTCAGACAGACAGACAGTAACTCAAGCACGTATATATTTCTTTAGTCTACTGTTGTCAGCTGCCGAAGGAAAACTATAATAAAAAAATACAAATACAAATATAAATGGCATACAAAATACTATTAAAAGAAAATGCGCACAATTACCCTCATATTAATTAAGGTCACGTGACCTACGACTGACAGAATTCGACTGGAAAATTTTTCTGTGTTATGCTTTTTCATCTTGAAGTTTTCTGTTGTGTTCGTTTAAAATTCTCCTATACATGCAGACACTTCTTCTTTTTTACCGCACATTTTCACACAAATCCACACAAAAGCATTATGACACACACACACACACACACGCACGAATACACACAGCTTTATAAACTGTAGTTAGTCTATAGAATGACAATTATCAAAGAAAAGAAATTAGCATTTCTATAGAGTGCAGAAAGAAAGCAAGCTGATTTTGTGCACATGAATTACGCTGGACAATGTGGGTATAAATTACTACTTCAAATATGTGCGTGTACTCGTGTACTCATTCATGTACTTGTGTGTGTGTGTGTTAGCAATTGTTGTTTGCCCTAAAGCATTTTTAATGCTTTTTTTGTAGCTAATTTGTTGGAAAATTAATTTTTCTTTTGCACTCAAAAAAAAAAAAAAAAAGAAAAGAAAAATAAAGCAATTTTTGAGGAAAATCTTGATATGTGGTGATTATGGTTAAATGAGTGTAAGTAAGTTTTTCACAGTTTAAAACCTCCTATCCTCCTATAGAAATATTACGAATTTACGAATAATGGCTTACAAATATATGTTTTCTCCATATCTGTATTCCTATCCTTCCTTCCACTTTTGTTGATTCTGCATATCCAGAGCTTGTAGTTAAATGAGAGTGAAATAGTTTTTGCTTTGTTTAATCCCCACTCTCTAAATCTGAAACTGCCCAGAAATTTTAAATTTCGTTTTGAAAAAATATCGTTCTTAATTCGCCCCTGAAAAATTTTTAAGTAATAAACGATAAACGTTTAAGATTGCGAAATATTCGAACATGGAGCAATTCGATGTAATTCTTAATTTTCTTCTGACTACATATGCAATAAGTGTGACATATTTTTTTAAAGTTTCTAGACGTATTTGCTGGACACAAAAGCACGAAAAGAAGTAGCTAAGGCTGCATCTAGACGAGACTATATTTTTTTAAGACAAATTTCGTTGTGACTGTCAAATTTTGTCTATTGAAAATTTTGTTGTCTTACTTACTTCTACACGACAAGACATTTTTTGTGACAAAAAAAGTTGATCGAATTATAATAAATAAATTCAAAAAAGCGCACAAAATGGATAAAAAGTCGCCCGCGAATGTGCTTTCGACCATAATTGTTATTAAATAAACTGAAATTTTAAAGAAAAAACATTTTCACAGTATTTCACTATTCAAAAAAAAAAAAAAAATTGCAGCATTTAATGGAAATTAATAATTTATGGAAGCATCTTATTTCTGCTTTTGTTTTTTTGTAACACTTGTAACGTAAAATGTTTTTAGAAAACAGAAACGAACTTAAAAAAATTGTCCCAAAACAATAATTTGTGACTCTGGTTTAAAGCATTCTCATTTTACAGTTTGTGGTGACTTTTTCGGCATGTCTCAATGGATTTGCTAGGTGCTAGAGTATGAAATAAAATGACTGACGATTTTGCTCGGTACACGAGTACGGAATGAAATGGCTGACGAATTCGCTAGGGATAAAAGAGTAAAGAATTAAAGAATGAAGTAGCTAACGCATTAGTTATAGCGTTTTCTTTTCTTGACAAAATGTTGCATTTTTTTTGCCTCGTGCAATGGCAACAATTTTTTAATGTTGCCCACAACACTGCCAAAATGTTGCCTTTTTAGTGCAAGAAAAGAACATAAAAATGCTACTCTGTCAGAATCAGCTAATTTGCAGGGCAACATTCTCACTCCGTCATTTAATTAAGTGCAAAAGTGTTACATTTTTCCCCGCTCAGAAGGCAACATTTTTTAGAAAAGAACACAAGACTCTTGGAAAGGGCTGCCTCTTTTTCAGAAAAGAACACGAAATTTGACAGCGCTCGAACGGTGCAGAAAAGATGCAACATTTTATCGAGAAAAGAAAACGCTATTAGACACAAGAGTAAGGAACGAACTGAGTGACAGTTTCTCTGAGCACAAAATTACGAATTGAATTAACTGATGAAGGCACTGCAGTATGGAAAGATATGGTCAATGAGTATGGTAGTCACAAGAATATGGAACGAAATGACTTCGGTGTACTCTGGCCACAAGACTATGGCGTAAGTTGGCTATGGAATTCGCTGGGCAAAAAATTAGGAAATTAACTTACTGATTAATTCGTTTAAGCATACGAGTGCTTAACGGTATGAACGAGTATTTCACTGTTCTTAAATTTTCATTCCTTGAAAACACTTATGAGATCTTTAGACACAGGGGTACATAATGACTTCACTAGGAATTATCTGTTAAAACTGCAAACTGCAAACATTGCAGCCCAAAACTTGATTATTACAGTTTCAGAAAGGAAAATATTCAAAGTGACATGGAAAAAATTGAGTTAATAAAAAATACTGAATTATTATTGAAATATTCTATGATCGGCAATTAAAAATTATGGGGCAAACTGTAAAAATTTATGAAAATATTTTTATTTCATTGCTTTCACTTTTTAAATCACACATTTACTTTGTTTTATATGTCAAATATTTTTCTATATGTTATCATTCAATAAAATAACTTTCAAACTGACAGGTGCCAACCTGGATTTGCTTCTTTCAGTAATGAGACATTTTGGATCATTTATCCGGAACATTTTACTAGAAGCTAGTAAGATTTGGGATGTTTACACTATATTAAATGAAAGTTTTATTATTTTATTAGCAAAAGTCTTTAATATTGGATGTCCATTTCATTATTGTATAGAACAGTTTTCCAAAAACCATTGAAACTGAAACACCATCTTTTTTTGAATTATCCTAGAATCATGATCAATTCGATTTGAAGCTATATATAGGGAAGAGAACAAAATATTCTATAACTCTTCAATTATTGCTTTTGATATCAAAAGTATTATTATGCGTAATAAAAATTCAATTTCCAATTTGATAATTTACAAAATCACACTGTAAAAATTGATTTGAAACTCCAATAATATTAACTGTATTGTGAAGTATAATGTGCTTTTTCATTCGTAAATTTTATTGATTCATTCTGGATATTATAAATTAAACTCAAGGGAATTATTGTTTGATCGTAATCAATTATTACAGTTTTACGTTTACTATCCGGTCAAAACAGGGAAAACTGTTTATTATCAGAAATCCAATGAATTATTACAGAATATTTTTTTCCGTGTGCCGTCACCACAAAAGCTTCCCAATTGAAAGAACGGCAACTATTTGGCTGTCATACTTGGCCGATTGGTCATAATTGTAAAGCTCAACTATCCTATGAAGATTAAGATGAGATTTTTATCGATAAACAAGGAAGGACGGCCTTAATCTAAAACTCAATACTCGCCCCCCCCATTGATCCATTAGTATAACTGATAGTTTGTGTACAATTTCAAATATCTTCAAAGCTGATTTTGCAGGATTTCGATCCTCCAGGTTAGTTCTGGGGCCAAGATAGATTGCTTATAAACGTTAGGTTGGCCAGGCTTACTGAAGTCGAGTCACCGAAAATGCCAGGACCAGTTCTATCAATGAGAGGAAGAATGATTATTATAAATCGTATCAAAATGCCCTCGTCATATTATCAAGAGGTATCGTCAAATCGCTAACACAAGAAAATTTAATCAAGAGATCTGGCCCATACTAACCGGTTTTTCATAAGAATGTGATGTTAAGCAAGGGTTTGAAACGAAACAAAAAAGGGTAAGTTCAGTTGGGCCAAAAGAAAATTTTGTCCCGAAACAAAAGTTCCAATCGGATCGAAACTCAAAATTGTTATATTTTTTGTTTCTTTTTCTGCAACTCAGTTTCAAATTATTTGAGTTATACTTTAAAACATTTTTTTTTTTCATTTATGTGTAAAATTTTATTTATATCAGCTAATAAATTTTGTAATATTTTCCAAATTAGACGCTTATATATCAACAATCTCATATTATCTGCTATTTATTATAAAGCTACTTCTTTTCTTTTTTGTTCAAAGATACTTATTTTTACCACATGCTTACTTACCTACCATTATCTGCTACTCTTCTCTAACTTACCAAAAAATAATTTTGCTGATACCTAATATTTAAAGAGCTTTATACTTTTTTGATATAAAAAAAAAAGTTGCTTCAACTACAAAATTCCTTTATTTTCAGAGCTTTTTTACGTTTGCTGTTTTTACTTTTTCTACTTTTTTTGAGTACATACTTATTTTTTTTTTAAGTATTACTCGAAAAAAGAGAAGCTAAAGTACCATTAAATATAATTTTATAATGCGGTTGCTACATTTTTCTCCTCTTTTTCTTTTACTTTTTTTCTTTCTTCTCTACGTTATTATTAACGAAAATTATAGCTTTTAGTCAATAATAATTTTTAACAATTCAATGAGTTTTCGTGTTAAAAAAATGGAAGTATTTACCATTAAATTACAAATAGAAACATGCACTAGCTGATCCAAGGAGGGGATTTAGAGTTAAACCCCCTTACCGATGAAAATTTCGTATATTTTAGTTCGTAGCCATGAATCAAAAATAAAATTTTAAGTGCCGAAAAAATATAAAACCCTCCTTAGGAAATCTCTGGATCCCCAGATATACACATAAGTACATAATATAAACCTTTTACTACTAAATAAGTAGCATCTCTAGATTGAGAGTGTGTAAAATACTTTATTGCGTATTAGTGTCAATGCAATAGTGCTTTATTTTGTGAGTCTGTATCTGCTGATATAAAAATTTTGTAGTACGTAGCTACTTGTTAAAAGCATATGCCATTATTTAGTAGTTGAAACTGAAAGTAGCTGCAAAAAACACACAAAAATAAACACTTCCTGCACATTTCCTGACAGCGTAGTTCCTTTTTGCCCCGCTGTATTTAATGCGCTTTTATTTGCTCCCTTTTTTTTCTTACTTCATTGCATTTGTGCCTAAAATAGAAACACTTCACACTATGTGCCAAGAAAAAAAAAAAAAAAAAAAAAAAAAAAAAAACAAAAGCAAAAAATCGTACTTCAGTGTCAGTACCTCATATTACGAATATGCAAAAAGCTACAGTAGTCTTTACACTTTAAATAAATTTCGTGCCATATTAATGCAAACAAATTAAAAACTAATTTATTTAACCCTGGCGGAAAATACTTTGCTGCTTGTTTTATATTATTTTATTTATTTTTCAACTTCAACTTAGCACATAAAAAGAATCAGCATTTTTAAGATACAACCATGTAAAATAATATTTTTTGTTGATTTGTAGCGTCTCCATGTTGCAGACGAGAATGATGACACAATTTTTTGCTTTTTGATTTAAAGTATAATAAAATTAACGCTGTTGTTTTAATTGAAAGCAGATGCTATTGCATAGAGTTGCAACAGCGAAATAATATAGCAGACATTGAACTGAATCTGGTAATGTAATTTATACATAGTTGAAGATTTTAATAAAAAAAAGTGGATGATTTATTTGGGTTTTAAACGTTTTTTTTTTTTGTATGACAATCAGGGATTTTTAAAGAAAAAGTGAGAAATAACAGTTACACGTAACATAATTTTTTTTCAGATTGCACATAAATTTTGTTTCATACTTAATAAATATTTTTTAAGGTTACGCAATAACAGATATGCTTATCTCAAATTTTGTAGGGTTAGGTGCCTGATAATTGAGTCTTCCTTATTTAACCAATAACAATATCTAATTAATTTTAGTTAAATTTGACTCTTATTCCGAGTTCAACCAACTATTTCTAAATTTAGTTTAAGAATTCGGAAAGGTTAATTAAACTTTTTTACAGAGTTGGTAAAACTTTTTTAATCTTAAAAATTTTAAGAAATTTAGTTTTTAGTATAACTCTTGGCTCCTTAAAAGTCTAATTATTTCCTCGGAGTTTAATATACTCAAACTGAGTTGGGATAACTCACTCCTAGTTTGGCTAAAAACCATTAATATAACTAAAAAATTGGTAGCAGTTACTCCGCAATTTTTGAGTGCACCTCCTTGCTTTTCTTTTACTCTTCCCGCGAGACTGCACGTAGGTATTACTTTTTTATTTAGAAAGAAAAATAATAATATTAGTACATAAGATAAACATCTTTTCGTACAGTAGTCAAATTAAATAAAGAGTAATTAATTGAATTAAACTTAACTCTATTTCATGATAAACTTATAAAAGAAAGATCTTCTTTTGGTTTTTCTAGCGTAGCGCACTCATGATACGCTCAGCCATCGCACATATTGCTTTTAATTTTGCTACAAATTCCCAAATCTCTATTGTGGGGTTTGCCAGTGTCAGTTGATTGCCAAAGGCTTGCCTCAGTTCCTCTCTTTTGTTTTCGCAGGTATGTAATCCTTAACGATACAGTTAACACTCTCCCAACATGCCTATATGAAGGGCAGATCTGTTGAGACAGCGTTACATGAATTAGTGCAGTCGATTGAAAAATCCCTACACTTCAAAGAATTTGCACTTGCGGCCTTCCTCGATATAGAAGGTGCATTCAATAACATCCTCCCTTCAGCTATCACTTCAGCACTGATTGATCTCGGGGGGGATGACTCTATTGCGGCCTTTGTCGACACTCTATTAACGAATAGGATCATTAACGCACAGCTAGGAACCTCTTCCATTAGAAGGTTTGCGGTCAGAGGCACTCCGCAAGGTGTGCACTCCGCTGGGGATGGGGTTCACTCTGAGCGCCTGAACATTTCGGCGCACTTTCGTTTTCCAGATCATTGCAGCGTCTTTCAGGCAGAGCTGCTTGCGATCACTGAAGCCGCAAATCTGATAAGGTGTAATGCGATACCTTGTAATGATATCTGCATTTTCACTGATAGTCAGGCGGCAATAAAATCCCTCCAATGTCCAGCTAACAACTCTAAAGTTGCCCTACAATGCAGATCGTCTCTGAACGAGACAGCCATGGCATACAACCTGCACCTTATATGGGTGCCAGGGCATAGCGACATTGAGGGAAACTGTAAGGCTGATGACCTCGCCAAACTTGGTACGACACTCAGCAATTCACTTATTACTGGTAATGCAGGTATACCGCTTGCCACGTGTAAACTTTTAATTAAAGACCACTTCTCCCACATTGCGAAGAGCAGATGGAGAATGGAACCAACTTGCGCTATCGCCAGACAGTTTTGGCCAATGCCTGACCATGAACGCACTAAAGCGCTCATTAATCTGGACCGTGTCCACATAAGTAGGGTAGTTTCTATTCTAACCGGGCACTGCCTCATAGGCAGCCACGCACGTAGACTAGGTCTTCCTTATAATGACTTCTGCAGAAGCTGTAGAAATGAAGAGGAAGAAGAGACCATTTTCCACTTTATATGTAACTGCCCTGCTTTAGCAGCACGCAGACACAAAACTTTGGGAGCACCCTTCTATGGTAGACTCACAGAACTGGCAACCTCTGACATTAGAGACTTATTACGTTTTATTGCAAGCACAAATTGGTTTAATTAGGAGGGGATCAAGAGGTAATACTCGCCCCAAGGGTATCACAATGGACCAATAGGTCTCAGTGTGTTCTTTCATGAACAGCCCCAACAACCTAACCTAACGATACAGTCTGGTGTTCTAGCCTAATTTTGAAGGTTATTCCGGGAATTTTTTTTATAGGAAAATATAGTATTCATAATTTGGAAAATTTTTGCAATTTCTTCCAATTTTGGCAGTTCACACTTCAACTTAATTAGTAAATTTTTTTTTGTATGTTATTATTGACATCTTTAAATGTAAAAAAAAAATTTTTGGACGTCCAAAGTGGACATCTAAATATAGGTGTGTGGCTGGACCTGGTGATTACAACACTTGAAGTCATATGAAAAAAAAAATTTAGATATAATACTGTTCTGTACGCATGTCATTTAGGCAGGTAGTAGATTTGAACATTTTTATAAAAAAAAAACTAAAATGGCGGACTTCAAAAAAATTTTTTGAAAAGTTGCTTTTTTTGTTGAAAATAGAGCTAAAAAATAAGGAAAAATTATTAATAATAAGCCAGTCTACTGCCTGCGAGAGCCATTAGCGAGTAGAATAACATATTAAAATTTCAGCCCAATCGGCTCGTTAGAATTTATTCAGACCCCTGGGCTGATAAAAAAAAAACGTTGTTTCGAGAAACGCGCTTTTAAAGTTTTAACAACTTACAGCACGCAATAATGAGACGCTCTCGAATATGTGATATAACTTCGCTAATAATTTGAATTTTGACTAGAAGTATATACAGTACAGTACAGTACAGTACAGTACAGTACAGTACAGTACAGTACAGTACAGTACAGTACAGTACAGTACAGTACAGTACAGTACAGTACAGTACAGTACAGTACAGTACAGTACAGTACAGTACAGTACAGTACAGTACAGTACAGTACAGTACAGTACAGTACAGTACAGTACAGTACAGTACAGTACAGTACAGTACAGTACAGTACAGTACAGTACAGTACAGTACAGTACAGTACAGTACAGTACAGTACAGTACAGTACAGTACAGTACAGTACAGTACAGTACAGTACAGTACAGTACAGTACAGTACAGTACAGTACAGTACAGTACAGTACAGTACAGTACAGTACAGTACAGTACAGTACAGTACAGTACAGTACAGTACAGTACAGTACAGTACAGTACAGTACAGTACAGTACAGTACAGTACAGTACAGTACAGTACAGTACAGTACAGTACAGTACAGTACAGTACAGTACAGTACAGTACAGTACAGTACAGTACAGTACAGTACAGTACAGTACAGTACAGTACAGTACAGTACAGTACAGTACAGTACAGTACAGTACAGTACAGTACAGTACAGTACAGTACAGTACAGTACAGTACAGTACAGTACAGTACAGTACAGTACAGTACAGTACAGTACAGTACAGTACAGTACAGTACAGTACAGTACAGTACAGTACAGTACAGTACAGTACAGTACAGTACAGTACAGTACAGTACAGTACAGTACAGTACAGTACAGTACAGTACAGTACAGTACAGTACAGTACAGTACAGTACAGTACAGTACAGTACAGTACAGTACAGTACAGTACTCTCAATATTTTGTACTTTCCAAATACATTTAAAAAAACATCAATTCTTAGAAACTTAAACACCAGTCTACGTCTTTAAACCACCCATAGCAATAGCGTACAGTTCAAATCTACTTGCGCTGCTTTTTCTCCGATATAGATCGCTATCATTAATCCATTTTTAATTTAGTGCAGCTTTCTCGCGCGACACATATCGAGTCTTTCGAAACGGTTTGGAAAGCACTGGGTCCTTTCAATGTTCTTAGTCTTTGTGTGGCTACTGTCTCCTTGTTATTTAATATCTGTAGCATATCTGAAATCCTCGCTATAAAAGGTTAAGCCTTATATGCGGGACTAATGTACATTTTAGTTTTCTTTTCACTAGAACATGTTTTAAGGAAACAAGAACGTTGTTTGCTATGACAAAGGTGATCAAAAAATTACTCAGACTGCAGCACTCGACCACTCCTCCTTACCCTCCTTTCGGGGTGTTATATGAAGCCCTTATTTCAATTATGACTATATCATCGCGAAACCTATCATAAAGTGCGCACAGGTTTTAATTTATTTTTTTGATGAAGACTTTTTCTAATTTTTATTAAGATTCGTTAAGATTTGTATACTCGGTAGCCATTTATATATCGGTCCAATATATTGGACGGTGTGCACGGAAAGGTTAAACAACTTTATCTTAACCATAAAACAGTTAAATTTACAAATTTTTTACTTTATATTGATCCCGAAAGTATTAATATGACGGATTTTGTACCTGCATATAGAGATTCCAAGACGTGATAGAGAGAACCAGAGTACAGAGTTGGAATCACCGACCTTGTATTACCCTCCCTTCATCATTTAATTTTGTAAGGGTGCAATAGCTACAACAGCAAATAACTTTAGTTTAGAGCTCATATGTTAAGCACAGAAATTTGACCTAATGCACAATTTTTTCACCAGGTATTGAAACATTAACCAAATCAAATTCGTCTTTTTGTTCTCCTCGAAAAGTCATCTTAATTCAGATTTCAATAAGTACAAATGCACATATTTTTAGAGCTTAAAAATTTTTCAAAATGAGAAATTTAATTTTACCAAAAAAAAAAAAAAAAATCGAAAACCAAACAAATAAATTTCACATTTTGCACAGAATTATTTAAGTATGCATGTTGTAAATTTTATTTAAAAACAAATTTTCTACTCGCTTTTTGTTTTTTGGTTTTTTTTCCTTTATGTACTGGCAAACAAGCGAAACCAAACCGAAGCAACTCTGCTAAAACATACGTTTACAATTTCAAGGATGCTGCTGGATTTACGCTTAATCACACACGAAGGATGCATATTTCATGCAGTTCATGTTCATTAGAAACGAAACGAATGCTTTTCTCCTGCTGTGCTGTGGAGAGCTCTGCTGGCTGCTATAGCTTTGGCTATTAGTTTATTTTTTTTAAATTTTTTTATGAGCTTCTTCAATGCAGCATTGTTTTTTTTCGTAATTTGTAAGTTTTATTTTTTGTATACATATACTTATGTAAGTATGCATGTATATGTGTGTTGGTCTGTATTCAAGGATTTATATTACAAGAGCATAAAGCACCACAGGATATTGCTTTATGTGATTTTAATTGTTGTTTAATCCAAGTAAGGTCTGTTGCGCGTGCACACACACACACACACAGAGCACCGAGCAACAGTGTGTGGAAGAAATAGAGTGAAAAGTGAAGGTGAAGTGAAACAGAGGTAGTGCACTGAAGAAAAGTACATGCTTTTACTGCATATTTTCAGGTGGTTTTATATAATGTTTAGTACGCTACAAACAAAGCTGAATTCATTTAAAAATAAGGTAAATATAGTTTTGAAGTGGCATCTGCATGCATATGAGCATCAGATGCATGAAGTAGACAATTATTCAACAAAATTTGAAATGTAAACAAAAATTACTAATAAAAAACAAGAAGAAATTTTGTTTACATTTCAGAAAATAAATAAAAGAAAAGTATTTATGCAGGGTAAACAAATTTTTATGCTAAATAAATTATTTTTATTATTAATTTTTTTATTTTTTTTTTAAGTAAATTTAAATATTTTTGCTTTTAAGTTATGTAACAAGTTGTTAGAAAACGTTGAAACAGTAATATAAATGTACAGTCGAATCCCGATAAGTCGTAAACTCAAGGGACCAACAATTATTTACGAACTACAGGGATTTTCGATATAACGAGATTTCGATTTAACGAAGTTAAAATAAGAAAAAAAAGCGAATTAACGCGGTTTTTTTCAAATTTATTTAACAAAAAGAAAAAAAAAACAAACAAAAAAACAGAAACAATTATTCATTTAGCTAAAATATGTATGCACAAGTACATGTGTAAAAATATTGGACACCATTAAAAGTTTTAGAAAACCTGGTAATTCCTGGTCATTTAAGGCTCTTGTCGTCCATATTCTCTTGTTTACCACGAAAAACACAGAAAATTCCATTAAAAAAAGTGAACGGTAAACGTAGCTGTAGCTGCTTACTATAGCTGATTTTTTTTATCAGAGGTTGTCAACATTTAATTACGATTTATAAGAAGTTAAACAGACCTTGTATTGAAAATAAAACGATATAGCGAGAGAACCTAAATGTATGGAATATTTGGAAATTAAAGTGATTTTTTCAAGGGACACACTGTACTTACTTATAAGTTTGATCATTAATTTTTGCATCCCATAAATGTATGCTGAACTTTATTTAATAATAGAAAATGGCGTTGAATTGTAGAGGCCGACAAAATTTAACAGACCTTCTAAGCGGAAAGTCTAATGCATTGCGAGGTCGTCCAAAACTGTACTCCAAATATTAAAATGTAGCCTGCTTTTCCTTTAAAATTTTAAAAAATTTAAATTAAAGTAGCGAGTTTTTTTATTCGTTAAACTATATATAGTTGGAACTCAGTGAACGGAACGGAGCCGGAGTTGTAATTAAGAGATCGAAGCGGAGCTAGAGTGGAGCAACTCCAAAATTTGACTGTTTCAAAGCCTTGCCTTAAATATATAAATATAACGTACGAGTTATTCCATATGAAATCGTCTAATTGGCAATGCCAGGTCACCTCGGATCTTGCTCAAACTTTGTGAAAATCTTCTTTAGGGTTCCAAAGAAGGAAATCCGAAGTTATAAATTTTTCTCATGCTCCATTTCGCGACAGCGCGAATTAAAAAATTGAAAAGGTGTAATTTTAATGCTTTCCTTTTTTAACTGTAAAAATTGGTTTGGTTAAAGATATCTTCACGTTTGAGATGGCGTTCTAAAGCTAAATAAATAAAATGTTGTTTCAAAAACAAAAAAAATTACTGATATTTTTGCTTACTTACTTTGCTATACACGCGCAAGCTATGAAAATAACAAAACGAACTTACAAGGTTTTGAAGTTTGGGTTAAAAACTAAACGCCAATTTTATAGCATAAAGTGTGCAAGTTTTTGAAATTCATAAACCTCAAGTACCGTTATTTTTCATAAGG
This sequence comes from Toxonevra muliebris, assembly GCA_963691655.1. Lineage (NCBI taxonomy): Eukaryota > Metazoa > Arthropoda > Insecta > Diptera > Pallopteridae > Toxonevra > Toxonevra muliebris. Next base: position 28,054,119 of record OY829329.1, read on the forward strand.
AGCAGGCGGAACCAGCCAATTGTAGGTTCATTTTCTTTCAAAAGATGTGCCCTTGATGGCTGATGAACATTAGCTGCTTACATTCTACCGTATGGATACTGGAGTCAGCTAAAAACCACGAAAAGTCAGAAAAATATACATATTTTCAGCCTGGTGTAATCGTGGGTATTAAATATGTGGATTTAAATTAAATTTGCAAAAATTACTATTTTTTAGCTTTAGAAGGCCATCTCAAACATGAAGATATATTTAACCAAACCAATTTTACAGTTAAAAAAGGAAAGCATTAAAATTGCACTTGTTCAGGTTTTTAATTCGCGCTGTCGCGAAGTGGAGCATGAGAAAAATTTATAACTTCGGATTTCCTTCTTTGGAACCCTAAAGAAGATTCTCACAAAGTTTGAGCAAGACCTGAAATAGAACAGCAACGAACTTTTTATTTTTCAGACGATTTCATATGGAATGACTCGTACATAACATACAATTAATTTTCCAGGTACATTAAACTACGGATAAATGCACTTATGCGGTTTTTGCATTCATGCAAACACAAGTACTGCAATTATGCAAACATTGAATAAAACATTGAATTGTATTCATTTATCTGTAAAAACCAGTTTATTTTGAAAGAAAAACCTTAAAAAAAGAATTCAATTACAAAGTTTTCCTTTCATGTTTGTTTTTATTCGTATTATACACAAAAGGTTTCTATGAAAACTTAAAAATCAGATAAAAACCAAACGCAAATGACATCAGATTATTTTCTTTTTTACATTTCTATTCTCTTGCTCTATTCTATAGAGTTGGACTATAAAAGTAGTATCAGGGTTGTCCATTGGACTAAAAAAGTACTAAAAAAGTTTGGAACAATGATGCATTTATGCGGTTTTTTAATTTATGCGTGTTGCACTTATCCGTGCATTTTTACATGTAAAAGTATAAAACATGTATATACGATGCACTTATATGGTTTTATCTGTGTTGCACTTAACCATAGGTTACTGTATATTTTAATCAACTTTTGAGCAATGTTCAAAAAAAATAAAACACCAAAATAGCGCAGAAAAACATGGTGCACTGGAATGTCTCGCCGCCGAAAACATTTCAAAAATCAAAATCATTAACGTCTGCTCACTTGAAATATTTCCACTCTACTGATTTACATGCAATTTTATTTAGTTAACTACACAGATATGTATCTACGTAAAAACCAGCTCAGACAGTCGACGAAGTAGGTTTAAATATTTTTCAGCAATAATAAATGGGACGTACATGTGTTACATATACATATGTAATGTTAGTCGATAATAGGTGTTGGGTTCACCAAGCCTCGGTGATACCAAAGCACACTAAAGGTTAATAACTGTAAAATAAATATGAATGTTGCACCAACCATCGCTCAGGAAAGTTCTGCTTACGCTCTCGAGAGCTACTTAGTGATGATTCGATACAAGTAAATACAAGTAAAAACTCGATACTTTTTATTCGATTCAAGTACTTTTTTTACTCGATGCTATAATATAAGTATTTTACTTGGGGTCGGAAAAAAGGGTCAGTATCGGATACTCGATACTTTTGGAAAATATTTATTTATAAAACTGAAATATTGCTATACAATATTTAAAATTGTGGATCATTTTACAATATTTTACAGCAATCAGTAATATATTTCAAAATGCTACTGCAGAATTATTCAAAATGTTTCAGTCCATATTGCAATATTTCAATATATGACAATATTGCAGTACAGTATTGAAGTTCTAGAAGATATTTCCGGCCATGCAGCTAGAACATAATGTTTATTGAAACCTTTTCATTAAAACAAAAAAAAATATTTTTAACAAGCTTTAATCTGTTGATCAGTTTTCCTTCTATTATAAATTTTCTAGCGATTTGCTAGAAAATTAACGTCATTTCTATATGATTGACGTGTTTCCAGTGTAAATATCTCAAAACCATGATTTATTGGCGAAAAACTCGTGTTGAGTAGTGTAAACTGTAGACTCAACCATGTTGTATCACAATGGGCCATTCTGGCCTGAATGTTTTCCTTGACAACCTCTTAAAAAAGAGTATTCGATACAAGTACATATTCGATACTTTTTTCCGATATTTTCGGTAGCATCGATACTTTTATTCGATACAAGTAATGAGTAAAAGAATCGATACTATGTGGGTATCGAATAAAAATTAGAGCTACTACACAACTGACTGTTTATATGGCGCAAAAAGATGGGCCACTTAATAGTCTACTATGTCAGTAAGACACACTACAGTTTCCCTCAGAAACTTCCCAATGCGCCAGATTGTCAGCAGCTCGCCTGAGGAGTACAAGGTCAGCACTTGTTTTTTTCTTTTTAACGAACACTTGCTGCCGAAAAGCAATCGCTTCCGAATCAAACGACGACAATATCGTCGTAATTTAAAGCACTCCAAAAGGAGTGTAAAATGGAGTATTTTTTTCCAATGACATGGAATGTTAAAAACGTAATGGTGTGTCATACGGTGAGGAAGTGCCTACCTACAGCTGACTTGTCTTATTCTTCTTTTCGAAATGCTTCAAAAGACCTCTCACGATATCATTGCGTCAGCAGTTTTGTTCATTTAAATTACGATGATCTTGTCGTCGTTTGATTCGGAAACGATTGCTTTTCGACAGCAAGTGTTCGTTAACAAAACAAAAGCAACAAGTGCTGATCTTATACTCCCCAGGCGAGCAGCTGACAATCGGGCCCGTTGGGTATGAATACATATGAGAATTGGCGGCAATGCATCTGTATTAGTGCGTAACCGAGTCATACCGCTGAGTTTTCGCAAGACAATCAACCGAACAAGAGAAACAGAATTTCCCATTTTCCACAAATTCACCTGCGCGCTCTTACAGAAGTCTATGTACCCCCATCAATTGTTAAGAATGTGGATATCGGCGGAAAAGAAGAAAAAGAATGGCAGATAAAAAGATAAAAGGTAAACAAGAGAATCAAAGCAAAGATATTAGAAAGGAGCATGCAGCTGCACCTTTGATTGAAATAAAAATAATATAAGTACAATCGCGAGTTCTAGACGGGAATGAAATGCGATATTATAGTATCTGAGTACCAAAAAAGCGTAAATCGTGACTTTAGGTAAAACACCTAACAGCAGATAGAAAGAGCCCTCAAGCGGTTTTATTGCATAAAAATATAAATATTATTGATATTTAATATTATTAAAAAATAACCCTAAAGTATGCCATGTTTTTTTTATTTTGATATGTTCTAATAAGTGTATAAATATGAAATGCGAATTTTTTGACTTGAACAGACATTTATTTAATTAACAAAATAAATGAGCTCAATAATCGAAATATTGGCCATCGTTAGCTATGACTTTAACCATGTTTCTGGCAATTGATGGATTCCGTTCCAATACCAATTCTCAATTTTTTAAGGCTAACCATCCATCAAGCTAATTTTGCTCTTCTTCGTACGAATTGAAATGCTGTTCCGAAATTCCGTTCCACAGCGATCGCAACAAGCAGTAGTCGGAAGGAGTCAGCGGACGGGGACAAAACGTCCCATTTGATGTTTCCATAATGTTTAACACAATGGGCAACGTGGGGCCGAAAAATGTCATGTTGAAAAAATACTTTATTATGTCCTTAGACATATTCTGGTCATTTTTCATTAAATGCTCCTTTAGCAACCGTTTTTTTTTTTCAAATCGAAAAAAAGGTCATTAAACTTCCACGTAAAACTTATTTTTTTGGTACAAAATTTGACAGTTTTGAAGCGAAAAAAAATTTAGTTTATACAATCGCAACCTATGACGTACTAGATCTTATTTACAAAAGTCTACTCTCAAAAACGTAATATTTAATTATCTTCGACACAAACCGTATATAATAGCTGTACTATCTGTTATCTAAAACCGCGCTTCATATTTATTCACCTATTATGTTATTATCGTGGTGGTCATACTATTAATATGTACTTTAAATAAAGTGATGTAGTACCTGTAAAACTTACGTGCCACCATGTGAAGTGTATAGATTCCAACCCGAAAGTATTCTGTATATTAGCTGTGTTTTATTCGCCAGTCAGTTTAACATGTGCGAATAAAACGATCAAGTTGTTGAGTCTCTTTTTCGTTATAATGTCATTCACAATGAAACTGCTCAGCAGCTAGAGCTGAAACATTTTAATGGATTTCAGTTATTGTGGTCAATCGCAGGCATTGTTTTTAGTTTTTACTCTTTATGAGAATATTTAACGATGATTTTAACTTATTTTCACCGCCAGACATTTCAAATATTTTCCTTTTCTGTTTTTTGCCAAACTGTCACGCTTCTTGTTTCGCTATTAGCAGTTCACAATAGAATTTGATGTAGTTGAACAACTTGTTAAGTATACATAACAGCTATAATTATATGTGTTATCTCTGCCGCATTGTTGTTGTTTTCCCATACAATTATCGCTGCTAGTTATACATAACTAGAAGCAAGAGGCGAATAAAATGCAGCTATTATTATTTTATGTGTTAATAAAGTAGTAGAGTGCCCTAGTCAGGGGGACAGGGTTCTTTTGTTATTCAGTTTTGTTTTTCATATACACTATTATTTTGATTCGAATAAAAGAAATAACTATTTCTTTTTTTTCATTTTTTGTTAAAAGAATGATTTTCTGTCTGTAGCACTGGTTGCAATGACCTTGACTACATTTTAGTGTAGTGCAGATTTTATGGATAAGATAAAAAAATACAGCGAGCTTTTAGGGATGGGATGAAATAATCTGTCGTTGCACTCCCATATAAAATTTTTTCATACCGCCGCTATAGATGTTTACACGTCGAAAAATCAAAAAAACCAATTTTAGAGAAGTTTTCAGTAAGCTACGACTTTCTAAAACGCAATCACAACAAATTGTCTCCAACGAGGAGAATCTTACGTCTTTTAAATTAGCCATTAAGCAAAACTACCTTGAGGAAGCAAAAAGATCCTGAGTAGCCGAGCATACCTGTGGTATTACCAGGCTAACATGGACCACTATGAACAATAGTCGTACTAGACAACTTCTCAACCTTAGCAGATACTCTATCAGCATTACGACTTCGGTGCTCACGGGACACTGCATAATGGGGAGACATGCTGCAAGACTAGGACTGCCATTCAATGACTTCTGTCGGGGCTGCGGCTCTGAGGAGGAGGAAGAAACAGTTCTCCATTTCATGTGCGAATGCCCATCCCTGGCCAGGAGGAGACTAAAACTCCTCGGTTCACCTTTCTTCACTTGTCTGTCCGAGCTATCATCCATAAATATTAAGGACATAGCCAAATTCATTATTGAATCCTTATGGTTCTCCAATTCGTAAATGGGGAGTCGCGCCGTACTGTGGTATCACAATGAGCCTAATTATGTGCTTTCAAGCAGAAGGCTGCCACTCCAACTTAACCTAACCTAACGAGGAGAATCCACAAAATACAATTATGATAATTTTGCACAAGATAAAAGATTAAATAACAGTTATTTCTGCATATTTTACTCAATTCTGCATATTTCTTCTTTTTTTCGATGATGTAGATATATACAATTTGTATATAAAGATATACATATTTCTATAAGCAGTGTTTCAGCGATCGAATAAGGGGAATTTTTTGGGACATGATAAATAGCTAATAATGGCGTCAAATCGAAAAGTAATAGCGCAGTTAAGTTTATACTCATCCAGATAAACTGAAGTGGAAACAAATGTTTAAAATCAACTGAAATCAGAAGTATTTTTAAGTCACAAAATTTTGACCATGAATTACGATTTTTTCAAAAATACTTGTTCGAAAATTTTTTCGGATTTCAACAAATACAAACATTATACAAAAAAATTAAATCATATAATGTTTATTGTTGTCGCAAGTGGTCATTCATCATTCGAAGCTGCTCTTGCCTATTTATTGTGTCCCAAAAATGCTTCCTTATACGATCACTTTTATGAGTCACTGTATTTTATTTATAAAATTTAAAGAAATTCCACGAAATAATTGTGACTGTTTGTAGGTTAGTTGCACCCTCAATCCAAAAACAAAACTTCCATTTCAATTAGACTTTAAAAAAAATGTAGCACTAGCCACGACTGCGCGGTGCATCAAAACTTAAATGATGTTGAAGACTAAAGAAATAACAGAGCGCATCATCAACATAAATCCAAAAAAACAAAAAAACACTAAAATGATCAACCGCAATTTATAAGCGCATTGTCAGCATGTTGACGCAATTTTATAAACAAAACAAAGAATGTAAATCAAGTGAACATGAACGAACGGGTCGGGTTTATCTACTACTTAGTTACTTTGACAGCCTAAAAATATCAAAACAAAAAAATAAAGGGGGGGACCAAGAACTCCTGCTGTTCACACACACACATACATAAGTAAAAACTGAATAAAGTGTGATTTAGTTGCGGCTGCAGGGTATGCAAAAAACAAAAAGAGCAAAAAAACAAAATAAAAAAAAAAATAAGCAAAGTGCATTAATAAAAATGCTTCATGGCATAAAATTTAAATAGGCGCACAAACGAACAAACAATAGCAACAACAGATGGACGGACAAGTGCATGGACTGAAGGAGGAATGGCTCCATGCTGTTGAATGGACAGTCAGACAGGCAGGCACAACGACAGATAGTTTCACGGTTTTTCGACGGTCTGCTTGTTTAAGTTTTATTATTCCTTCTTATTGTTTTTTACTTTGGTTTTTGTCTGTTTAGTAAAATGATTTAAAGCGTCGTGTGTGTGTGTGTTTATGGTGAAGTGTCAGAAAATAAAATGCAAAAGTTGAAGCAGAAGCGCAATGAAACAGTTGAAGCATTTTTTAAGATTCGTTTTTAGCGCATGCAGGAAACAACAGTCACAAACAGCCAACAGCATCTGTAGCAACCTGCAGCGTGCACATTTGACAATCATCAAGTCTGATATGTAAATAAATACACAGAAAAAATTGGAAGATGATTTTTAAGGCAATAATATCTGGCAGTGATTTTGAGTATACAGCTAATGCTACTACTAACCTTATCGAAGCTCATTCCATTTTGGATCACTTTTTCGAGTAATATTGGCCTTATGTCACGAATAGCATAAACAATGATCGCGTTTCTAAAACGAAAAAATTTGTCTAGAGCACTCCCGAAATTATTAAAATCATGAAAATGTATACACAATTTCTAAGAAATTTTGTTCACGTTTTAGAATTGTCAATGAAGAAGAAATATGTTCACGTTAGTGGATGTTCACATAATCGAACGTTGACTGTATTTCTATTACATTCGAAATCGGAGAACTATAGTTCTCAAACTGATGCTTACGATTACGATAACAATGCTGAAGGAAGAGGTTCATAGATATGTTTTTAGAAACGTTCAACATCCAGAAAGTGCGTGCAAAGAAGAAGGCAGCCATAAAAGCATAAAAGAAATATGGCGAAAGATAAAGTTCAGCGTGGCCTGGAACGGTATACAAAGTTAAGAAAATTTATTCCAGAGAAAGTTTTCAAATCTCAAATTTTGTGCAGATGTGAAACGTCGTGCACAACAAACAATTTTACCAATAACAATATTTCAGAGCAAAAACAAAACACCGCGTATTTCATTTTTTCGCTGAAAGTATTTTGTTTCACTTTTGCACTCAACTGGCGTTGTTTCAATTTGCTCTCAGTTGTTATTATTTCATTTTTGCTCTCAAACATTTAAATGTCAGTTTCACTAAATACAATTTTTTACATCGTATTTGTTTTCAGCCTATCGATTATATTATTGATTTCTTCCTCTATTTTTATAAAATTGTTTAAAGTTTATTTGCATAGCATTTATTATTGTCATTGTTCACAAAGACGTATTAAAAAAAACTGCATTTCGACGAAAAGCAACTGTGCAACGAGCTCAATGCAACCACCTAGACCGAGCATGAGAGTAAAAAAATGTGATGTGTGTATCCTTATATCAATGAAACCGCACATCAATCCAATGAATGGAGTTTTGATAAACGGTATTCATCACATTAATGAAAATATTTGTAAGAAATTTCTTTCTCTGTGTATTAAAGCGAATAAATATGAGACCAAGAAGCTTTGTAGCTAAGGCCCTATGTAGCAGGCACACATTGAATGGCGCCCCTCTTCTTTTAAGACGCCAAAGCTGAGATAAGATGCAAAAAGTGAGAACAAAATTTAAGTTGGAATTATTGAAGTTTCTGTTGAAAAATTGTTAAAAAAAATTAAAAATTTATTTATTTTTATTTAAATTTAAGTTTAAATTTCACATGTAAAATTTTCATAAATTGAATAAATATCACTCTACAATCACTGCTACTGTGCCTAGTGCTACGCACTGATTTTATAAATTAATTAAAAGTTGCTACTCCTCCACACAACAACAAAAATTCCACTGCAAACTCGTCTCTATATACAATATAATGCAATTTTAAGTCGATAAATTAAAATAGCAACACCAACAAACAAACAAATTTACAACCTTTCAATATGCCACTTAACAAGATGACAGCCAGCAGCAACAGTAACGTAACAGCAGCAGCAGCAGCAGCAACAACAACACGCTATATAGCGAAACAAAATTTTGTTGCAAACTAAATTTTGCTGCAGCAAACACAATACATAAAATGATATTGCTGCTGCTATTGTTGTGTTGCCAACAGCTGCCGCTGTAGTTGAGAGCGCTGCTTTTCCATTACATTGACTGCCTCGTTTGCCTGGCATTGTTGCCTGCAACTACACACTCATATACGCGCACATTTTAATTTATTTATTTACAATTTGCAAGGCAGTAGTAAAAACAACAGCATTTTGTTGCCCCCCTCACCCCTATAATTCGCACACAGTGACCTAATTTAGTCTCAAAATGAAATTGAAGCCTCAATTTGCTTTCAATTTTGCGCGCGCAAAACAAAAAAACAGCAAAAAATAAATAATACATTGAAAAATAGCAAGGAAAAAGAGGCTGAAAGTTTTTAGTGTGAGGAGAGGAAGGTGGGAGCCTTCTGCTGCACTCACCAAAAGCAAGGTAAGTGAAATGTGAGTAAAAGAAGAAGCAAAAACTTTTGTTTTAATTGTAAAGAATTTTGTGTTTAAGTGGAAAAACTTTTCTATTATATACCAAAATCAACACTCAAAGTGCATCACTACTCTCTTGTGTTGGTTTCTGGAAGCTGGCAGCTGGTGGCACAAGTATCAAAGAAGTACAACTTAAAGTCCCTTGTGAAGTAGTAGCAGAAGAGTAAATAGTTGGTAGTTGTTATAGCTGCTGAAATAGAAATAGCAAGCAGAAGTGCAAAAGTAGAAGATTTTTGGTGTTTCTTTTGCTCGGTGTTAAGTTTCGCGGTCATGATAAAAATCTTACAAAAGTTTTCCATTTTGAATTATTTGAATGTAATTGAATTGAGTTGAATTGAATCTGGTTGATGGTGACGCTAATGATGATGATAATGATAATCATGGTAGTGGCGATCTTGGTATTGTTGTGGTGATAATTTTGCTAGGGAATATTTAGTTTACATTCAAAATATTTTAAAATTTTTGTTTAAAATTCTTAGCACGCAAAACTTCCACTCTTTTACAATGGACATCTTATTAACAGCAGATAAAAATGGTAGGGAAGGTGAGGTGCACCCATTATCTCGAGAACGGGAAGGCTCACCGAGGTGCAATATTTATTGTTTGAGGCAAAAGTGCAATATGATAACACTAGACGATAAAAAAGACATTAGTTCCTTTCACTGTAAATTAGAATCCTAAAATCAGCGTATGAGTGTTCATTAGAATGCAGAAGTAATGGTCGATGATAAAACCCCCTTTGCTATTGTTTCCAGAGATATTATTATTTGAATTATTCCTTTATTTAAGCTTATAATTTCTTCCACAGTCGCATAGCTGTGAATATACTCGTAGTTTGCTCTGGCTTAGCCTGAATATTAAATCGAACACATCCACAATTTAGACTTTAAGTCAAATTATAGCCGATGGCTGATCACAGTCTACCTGAAAATATAGGATAGCTCAGGTATTCCCGTTCTCGTTGTCATTTAATAATTTAAGATTTAACTTCAATTCTTGATAATCCCGTGGTTATCTATGCAAGCAGTGAGACCACGCAACGTTTTGCGCTTTACTTTATGGGCAACTGTGTCCACAGCCGGCTCAGCATAGATTCTGAAACAAGCTCAGCAGAAACCTGCAGCACTAACATAACGATGACGAATCATGAAAGTCCCTGAGGTTTGCCAAGATTTTAACGCGACGTTGTCGTCTCGATGGTCTAGTAGCTTGGCTAGAGTGACTATCAGCTCAGAGTTCAAAGGGCATGGATTTACGCTTTCTTTAAAATAAAATCATTTTTCAAGTTATTTAAAAACTTTCAAGTACAACCAATACCCCAAATAGCCCAAAATCACCAGTCGACAGAATAAAGAACAGAAATTCAGTAGTGACGTCCATTATGTCGAATACATATACACAAAGTGCCATCTTGAGTGTAATGACATGAAACAGTGAAATCACCACGTTCACCACACAACTGTAAACCCATCTAAATGTCAGCCTAGACACAAACCGAGTGCTCACAGTTGGGTGAAAACGCTGATCCTGAGCAACGTCAAAAGATGGCAGCACCCCCAACTCCCAAGAGGAGTAAAAGGAAAAAAAGAAAAGGTAACTGTGGCAATAACCAGACAGCAGTTGCAACTGAATTTCACTTAGTCTAATTAGATAAACGAATGACTCAGTTGCCAGCACAGGTTTCGTCCATTTCAATTCGTTTTGTGGAGTCCAGACCCAACTGAGGCTCTGAGTTTTTGGCACACTTGCAGATCTTGTTATTACGGTCACTAACAACAGAAATTCATATACAGAGAAACAGTATAGTTAACAACCAACTTTCCCATAGTCTTGTATGTGGTCACAAGGATTCTATTGCCATATGCTACCTACCAAAGCTTTAAACATGTTTTTTCGTTCCTTAGACGAGTGTGTAAATTATTGACGTGCTCTGAATTTAATTCCTAGTATTTTCGGGTAAGATTGTGCATGAGTTGTTATGTCAAAGATCGGTTATGAGGTATAACTAACGCTTGTATCTATACAGTTTTTCGCAGTAGTATACTGTTTTTTAGGCCCCAAAACCGCATACCGCTTTTTCACACAAATACCGCGTTTATACTAAGAAAAATATATGATGTTTAATTTTTTAACTTTTCGAAACTCAAATTTATAAATCGCAACGCAGAGTACAAATACATGCAAATGGCTGACACAACTCGATTAGAAGTGGAAACATTGAAGGCGACTCTGATCGCTAAATGTCACTTGAAATATCCATGCGTTAATTTCAATAAATACCTCATAACAAATTCGGAATCGCTTCGTAAAATTAAAATGGAGAACATAGACGATTCAGATGATGGATAATTTACTTTCCTGGTTAATTTTCATTGAATAAAACTGATACCGCAAAATATACAGTTTTTTTTTAAATCGATTTACTCTTTTTTAAACAGATTTGGTACAAATATACATACAGTTTTTGGTCCGAAAAAAGATACGAGCGTTGGGTATAACCGATGGTTAATGGGATGATTGAAAAGGAACGGTGATCACACTCTACTTTGCGACACGCCATAAATATATCCTAAAGCGTAGAACTGTACTAGGTATTAGTCTGTCGTTTTAATGGAGCTTACAGTTTGTTTGTGCTTCACTATTAATTATAATTAATCTGTGATCTTTATGAACTGCCACGAAGAAGAAGTTTATAAACATTTTTTTTTACAAATTAAAATATTAAAGAATCCTTCTTTCTTGTATGTACCTCTTCAACTCTACGACATCATTGGACTTTCGTAATTAAATCGTAATTATGATTAGAGCTGAATGCAGTTTCTGTGCTTCAGGATGAATTTACTTGCTAAAGGATAGGCGCCCGCATTGCTGATATCAGGAGCGCTGAAGTAATCTCACGCCATTCTTATTTTGGAATCTCCAATATATTCCAATTCCTTGCTCCGGTGAATAAAAGACATGAGATCTGTTGAGCTTGGGGTAGGCAGTCCTTGGACGATACCCGTTTTTAGTCGTTCTGGGAATAAAAATCGAATTGGCTGTTTGCCAGCGCACATACCGCTGCGCTATACAGTAGCATGGAAATCGTGAGAGGCTTATGCATTATTTTCAGTTCGATTTGTTATGAAGTGTCTTTAAAACTGTACATTTCAGCACAATTTCGTTAAGCTTCTGTATAAACATTCTTTTAATATTTAACGGATACTATAAAACCGTGGCCGTCCTTTAACACATTTTGGCGTTTATTTCTAATACTGTTACTGTGCGCCACCCTATTTTAAGATTTCTGCAGCTAATGTATTTCCAAGCTTACATAATTATCTAGACTTTTTCCCTCACAAGCATAAGCACATACATACGGATTTCTATGTCGTGGTTGTTACTATATAATCAATTAATGCATTTCATCTTCAAAGCCGTTCATCATCATCAACAACAGCAACAACATGCACGATTGCTGACTGACATACCACCACAAGATCAAGACCAAGAAGTTGTCAACGTGTGGCATTGGCATTTACGTTTAAGCATGTGAGTGATGCATTAAATACGCGCGTGTGTGTGTGTGTGAGTGTGTGTGATGTTTCTACGCCTCATCAACCTTTATGTCATCGATTACAAGCGTTTTAAAATTGTGTAGTACAACAATATGTTCGTATGTTCTATGTATTTGTAGTAGTGTTTTGCATGCATGTAATTACTTGTAATTTGTCTTTATCACTTGATGGCTCATTGATTGTGTGTATGCATCTATCTCGCTCTATCAATCCTTCGCTTTCACTCTCTCTCCCCCCTTTGTATATGATGTTTTGCGTGGTTTAATCAATCTTCAACATTTAAACGTTTCATTTAAGTTAAGCGCGCATATTAACGTGATTGCAATTAAGATAATGATGAGTGTATACTACAATAAGTATTTAGTTAAAACGATTGGCGATTGTCATTTTGTGTGTGTGCAAATTACACAAAGTGAGTGAGATTTTAAAATAATTGCCACTCAGTTTTAGTCAGACAGTAAACTGTGATGTTAAATGATGAAGGTTTGCTTAAAAGGGGAAATACATTACAATAGAACCCCAAGGATGAGAGTGCTCTAGAGCTCAAAAGATCACTTTGTGAAAAAAGAACTAAAGGCTCGGCGTGATTCCAAAAAGCTGTACAGTTGTCGGTTTCTTTTTCTTTCGCATATATTTCAATACTTTAGGGCACAAGCTTTCTGAAGCACAAATGCGTTTTGTGAATGGTGTAAAATAACCGCCAACCATTCAAGTTTTTCGCTTTTATCTAAGCAGATCTTAGCGCCATTGAGTTTTTTCAATCTACTCCTACTCGCGAATCCTCGAATTCAATAATGCCGTTAAAGCTTTAAAGCTCAAGAAAGTACAGTATACCAAACCATTAAAAACAGCACAAATTTCCGATTATTTTGCTTGTAAACGCAGTGAGTTTAAACAGTTTTAAAAAAATTTTACCAAACTTTTTTTTGGAAACGGTTTTCTGGTGACAATTTGGGACCAATTTATCTTTTTAAAACTTTTAAGTGCAGTGAGTTGCTGCATTTACAAACAAAATTAGAATAAATTTGTAGTGTTTCTAATGGTTTGACGGTATACTGTATGTATATAAAGATCTAAGCTATGCGTTCGTTTTTTGAAATTTCGCTCACAAGATGCGTGTTAGCATAGGCAAGGGCTATCAATTCAGCTAAGCAAATTTAATCAAAATGAGTGACAATGAAAATAGAGATGGCAAAATTTTGAAATTTGAAGCTTAAAAATTTCACTTTCTTAGTTTTTTATATGATCTTTCATAAAAACTTTAAGTTGCTATATTTTTCATATGGAAAATATCGAATGCTCTTTGCACTTTCTGCCCTTCACTAATAAAAGTTTGCTAGATTGGAAAGCTCTTTCCATTCAAAGTTAAAACTGTTAAGTCATACTATGTGAAACAGATTAAGAAATTGAAGTTTTCCAGTTTCGAAATAGAACATATTTTTTTTAAAGCTTAAAGCTTGTGAGTCTTTTGTAAGGAAAATATTGAAGGTAATGCTATTGATACCCGTTTACCCGGGTTGTACCCGGATACCCGGGGTTTCGGCTATTATCCGGGTACTACTATGACTGGTACCCGTTATGCTCCGGGTACCCGTTTTTTCCGGGTACCCGACTCTAGCAGATTTATTGAAAAAAACTTATGTAATTAGGAGACTTCAAAATCTACAACATATAAATATATTTGTAAACACCTGAACGGAATCAGGAAAAAGTAGTAAATAGCACGAAAATAATCCCAAAATATGGTAGTGCCATATTTAATTTAGTTTATTTGAAATGTAAAAAGAATTGTATGTAGAAGCTAAGCAATTTTCGGGTACCTGATTTCAAGTATTACCCGTAATTTTCGAGTACCCGAATTCAGGTATTACCCCCAAATTTTCGGGTACCCGCACAATGGTACCATATTGTTTTTTTGGTTACCCATAACCAAAATCGCAACCAAACATTTTTTTTTTGGTTACCCATAACAATAATTTTTTCGAACAATCCCACGCCCTCCTCTTGCCCAGACGACCGAGGGGTGCTCCCAACTACGAATGGCTACCGTAGTAGAGTGACATGGATCACTCAACAGAAGCAGGTGCGTTAGCAAAAACGCAAGGAGAGAGAGCTCCACTAAGCAAAAAATTGTTGGCTAGTGGAGAGAATTAATTGTTGTAAAAAATCATTATTTACCATTTGACAAATATTAGCGAGTGCTATGATGCCAACAGAAGCGTCGCATTTGGTTTCCGCGTCAAAAAATCTATAGGAATCACTTTCTTTCATTTTTAAACTGACTTATTGGTAACCAAAAAGAAGCTAGGCTGCGATATTGATTAAGTGTAACCAAAAAAATATTTTGGTGATGATAATTGTTATGGGTAGCCAAAAAAAAATGTTCGTTACGATAATTGCTACTTTTAAAAAATATTTATAAGAGTTAAAAAATAATGGGTATCTGCAGCTTTTTTAAATATTTCTTATAATAGTTCTATCCCTGTTTTCAAGCTCTTTCCATTGAAAGTTTAAAGTTTCCAAATTAATCCAAATAAAGGGCTTTAGAAAAATAAATCTTTGAACTTTTTCATGCAGAACACAACTGATGGTTTCCAAATTTCCATAAGCAAAACATTGAAAGCTTAAAGCTTAATATGCTCTTTTGCGTTCCATGCCTTTCACTGATCAGAGCTACTGGAATTGAAACCTATTTCCATTACAAGCTTAACACTTTTAAGTCATATCAAGTGAAATATTTTCAAAAATGAAAGATTTGACGTTACCCCATAAGGAAAGCACGAAAAGCTTAAAAAGACTAAATGCTCTTTTGCACACCTTGCCCTTCATTGATCAAAACTGCTGAATTAGTTGCTGCTGTAAAGCTTTTGAATCATAAGGAAGTTCCAAAGCATAAAGCTGGTATTAAGTTCTCACCAGTAAAATTATCAGACATTGTCTTCTCAGAAATCATAACAATCTACTGCAATGACCAATATTTAACCACAAAATTCAACTTAATTCAACATTTGTATTATTCATTTTCTACTGCTGCCTGACTTATTCTGCCTACTTTGACCTGTCCTGCACTTTTTTCATGAGCAGCGTTTTTCCCTCAGCTTCATTTGGTATCTGTTTCTGTCCTTGTTGCTATTACCCTCTGGTGTTGTTGCTGTTATCTCCTTATGCGGCTCATTAATCAAATTAAATCGAATGAAAATTATGGTCCCTCCAACATCAACCAGCTTCAATTGCTATGCAGAAACAGAAACAACAACAACAACAATGACAACAGCAGCGATAGGCTTTTGTTTTTATTTATATGTGTATGTATTTATTTAGTTTTATTTCTTTTTGTTTTATTTTCCTTACTTTCTCCACTCATTTACAATGTTGGATCATGAACACATTTGCTGTTGTTGGTGTTTTTGCGATAAATATGATGATTGGTTGCGTGTTTGTCTTGGACACATTAAATGCAGCAAGCAGCAGCAACTGAAAACGCATAAATAATAATATCTCTGCTCCCCGTACGGCTGTTCATTTTTGTTGCTCCTGCTGCAATCATTGCCGCCTTTTTCTCAAAGGAACGACAACAACAGCACAACAAAATCCACATCATAGTTCATCAAATTAAACATTTGTGGAACAAAAACGAAACTGTTAATCTGCTTACTGCTGCTATCTTTTTTATTTATGCGCAATTTTATTTTCCTTTTCCTTTTCTCGTTGACTTTTAGTTATTTAAATAAGTAAATCGCTGGAGTAAACGCTTGAATGGTTAACGTGATATGGTGTAAACCTCGTACATTTATAAAGCAAATACTGTAAGCAGTTAAATTCGTAATATATTTTTGTTATTGTTTAAATAAAGGCATTAAATATTAAGCACTTTGATGATATTAAAAGGTTTTGAAAAACTAACTAAGGCATAATTCTTAAGCGAAAATGTTGATTATATCCTTGCACTAGAAAGTCCACGCAATCTCTCTACATTTCACAAAACCCATAAACAAATTGCTTCTCTGTACGTACCACAAGTGTTGCAAGTTGCATGCAGCAAGCGGTGCACTTAAGCGCCAATTAGAGATGCGTGTGAAAGATGCAAATGCACTGATATGATGCGCCAGTTACGGTTTGTTGATTTTACTTGACTGCTGCCAAGATTGCATCTCACCGCACTCATGACGTCCATGCCTACATGCACACATCTCCGCATACATACATACATAAATGCAATGACGTAAAACTATTTAGTAGCGTGTAGTTAGTTGTAAAAATTGAAGCGTAACACTATAAAGATAAAGACAGCGTGTAAAACAAATTATAATGGTTGTTTTGTTTTGTTCTTGTTGTGATGATGTTGCTGATAATGATAATGTAAGTGAGTAAAAGGCAACAAATTGATGGTGTATGAGGAAAATGTTCGAAAGGGAAATATGCACTGTAGTTATGTAATCGTATGCAACTCACAACTCATGAGTTGTAGTAAGATTTATTTTGAATCGTTAGATGGTAGAAATCTGCAAAAGGTACTGGTTACTCCAGCATTACCAGGAACGTCAGATTATTTACTTTGTAGGGTAGGATTAGGTTTATGCCTTTCTCATTACTACTCAAATACTGATTTAATCATAGCGCACCCTCTATTTGACAGCTTTCTTTCTTTAAGTTTATGATGATCTTAAACTTAAAAATATATAAGACACAATAAAAAAAAATTATATTTGTCTACTCATTTAACTATAGGTTCTTAACGAATTGTAATAAGCTATAATTTTAAATAATGCCTAATTATTTGCATATGTCATAAACTTTTATTTATGGGTTTAAGCTAGTCTTATGTTAGACCTACAATTTAACGCCGATTCCGAACGGCGGCGTGGCAATTTTTTATTGACTTGATGGTTTTGCCATTACCAATCGAGGTGTGTACTTGTACACTTTCTTATAATTCTCATCTATACATTTATTAGTGTAACTACAATTTTATTCTAGAAGATCCAGAAGTTCTACGATATCACATTTAAATAGCTTGACGAGTAGGTTAGCCAAAAATTATCAGATTTAAAATCGGTTTAGCCAATTCCAAAATATTAGCGTCGGAAGTTCTTTAAAATACACTCATTGAACAAAGCATTGCATTCATCGTTGTAAACATCATTGCTTAAGCAGGAGTAAATAACAAATGAGAGAGAGAGAGAAGACATGAGTAACGGCATTTCTCAGAATTATCTAACGAATTATTTGTATACACCAGCGATGCCAACTTGCGGGGAATTCCCCGATTTGTGGGGAATTTTACTTGTTGCGGGGAATCGGGGAATGAACTGTTTTTTGCGGGGAATTCGAAATAATTTTTTGTCAAATTTCATGTAATGTAAAACGTTTAACTTATGAAACATTTCATATTTTGGGTATAAAAATCTTCATCTTTTCTTAAGAAGGCCATGAAATTCATTGGTTTGGAGAAATCGATTTTTAAAAAAATGTGCTGTTTGAAAGTATTTTGTAAAAATGAACGCAGAGAACGCAGAGTGCTTTCATAGATATAGACGATTATAGCGCCGAGTGTCAGTCAGGCCAAAACAGCCGCGCGGCTCTTCGACTTCCCTTTCGGCCATTCAGAAAGGCTTAGCTATGCCTTCGTCCAGCACCTCCTGATTAACTCTTATCCATTGCAGACTAATCTGTAAACTTACAAATTACGGTCAGCCATCATAAAGAAGATGAAGTACATATATTTTATATGTTAAAAACCGATAGTCAAAACTTTGAACCCGTTTTTCTCAAAACAAAGTTTTTGCCATTTTTTTTTTTCTGAGTCAACAAAAATGCCACGTCTTCTCCTTTGAGAACTTTGATGTCCAAAAGTGGGCTGATGCTTATATGTTAAGAATTCCGGAGTCAGAAAGTGCGTTTCTATTAATCTACCAGTCCCATAAAAATTTGTTAAGTTTTGGACCGAGAAAGTTCAGGGTCGCCTTAAAATAACACTCACTGAGGTCAATTTCGTTTTTGTAAAATGTTTATATGGAAAGTGCGTGTAGCGCTATTATAATATGAAATTATATCAATGCGGGGAATTCGATCGAAAATCGGGGAATTCGATCGAAAATCGGAGAATTTCCCGAAGGTTATTGGGGAGAGAGAAAAAATGAGTTGGCATCCCTTGTATACACAAATAACAAAAGAAACACCAACGAGTAGTTTGGTTCTCTTTTGATATTTGTTTTTTCATAAAGAGATTTCTTGAGGAAAAAATAGCTCCAGTTACTGGGGCCTTACCGACTAGTATACTTTATATTGATAGTGAATATAAGAAAGTTATGAAAATTAACAACCAAACGAAGACGGGAATCGAACTCGAGCCTCCTGGATGAAAGTTACTGCGCAGTAATTCAAGGGGACATGTCCATTGCTCGAGTCGAAAAAAATACGAACTTTGAAATTGTATAAAAAAAAAATACGATAGATTGAGACTTGAATTTTTTTATTTTATTATCTTTAAATTGTTTTTTTGTTTTTTAATTTGGTTCAATAGTTTCCTGTAGATGGCGTCCAAAAAAAAAATCGTCATTTTAATCGGCGGGTGTTATAGAAGTCCGGGTGCTTCAAAACGAAAAAAATCAACAAATATCTAAAAACACACCTAATTTTTTGTAAGATAGAGTACAATGAAGCTATAATAATAAAAAATGACCATTTGCAAAGCTTTAATTAAAAAAAAAATCGGATTTTGCCCCAAAATTATTTCTTCTAAGGGCTGTAAAAACAATACTAAGCAACCTACTATCGTAATAGTAGTATACCTTATAAAAAATATTTCTAAACAAAATGAACCTAAGTAGAACCAAATCCATCAAGTATTTCAAAAGTTAGAATATCTGCTAATTTGGAAAAGTAAGTTTCGAGAAAAACGCGTTTAAATAATCGTCCAGCTGTCGCGCACTTATGAAATAAGTATGTTTCAAAAACCATATTTTTATATAAAATTTTAGACACGTTATTTAGACACTATAAGGAATCCTTTTATGCAAAAAAGACTACATTTTTTGAACCCGAGCAATAAGCCATCTTATTTGAAAATATTAGAACAAAATTGAAATTTTAGAACAAAAAAAATTAAGACAGAAATTTAGGTAGTGGTAGGGAGAACTGTGTTTCATTCACTGGTGTTTATCGCAGGTGAGGGAGAAGTTACGACTAATGCACATTTTGTATCTGGTTTCAATTGAGAAAAAACCTGGCTGTGCAAAACTTCAGTCCCATTGGAAATTTATTTAGATACGTCCAGGGAGTTGTGTGAAAACATTCTAAATCAAATTTTCCAAAAGTAAATCCGAACAATTCCTGAAACAACATGAAGAAGTTAAGAAGTATTAGGTTTTTTTATTAATAACACACACAACTTCTATTTTTATTTATTTTTTATCTCGGGCAACGATTTGTGAAACAAATTGTTTCTCAGTTTCATCTTTTATGAGAATGTTGTTGTATTCCTGTTGTCATTGACTACAACTGTCTGTAATCTGGATCATATTTCCATTTTGAAGGAAATAGGTGCTGATAGAAAATTACGCAAAGAACATTTTTTATCAGGAGTTACAAAAGACGAAAACTCGATAGGAAAATCATTTTGGTGTAGAATGTAACTCTTCAGTAGTCATTTTTGTTTTAACCACTGCTGGAACATTGTCATCAAATAAGGGCAGTTTCGGGAGCTAAGTACCAGAGATGGTTGGCAAATTTTTCGCAGCAGCTTTACTGACTTCTGAATCAATATCTTGAAAATTTATCAACTGACGCATGGACAAGGAGTCATAATGAGGTGCTTTAACTGCATTGGGCGACAAAAACCAGGCTCGAACGTATACTCGAACAAGAAAAATACAAATTCTTCTTACACAGTTCTTCCCCTTATGAGATAACAGAAACTGGCCTTGAAATAAATATATCTTGAATGCATAAATCGCCTTTGTCATCCACTTAGCATGACTTACAGGTCCTGGTGTGTGAAATGATAACCCATTCTTCGGAATGCCACCAAGAAAGAACATTGTTAACTCCAACAATTCTCGGTAATCATCTCGCTGTTGTTTTTTCATTGGAAGGTGTTGTTCAAGGTAACGATATGTAGTTTAAAAAAGCATAAAATTTTTTAATTTCTGATTATTTCTTCTTTATAAATTTCTGTAAAATTGAATTTTGGTGACTTGTCCGGGTTTGAAACCAAACGACTCACATAATAACGGAAAGAAGTCACAGTATATTTATTTTTAATTGTTTATTGTACAATACTTACAACTTTGAATTTTATTATTTTTTTTTTTTTAAATAGGCGAATAAACTAAAACTTATTTTTCACAATGTTTTTTTTCGGTCGTCAACTCCAACTAATAATATACGTAACAAGGCGAAAGAAACGCAAAACGAAATCGAATTCGATTCGGAACTCGGAAAGAGATTAAAAAATGTCGTAATGAATTCTTGGGCGGCTAAATAAGATTTTCTCTGTCACTGACTTGATCAGTACATTTAAGTTCGATGCAAATCTTAGATCAAATTCAAAACATTTACCTTCGGATCCTTTTATGACTGAACTAGTATTAGTCAATTACTTATTAATTATACCTCCTAAAATTATGCAATATTTCTTTTTTTAAGAGGAAGCTCTGGAACAGGAATTAGCAATATTTCAATTTTCTGTGTGTTTTCGGGCAACAGCCGATTGAAAATGCATTAATATTTTATTATCTTCTCTACCGTTATTTTCTTTTCTGCTCCTAAAAGCAGACAGCACTTAAAAAAAATTTTTTTTTTTTACTTGCCGCCGAGCTTCTGCTACTAACATTTGCATAATTCAAAGCGTAATTTCGCTGTTGTTTCAAATTGATATTACAGCAACAACGACAATAACAACAGCAATTGTAATCTTTTGTAAGAGAAAGAAAGTCATGTTAGTTTTAGAAAGTGAATGTGGGCGCATAAAAAAATATATAGGGCGGGGAAAGTAGAAGTAGGCGGCGATATGTGTGCTAGTGTCTCTTCCTTGCAGATTTGTTTTTAACGTTGTTTTCATGGCATGTAAATGGCACCAGCAGCAATAGCAGTAACAACCACAATAAACATAAGAAAAAATATAAACGTATGTGTGTATGTATGTGTGCACACTATAAAAGCACTTTTAAACAAAACTCCCCACCGTCATGCTATAAACTCATAGCGCCTTAGAGTATGCAAAGCAGAACAAAAAAAAACAAGAAAAAGACGTGAACACACATACACAACTTTTATATTGTGATTATTACACCATCGACAATTTTTGTTGCTTTTTGTTTTCAAGCAGCGGTGTTGTTAAAGCAACAGCATGAAAACATACATACATACATACATACATACATACATACATAAACACATTTCCTAACATCCGCTTTGCATTTGTTCTGCACAATCTGAAAATGAATTGCAAAGTTTTTATGTTATTTCCGGTATAAAATTATTTGTTTTTCTTCTAGTGTGTTGAAAAGAAAAGTGGGGGAGAGAAAAATGGCAGAAAAAAATAGAAAAGGGGAAATTGTCAAATTTTATAGTTTTACATTTCTGATATGAAATTAAAAAAAAAAATTACCATGTGAAATGATTTTAAGATTGTAAAAATACAACAGACTGGAAGTGTTTAACTTTCGGTTAAGTAATATCCAACTTTAAGCCGAACTTTAAATAGCCCACCACTTCCTTAAAGAATACCCTTTTTCAGTCAATAGTAGTCAATATGGGCGTGGTTATTATAGCTAATCTTTGATAGATTTTTCATGAAAATCTTTAATTGTTACCCTAACTCACAACTCGCTCACATGACTGATTTTTCCGTTTAACCGCTCACAGACAGATGGAAGATTTCACTTGTATGGAAGCTAGGCGTGGTATAAATTATGACGGAAACTTCTAAGCTTTGAACATCTGCTGAACCAATAAACATTATCCGATTAAAAAATATTAATTTATGGTCAAAATTTCAGAACTTTTAAGGCCTTTTTGGAACCTGAAGATATTATCTGTTTCCACTTCTGGATGTGTAGATACCTTATAACATTGTTACTTTTTAATTTGACGCCATTTTTTGCTATTTTTCGAGTCCTAAAAATGTCCCATTATGTGATCAGTTTTGTGACTTACTGAATATACATTTCAAGAGTAAGGGGTTTGAAGTCTAAGACAAAATTGCTCCTAATGAAAATGTAAATGTGTTCTCATATAAACTTTCTACCTCCTCTTCTTACCCTCATTTCTAGAGATATTTAGTATGGAAATTTCGAAATTCTTCAAGTCATTGACAAAAAACAGTTCGGAGTTTAGAGTTGTATCGTTCAAATTGCACATATTTCACCTGCGCATTCCCTGCTTCCTTTTGGAGAAGATGTGAAAACATTTCTTGACAAAACAAAAAAAATTTGGTCAACCTCAATCTATGTAGGCAAAGCAAGTGTGCAACGGCATCGGTTAGATTTGAGGTTTGGATGAATCTGAAGTGTAACTAAATTAGAAAAGTGACCCTATTCAGTACGGAGCAGAAAGAATTTTGAGCTTAAGTAATCCATCGCCACTGTGGTCTAGTGGCAGAGTGCCAGACTCTTGTCTCTGGAGACCCGAGTTCAATTCTCGGCTTGGGTATGCTTCTTATCTAACTTTTTTTTTTTCTTCCTTTCTTTCTTTCTTGAGGCTTTGGTGCAATATATCTTATAGGTCGCAGTGCCCAACTTTCAAGTCGCCCTTCCATCAAATAATAATCCTCGCTTTCTAAGGGCTCTGAAACTATGCAATAAATGATTTAGAAGGTGAAAAAATAGTTTAAGACTTTTTAATGCATACATATACGATTAAGGTGCATACACAAATTTGTTTAGTTGACTCGTTTTTTTTTAATTAGTTCAGGGTACTAATGCATAATCATTTTCTCAATTTATGAGATAGAATGGCTGTCTCTGAGTTATATGTAGATAAGCCGATTAAATATTTATATAGATTCCATTTCTCTGTTCTTTTTTATTTTCTTACATATGAAACTCATAAATTTCATTTACAACAATTTCACACAATTCTTGACAAGAACTGCAAAAAACCAAATTATAGAGCTTCCTGTTTTTTGAGCGACTTTTGCTGTTGCTATTGCAGCCACAGTTTAGAAACAGTGTTGCATGCTAGATGTTTGCATATTACATCGCGCATGTATTATAATAAAATTTGCAGCAGCAGCAGCTACTACATAATTTTCATACATTTTCATTATTTTTGATTGCAAATTTCTGCTGGCATGCAGCACATGATGATGATTGTGCGCTGATCTTCTTGTGCAAAGCAGCATTTGATCAAGTTTAGCTAGATGGTGCGCAAGCCGCTGTAAGAAAATATATGTAGTATGTGAAGATGGGGAGGTTCTCTACTTCATTGCAATATTTCAAAGCAATGGCGTGCTGAAAACAAAAAAAAAAAAAATGAAATGTATTTGATGCAAACTGAAGTGATGCGATGTGATCTGATGCGATGCGATCACAAGCAACAAACTGATGTGTTCGCTTCTCATTTGATGTGCGTTCATCTAGTTTAGTTCCTACGTTGATCTTCTTCTACCTTTGATACATTTTTCAGCACTCATGTTCACTCAACTCAATGTTGAAAGAAGCAATTCACATTGCCACATTCACTGGATTCATTGCTGTGCACGCTGCCACATTCTTTGCCAATTTATTAAATGTTTTGGAAAATTTCAAGTTCTATCTGCTTAAAACTTAATGCTGTTGTTGTTGTTGCTATTTTATTGCATTATAGGGAGTTGTGCAGTTTTGCTCTTTTGCTATGTTGAGTAATTGACTTCTTTGATCTTTCCTTTTTTTGTTTTTATTTTTCTAGTTGTTGGGTGACGCCTTGATTTCAAAGATTTCTAGCAATGCATACAAAAATAGTTTTGAAACTTCTTCATTGTGAAGTATGTAGCATAGTTTCTGAAAAAGATTTATCTTTTGAAGTATATACTTAATTAAAAATATAGTATCTTTAGACGTGTGCATGCATGTAAATTTCTCATTAGATTAGTATTTGAGTATTTCTTTTATTTATAAATGGAAAAGTGTGAAAAATATAGTTAAAATTACTAAACGTAAAGTCATCATATTTATACATGCTAAGCGGCACTAGTGGGGGGGGGGGGGGCTTGCAGCAAAATCAAAGGACTGCCAGTGAGGCTATATGAATTTGCTCTTTTCGGTCCTTTTAATACTCAATTACAAATGCGTTTTACTTGGGTTTTTACTTGTACTTTTATTGATTCTTTTGATAGTACTTTTACCGGCGCTTTTACGAAAACTTACTCTACAATTTTTGGTGAAATTTGCTGGTGTAGCTTTTGTTGATTTTTACTTCGCTCTTTTGCAAAATGTTCGATTTAAATTTTTTCTTTAATATATTGCTGAAACATTTGGTTGCACCTTTGCTTTTGCCAAAACTTTGTCTGGGACTTTAGCTGACCTATTAGTTTGTCTCTTTCCAGGTACTTTAACTGGGGCTTTGGCAGGTGATTTCCAGGAGTTTTTGTCGTCGAATTTTGCTTATCCTTCTTAAACTTACACTTAAGCTATTTTTCTAAATTTAAAATGATCTTTTGTTGAAGCTTGTGTTAGAACTATTGATAGAACTTTGCCGAAACTTTTTCTGTAACTTTCACTGAAATTTTCGCTGGTACTTGTACAAAATTTTGATGGAAACTTTGATGAAAATTTTACTGGTATGTTGTTCGCACTTTAGTTCGTACTTTTGCTGGTAGCTTTACTAGAAATGCTGAGGGAGTTGTTGATAGAGCTTTTTTTTCAAGCTTTTCCAGGATCAGAAGCTTTTCCAGAGCTGCGTTTATATATTTTTTTGTTGCAGATTTCGCTCGAAATTTGCTAGCGTTTTTATTGGAACTTTTGCTGGAATTTTTGTTGAGTAAATTTACTTTAAAACACTAAGATTTTTTTAACTTTTGTTGGTACACTTGGTTTTACTCAAGTGTTTACCAAAAATTTGGCTGGGATATTTGCCGGCGCTTTAATTTGTACGGTTGCATGCGTTTTTATTGATACTTTTGCTGTAACTTATGATGCAACTTTTTCTAGAAATTTGTGATGCAGAATTCAATTTGGTCTTTCTGTTATACTAAACTTAGATTGATCTTTTGGTGAAGCTGTTGTTGAAACTTTTCATTGAACCTTTGCTGGAGCTTTAGCTTGGATTTTTGTTGCGGATTTTTGGTGAAACGTTTACTAGAAATTTGGGAGAAATTAGCTGGAAATTTCGAAAAATTTTTGCTAATGCTAATTTTTGTAATGCTGAAAAAGTTTGCCTTTCCTTTTCTATAACTAATACTAAATCTTTTGTTTTAAATTAGGCTTGGCCTTTTGTTAAAACTTTTTCTAGTACTCTTATTGACTATTTTACTTGTACTGACATTGAAGAATTGATTTTGGTTTATTCCTCTTCATTAATCCCACTTTATAAATAATATTTATAAGCTTTCTAAGTCCAGGTATTTCCAAGCAAAAGCTTAAGTTATATTCATTGATTAAAATATTGGGTTTTATTGACAACACAATGCCACTTTTATGTGAGAGAGCCACGTTAACTCAAATAGATCTTTTTTTCTTTCAAATCATTTCACTTCTATCTAAAACTTATTCAAGTTGAAAAATCATGCTGTACATAAATTTTAAAAGTTTCCCTCTTTATGTCTATATTTCTATAACTTTTTTAAAGTTACAGCAGCGAATGTTTAAATTCAAAAATCCCTAGGCTATTTGAAAAATGCATTCGTGCATAAAATTCCAATGCTGTCACTACAAAGTATTCGTATAAACTTAAATAGTTTACGCCTAAAACGCTGCAACATATTAAATACTCAACTAACAGCACTGCAACTGACCTTAAATTACAAAAGTAACTTAAATTTAACTTTTTGCTTTTGCTTTTAAACAATTTTTATTTTATTTTTATATTATTTTTGTTTTATTTTTATATACCCTTAGGATAATTGTAACAAGGTAAAAGTTGTAAATTTTCCAAATGGTTAAACTAGAAAATATTTCTGCAAATATGCACAACATTTTGATACACACATAGTGTATGTGCATAGAAATTTGTGTAAATTTATATACGTTTGTATGTGTATGTATGGGTTTGTATAAATATCTAGTAATTTTAAGTAAAATATTTTAATTTAATGTGAAATTTCTGCATTTGAAATGTTTTTTTATTTTGTTTTTTTTTTTTTTTTGCATATCATAGCTCCATTTCAATTCAACGAAAAATAATTAGCTAAATGTGTGTTATGTTGCCTAAAAGTATGACATGAAATGAAAATAAATTTATGTTATTTCATTCTTGATATTCATCATAGAATTTAAATTTTCGAACTGAAGTTCAGTCCATCATTTAAAATTAATTTGAATGCCGGCAGCAGCTTGAGAGTTGTTGCGAAATGATGCAGGTTGTTGTGGGTTTGGTAAGTCAAACTAGACTTTAAATATAACCAAAGTTTATATGTTTCTAAAGGTCCTGGGGTTGCATTTAGAAGGGATCTGGAACATTTTTCCAGCAAATCAGGAGCTGAACATTGCCATTTTTGTAAAGAGAGATTGGCTTGAGCAACAGCTTTCTTGTCTGTCTAGAGGGAATGCACTGGTGATTGTACCGAAGTAAGAGGAGCTAGAGTTGAAAGTGGTTAAAACTGTAACCAGAATTAGAAGACATTAAAAACTACAAACTTGAAATTGGAAACTACAAACTGAAAATTAAAAACTGGAAACTAAAAACTAGAGAGAGAAAACTGGAAGCAGTAGCCAAAAAACTGTAAAGTAAAAAAGTAAAGAAAATAGAACCTAGAGACTGCAAATTAGACGCTGGAGACTGGAAATTAAAGACTGGAAAACTGAAACTGAATTATGAAACTTCAAACTGGGGATTGGAATGTTTTCTTCTTTTATGGCTCAACAGCCCATGGAGGGCCTAGACTGAGCTTTCCGTTTCCATCAATGGTGTGTAGTTATATTTGAATACAAATGGAAGAGACACACAATTTTATGCCGATTCCGAACGGCGAAGTGAATAGCTTTTCATAACCAATTTTTATTCTCGGAGGTTTGCAATGTACAAAAATTTTTTATTTTCTATTTTTGGTTGTGCCGAGCATTGATCCCGGTTAGCTTGCATAGCAGTCCAGCCCAAAAACAGCTGGACTACTGGTGCTGCAAACTAAAGACTGGAAACTAGGTATGAAACTGGATATTTGAGTCTAGAACTTGGATACAAGACACGAAATTAGAATAGAATTTGAAAACTAGAATTGAAATTGGAAACTAAAAATTTTATTCAGAACTAGAAACTGGAAACTTGAAGACTTAATTAATCTTAGGAAGGCAACACTTTTTCTGTGTACGCAAATAGCAGCATTGTTAAACAGAAAAAATCAAAATTATATATAAAAATCGTTGGTGCGTCTGTATTTATTCAATAACTTTTTAATGACTTAACCAATTTTCTTGATATTCTCTGAATATATTTGCTTTGTCGACAGGTTTAAAATAGGCTATTCATAAAGTCGTTTGAAGAAGTGTGCGTGACACCTCCCATACAAAGTAAATTTGTAAACTGGTCACCCCGGTTGCCTAAGATTAAGTTAATCGTGTTGAAATGCATTCGATACTAATTTTTACCTTTTTTTTATATAAACAATAAAAAAATTTGATAAAATAAAAAATAAATTTTTGTTAACAATAAGGAACAAAAACTAAAATTTAAATAATAATACTCTACAAACATTACAGTATAAAATTTGGACTAAAGACTGGAAGCTCAAAATTGGAAATTATAAACTGAGAACTTAAAAGTGAAAACTGGATCTGAAAACTCAAAACCGGAAAATTTAAAATAAGAACTGAAAATAGGAAACTAAATTGCGTTTTTTTTTTAAGTGTGGTTTTCAATCTGGCAATACTTTTTTGGAGTTGGCCTTTTTGACAGCTGTCACTTGATTTATGCTCAGTTTGGTTTGCATTTCATAATGAATAGACTTACTCCTGAACAACATTTGCAAATCGTGCACATTTATTACCAAAATAATGGTTCGGTTCGCTCGACGCGTCGCGCGTTGCGTCCAATATTCGGTTGACATAATTGTCCAGCAGAGTCGGTAATTCGAGCAACCATGGATCAGTTTCGCACCATGTTTACTTTAGTGAATAATGAGCATCCTCAAAGACGCCGTACAGTGCTCACCGAAGACGCTATTGCTGCTGTGGAGCAGAGTATCGAAGAAGAACCGAATGAGTCCATCCGCCATCGCGCGCAGCAATTGGAGATGTGTCCATCCACTTTATGGAAGATTTTGCGGAAGGATTTTGGTTTGCGGGCTTACAAAATCTAACTCGTGCAAGAATTGAAGCCGAACGACCATCAAGCGTGTCGCACGTTCGGTGAATGGGCCCAAAACGAGATGGCCACCGATCCCGATTTTCACTAGAAAATTTTGTTCAGCCATGAAGCTCACTTCTGGTTGAATAGGTGCGTTAATAAGCAAAATTGTCGCATTTGGAGTGATGATAATCCACAAACCATTGTTCAGACGCCGTTACATCCTCAAAAAGTCACTGTTTGGTGCGCTCTATGAGCAGAGGGAATCATTGGTACATATTTCTTCAAAGATGAAGCCGGCCATAATGTTACAGTCAATGGGGAATGCTATAGAGCCATGATTAATGACTTTTTCGTGCCTGAAGTGGAGGATGTTGATGATGTGGACGACCATTGGTTCCAACAAGATGGTGCTACATGCCATACAGCCAACGAAACAATCAATTTATTGAAGGAAACTTTTGGTGAGCGCATTATCTCGCGTCGTGGGCCTGTGGCGAGGCCTCCAAGATCGTGCTATTTAACACCGCTGGACTATTTTTTGTGGGGTAATGTGAAGTCGCTTGTCTTCGCAGATAAGACCGAGACGATTGATGTCTTGGAAGAGAATATTCGGCGCGTTATTACTGACATACGGCCCCAATTGCTGCAAAAAATTGGTCGAAAATTGGGCCTCTCGGCTGTAATTTATTCGAGCCAGCCGCGGCGAAGCAAAGAAGAAGCAATTGTAAAAATCTACGGGTATGGGATTCATACATAATTGCAAATGTGCCACATAAAGTAGAAAAAAAAACAACGAATGCAAGAAAATAATGAAATTTAAAAACAAAACGAAACAAATACATATATAAAACTTAATTTCTACTTTAAAAAAAAAAATAATTGCAAGCAAAGTTGCTGCTACTACTGCAACAACAAGTACGATCTACAAAACTGAGGATCGGATAGGATCAACTATGACGATTACAACAACACAAACTCGTACTGCGCTACTAAGGCGTTTACCAATTTAAATTGATTTTGACAAAAATGTTGCTAGTGCAACAGCCACCAACAATAATATTAACAAAACGTGAGCAATTACAATGTATGCAATGGAAGAAGAAGGAAGAAACAAACAGAAATATATTGCGCACACATCCGCGAAACGGGGTAAACAGGGTCTATAAGTTTTTTTTTTTTTTTCTTTATTTATTGACGCTTTTTTATGTAAACAGATTTATTAAATAATCATCATTATCATCAACAGCAACAACTAAAGCTTATCACTTAAATCCCAAACAAAAAAATTGATTATATTTTGTTTTCTTCATGTGCGGATTTGCGGATTCAAATGTGCGCATGTGTGCTGTAATGATTGCGTTTGCTGATTGAACCTTTTTATTAAATGGGAAGTACGAGCTCTTTCTTTTTTTTTTTGTTCATTTCTTTTTTCCGCTTATTCTTTTTTAATTTTGCGTTCTTAAATGATTAAAATTGCAACTACGTGATTGAATTTTTGAAAGTCATAAAGGAGAAATACGATTTTGAGTGTACCTGTCTCTTGGTACTGATATTTAATTTGTTGCAAACCGGGCGCTTATAACGTAATGAATTGCAACGCTTATTTATTTTAAAAATTATTAACAATCATAATCAAAAAAAAAAAAAAAAAAAAAAGGAGGAGGGAAGGCAGCAGTTGAATGTAGTAAGCCGCAAATTTATCAATTTTTAAGAGATTGTAATTTAACGTTTTTTTGATTTTTTGCATTTCGAAAAAGCTTCAAAACAAAGTGGTACGGATGTTTAAATTACTTCGTAGTTTTTATAGCTGACAGCAATCGATTAACGGTATCTGAACGTCCTTTTAGTGGTGATTATTTGGCAGACTGCTATTATTTAATCGACGAGTAGACACATGGGGATGACTGTAGCCCATGAATAGTGCTGCACGATTATTTAACCCTTTCTGTACCAACTAACACATGTGTGTGGGTGACTTTTACTAATATTTGAATGAGTTTTTTTCTATGTTGTACTTCTTGTTAATTTCCATGCAAAAGTATCCCTTTCTCTGAGTTAGTTTTGTCTAGAAATTGAAGTAGAGAGACGCCATGTCTGATGCTCCTGGATGAAGTATAGTTTTTATTAGCTTTTCTGATATTTTTATTGCAAATCTTTTCAATTTTGTATTCTTAAATGTTCAATTAATATATTTTCAAAAAAAATACACGATTTTATTCTCGTCACCACACCCACACAAATGTGTTAGCCAATACATTTTTTTGGCTCTCAGAATAAAAATTCCTTTAGAACTGCGAATGAAATTTTTTAAAATTTTTTTTAATGTTCTGGCATGGAAGTTTCCATGATAGATTAAGGACGAGTGGGAACCATAGTAGGTATATCAAGAAAGTAACTTGAGAAAAAAATAATTTTTGAACCTGGCTCTAGAACGGTACAGCGACAAGGTGTCATATGGCACCGCTAGGCATTACTGGGTTAAATGTGAAGGAATGGTAATGTAATCGCACGGATAGGCAGAAGACTCACGACGCAAGATTTAGAATTTTCCCCATTTTGAATCAGTTCAAAGAGAACAATTATTGATAGTTTTTTAGGAGATTATGAAAATTAAATCTAGAGGTTAATTTTCAAAGTCATGACTTAAGTTCATGTCAATTTTGTTATTTGAAGTTATATATAAACGGGTTAATGAACAAATGTAGTCATCACAACAACAATGTATATAGAGACGGGCAATTCAGACGACCGTTTCGGAATCCGGCACGATTCCTCATCAGTGATCTTAGTGATCACTTAGTGATCTTAATATGTGATAGTCTTATAAACGGGTGAGTTCTCTACTGATCGTTACACTCCTCAGTCTCAAGTCGACACATATCCTCCTCTTGGGGCCTCCTAGATAGCACCCGTCAATGAGTAAATTAATGCGTTTCTCCGTGACCGCGAATTAGCGGTTGTGCGTTCGGTTTGGAAACCACCGCTGGTTGATGCACTCTAAAGATACCGAGTTGGTATCACCCTATCATGGAAATGCGATGGACGGGACAGGTTTGCTCCAAAAGAGCATACTGTGGCATCCACAACAGCTGTCATGATCTGAGATACGAATTTAGTAATGGATTTGTGGTTATCTCGAGGTTCACGCCAGTGAGCGAGCGACTAGTCACTATCCGCATCAAGGCAAAATTCTTCAACATCAGCCTGATTTGTGTCCATTCCCCGACGGACGAGAAGGACGAATATGTACACAGAGAAAGCAGGATATCGAAAAGCTGCAAGCACAATGGACAGCCGAAGCCTTCGCTAATCGACTCTCACTGCTCCCAACGCAGTGAAAATACATTTCCCGACGCTCTATTGTTCGGCAGCCGAAGAGGTGCTAGGCTGCTATCGACAACGGAGAAATATGTGGTATGATGAAGAATGCCGCGAAGGAACTGAAGCGAAAAACGTAGTATATAAAGCAACCCTACACCCAGCTGCAACGCAAGCTGCTAAAGAGCAATACAGACAGTTGAGAAGAGAGAAAAACGTATTTTCAAGTGCAAGAAATAAGATGCAGAAAGACATGAATTCGATGATTTGGAAATTTTTCGAAAAAATAAGATCCTTGACGAAGACAGAAATCTGGTGACAGATGTCCAGAGTATTATCTGGCTCTGAAAGGAACACTTCTAACTAATGGGGATGGCGACACAATTCCGCCACTGGGGAAACTGTTCCGGAAACCGCAATCACAGACGGCATTGAAGTACCGCCGCCCGACTATGACGATGTTTTAACAGTCATCGCTCGGCTGAAATACAATAAGGCTGAATTGCTTAAGACTGGAGGCAAAAGAACTCACAGGAATTGCACGTGTTTTTACGCATAATATGGTCGGATGAAAGCATGCCCGGTGCTTTGAACATCAGCGACCCAGAACTGAAGAACTCTGTATAGACGAAAGAGAGACGTGAGAGACAAAAAAGAAGATTCTAAAATGTATTTACCTCGCAAAAAAGAAGGAATTTTTACCGGAAAGGATGAGTGAATCTTTGCAATCTTCGATGGAATTGCACTTTGCGAAAATTGCTACTATTTGTGGGGAAATTGAAGCTCATGCACCTGTATAGAGTAGAGACTCCGTGAATTTACTACTGTGTCAATCAATACAGCACTTAAAAGCGTATTCAATATGTTTCAATTCCACTGGCCGGACATTCTCCTTTCTTCAACGCACAACTTAAAGTTTACTTTAAATTTTGTGTCAAATCAAAATTTCATCGATACTTGCAGATACATTTCAAACTTGAAAATCTTTACAATTTCCGCTCTATGAAGATCTAAAAAAAAGAAAAAATAAATAAAAATTTTCACTTAAACTTACCTACAAAAATAAGATGCATTTGATTTCAGTCATAGCCTATGCATATTAAATACATAAGTAAATAACACATAGCCCCGTGCCGCGTGCCTGAAAGCATGCAGCGGCAAATCCGTTTGCGTCATTTTCATTTCTTTTTCTGCTTTTCTATACAATTTAAATTGGTCAAGGATAAAAGTTTAGATTTTTTTCAATTTTATTGAAAAAAAACATATCAAACTTTTATGGTAAAGTTTTTCCTGCATTTCCAAAATGCAAATATAAGTATGAAGAAAATACGCAGAGATAAAAAGAAGAATGAAAAAAGTTTTACGCCTAAAAGTAGGCAACAATAAGAATAATTTTTTTTTGCATGTAGCTTTTAAGGTAAACTAGCGTAAGCTAGAGATAGAAGCGGCGAAAAAGAAACTCGGTCAGCCAGCAATACACACATACAAACTGACAAGGAAAAAAACTAGAATACATTACAAAACTTTGTCTTTATCATATTCCGTTGTTTTTATGCTGTAGTGTTTTTTTTTATTTTCTACGTTACTTTTGAATTAAAGTAAACATCAATAAACTGTAAGATCAAAGCATACTTTGGAAAATGTGGGAGCATAAAAAAGAAAAAACGAAATATGGCAAAAAATAAAGAGGACAGCAGCACAAACTTGAAACTTGAGCGGCAAAAGTAAGAAAAGTTTTTGTATTTTTGTTTTAATATTTTTTTTGTAACTTTTTGTTTTTGGATTTTATCAAAATAACGTAGCAGCAGCAACAGTAGAAGCAGCAACATTTATGTTTATTAAAAAATTCCAAGAAAACAAAACTTTTTTTTTCGTTTTCACTCTACCTCTACAAGCTTATGAATTGAACGTACTACAGAGAAATGAAAAATTCATATCTATATAAAATTGTTACTTTTGGGCCGGATATGGATACAGGATATGAGCGGAAATGTTGCCAAACAAATATTGTATATGAGCAGCACATCCTGTGCTTTACTTTTGGATACACTCTGGCAACAGTAACATCAACAGCAAAAAAGGACAATTTACCTAAGGTAAAGTCTTTATCTCTCTATTGCTAGGTTTCCTTTCCCTCCCTTTCACCCCCCTCTTCTCTTTGCATATTTCAGCTGCTTATACTTTCTGGTTGCATACTTTGCATACTTTTTCCTGCTCATAAAATCGTTTTTTCTATTATTTTTTTCCAATTACTGTTGTCATTGTTGTTGTTGTTGTAATATATAAAAAAAGGCTTAAACAATTTTTACTTTTCAACTTCTTTGTTTTTGTATCATGAGTGTGTGCTTTAGTGCATCCTTTTTAGATTATAAAAAAAAAAATAATACAGGCAAAGCAAAAATTATGAAAGGGTATTTCAATATTGATTTGTTTTTTGAAAACTTGTGCCACATAAATGTTTAAAAAATAAAATAGGAAATTACAACAAAAAGAAATAAACCAAATGTTTAAATTAACTTCACTTAAGAGGTTTAAGTTGGTAGTGCAGCTGATAATGCTATATCAAAAGGTTTTAGATTATTGTTTTGATAGAAAATTGCATACTTTTAGGCCTTATTAAGCTAGGGAAACTTTAGACCAACCAGTATGATGTCTTTCTTACTAAAATGTCTTGAGTGCTGTGTCGAACATCGCATCCAGTCAAGTGCAAATCAGAATGGTCGAATATCTCTTTAAGATCTGCTCTACAGTCAGTGCTGGACCCAGAGGGATGCTTAGTGATGATGAATCTTCTCCCAGTAATTTTTTTTACCAAAGTATGTTTGTGTGGCTTATTCTTCGTTCGTACTCTTTTCCTATATCCTTCGAAGCTGCTCATACTCTCGACTGCTTTTTATAGCTCTATACTGGCTTCATATATTTTCGTTGCGTGTAAATCCAGCAATGGTATATGGTGTAACGAACCTTCCTGGTTCCTTTTCTTTTCGTCAGGGTATACTCAGCGAGTAACCAGGGTGCGTAAGTAATAACTCACGATAGTTCGTTTCGGGTTTCTTTGTTCACTTGTTTATTTATTTTCTTCACTGTTGGTTTTAAATACACTTGATTATTTTTATTCTTGGTACCTCGTACAGTCATCGTTTGTTCCTTGTAGCCCCTCAATCGTCCTTCTCGGACGTTCATTTGCCTTCGTTGGCGCTCGTTTGCCTTCCTTGGCGCTCGTTTGCCTTCGTTTGCCTTCCTTGTCGCTCGTTTTGCGTTCGTATGTTTCCTTTGTGTGCGTTCGTGATACGATGGTTAGGTCATTGTCGTTTGTTGTATGGTCCGTGGCAACTACGTGTGTTCACTACACCAGGGTACGTGGATACGACCCCCTGATGCCGATTAATACCTCAGTGGAAACTTAATCTTGACGTAAGGACTTACGCCAAGATCCAATTAATACCTCACGAATGAATAATGTCTTATGAAGAACCTAACATGCGGACGCTCTGCTGATATAAACTAACGACTCTTTTGTACTATCCTTCCGTGCGGACGCATTGGTTGGTTTATTACATATAATCTAGCGAATAGTGGACAATAGAACCACCAAGTTACTACCGTAGACCACGATCTAAGTCTGAGTGTCTTGTTCTGTTTAATGCATGTCCTTTTATACTAATTTTCCTTCTGTTGTAATAAATCGTCCGAAAGCCAATGCAAACTCTAAAGGCTTCAAGGCGAAACAGCTAGTTTATTTTTCACGCAAAAGATATCTTCCTCCTGGCGTCTGTTTAAGCTGGGGCAGCATACTTCACAGCTAGTGACGGAGTCAGGGGGACTTCAGGGCTGCTTCTTTCCAAAAATGAGGATGCTGATAATATTTCAGGATGATTTTTGGTTTTTGACCTAGTGATTTGATTTGTTTTGGGTCTGATTTTATGGTCAGGTTTTTAGTATTATTTTGATTTGATTTGCGACTGATTTTTTGGTTACACTTTGATCTGAATTTCGGTCTGATTTTGATTTGAATTTTACTT
Source organism: Toxonevra muliebris (assembly GCA_963691655.1). Classification (NCBI taxonomy): domain Eukaryota; kingdom Metazoa; phylum Arthropoda; class Insecta; order Diptera; family Pallopteridae; genus Toxonevra; species Toxonevra muliebris. Next base: position 28,090,529 of record OY829329.1, read on the forward strand.
GATTTCAAAGTTGCTTTCCTCTGAATTTTTGGTTTACATTTTAATTGCAATTTCGGTTTATTTTTAGTCTAAATTTGATCTGTTTTTAGCTTAAACTTAATATGAATTTTGCTCTGCCATTTGAATCGAATTTGATTTGAATTGTGGTCTGATTTTTGGTTTGGTTTTTGGCTTGAATTTGGTTTGAATTTTGATCTTATTTCAGCCTGAGTTTGGATTCGATATACTTGATGCTTTGCCAAAGCCTTGGGTTATGCCGAAGAAAAATATTGCATAATATTAGAGTCCGCCAAAGACTAAGGATGACTGTCAGAAGGAATCCAACCTGTTTTGGCTAAATATCACTGATTAAATAATCACTTGTTGTTGTAGCTGTTGTGACTACGTAATTATTAATTAACGAGGAGGTCATTTACTTTCAAATCCTTTTCCGATTTTAGCCCTGAAATAAAAGACGAAACTGATTCATTCTTTGATGATTTCATAGCAAAATCTGTTGGCTCTCGATGAAAAAGTTGAATGAACTAACAGAGAAAGATTGTAAGAAAAACAAAATTTTTGCATATTTTTAAAAGGTTCCAAAAGTTACAAACCGCGAATTCTCAGTGACTTAAATTAAAACATTGGGAAGAATAAAAAGCATGCAACAACGATCAACGCCTCACAACGATGGGTATAAATCTTAAACACAAGCAATGAAATAAATTTAATAAAAATAAAAAACAACAGAAACGAATATACATATACAAAAGATCACATGCAATTATAAACTCGGCATGTGCATGTGCCCGTAGATTTCGCCAATTAAGGCCCGCTTTTTTTTAGTTTGCAAATATTACAAAAGAGGAGCAGCAGCAGATGAGAAGCCTGCCAGCCAGAGCCAAAAGTGGCGGAGGAAGTGCATGTATGTGGAGGAGGAAATGCGCATGCAAGTTGATGATGAAATTGAAACAGCAACAAACACAAAAGTGTCACTGTCTACGAACGCCTCTCTCACGCATGGTATGAGGCTCTGATTAAAAACTTGTGGTCTCCCAAACGTAACAAAATATTTGTATATAAAAACGAAGAGAAATACAAAATTGATTTCGATTTAAAAAAAAGCAGATTTTTTTTCACTATAAAAACGTGCGAATGTTTATTATTTTAAAAGACGCGCAGACAGTCAGAAAGACAGATATGAAGACTGGCAAACAGACAGACGCATGGATAAGCCAATGGACACAAATTTATGTGCACTATAAAGGGAAACATTTTTTTAATAAGAATTGAAAATAAAATTCAAGATATAAAATATAAAAATAAAATGAAAAACATCGACGCTGATAAAATTGATTCGTGCGAAAATTGCTCGAACAGACACACACACGCACACGTGAAGACATTCAGCGCTAAACGATGACAACATTGAGATGGTGCTGTTGGTGGTGCCTTGTGACGTTGCGCTTTGTTGCGCAGCGGATGTTTTTCGATTTTCAAAAGAATCGAATGGCAAAAATTCGTGATTCGCGTTTTGGGTTCAAGCAAAACTTTTATGGGCAGCGGTCTTTAATACAGTCGATGACAAAAAAATGCCCTTGCGATTTTTTTCTTTCGACTACGAAAAATGTGTAGAAAATAGGTTCCATTATTATTATTATTTTTTTTTTTATTCAGTATATTACATTATTGTGAAGAAGAAATTTGTCATCATTATGCAATAACTAACTAGCATTTTTGTTGTAATACATATATTCAAAAATAGAAAGGTTCCTTATTGGGTTCCTTTTATTTTATCTATCTAACGAGGTCAGCGGGCTGGGTTCTTCATAGTTATCGCACGGTATCTGATCAGCAAGTTGAGTAGCTTCTTCATTTATATGCTATTTTAGGTTAATTGCGTGCAACGATAACTTCTGCAACATTTTTTGCTGTTTCTATTGCTAAATCATGGCGCAGGTCCGTGTTCCGCACGTACCAAGGTGTATTCATAATAGCCTTATTTACGAAATCTTGCAAATGGTCTTGCATCATTGTAAATGCAAAATATTTCTGCTATCACAACAACAAATATATTCGATATGTAATAAAAATTTGCATTTGCACCATATAGTAAATAAGACTATTGTGAATAAAGCTAATGTGTCTTAATATTTTGTTTTGGAACGTTTGTATCATGTTTATATTACTTTAACTGTTGCAGTTGTAGGAACTGTATGCTTTGTAAGGACTCAAAATATTAGAGTTATTTTGACCCCACAATTAAAATGTAACATATGTATGAATATATAAAATGAAGTAAAGTATATACATACATATTACAGTACGATAAAACATGTAAAAACTAATATGAACAAAACGGTACAACAGAAGGACAATTAGTATAAAGGACATGCATTAAACAGAACAAGACACTCAGACTTAGATCGTGGTCTAAGGTAGTAACTTGGTGGTTCTATTGTCCACTATTCGCTAGATTATATGTAATAAACCAACCGATGCGTCCGCACGGTAGGATAGTACAAAAGAGTCGTTAGTTTATATCAGCAGAGCGTCCGTATGCTAGGTTCTTCATAAGACATTATTCATTCGTGAGGTATTAATTGGATCTTGGCGTAAGTCCTTACGTCAAGATTAAGTTTCCACTGAGGTATTAATCGGCATCAGGGGGTCATATCCACGTACCCTGGTGTAGTGAACACACGTGGTTGCCACGGACTATATAACGAACGACAATGACCTAACCATCATATCACGAACACACACAAAGAAAACATACGAGCGCAAACCGAGCGCCAAGGAAGGCAAACGAGCGCAAACGATGGCAAACAAACGTCCGAGAAGGACGATTGAGGGGCTACAAGGAACAAACAAAGACTGTACGAGGTACCAAGAATAATAATAATCAAGTGTATTTAAAACCAACAGTGAAGAAAATAAATAAACAAGAGAACTAAGAAAATCGAAATGAACTATCATAAGTTATTATTTACACACCCTGGTTACTCGCTGAGTATACCCTGACTAAAAGAAAAGGAACCAGGAAGGTTCGTTACAGCTTATAGAGAAGACTGAATGCCGGCCAATGCACAGTGGTCGGCCTTGCATGGAGTCAGCGACCAAAAATACTTCCAGTTAAGATATTAAAGTGAAACTTTGGTTACGGTTGTAAAACAATGTGATAATTATTATATGATAAAATGGGCGTGGTGGAACACCTGTACACCCAAATATTAACAGATTAGAATCTTAAACCTTTCGTTGTTTTTGGCTTATATATTGTACAAAAAAATTTTCATATTTCACTACTTCTCATTTCAAACCTATCGGGAATTTAAAAATAAAAAATTAATTTTTAATTCAAGCATGATTTTCTTTTTATAATTTAAGTTTGAGTAAAAACGGGGTACAGTTTTTTTTATTCAATTTTGAAAAACAGTCCAAATTACATTTGTGTGAATTTACGAAATGAAGGTACTAAGTTTAAAATTTTGAGCAAGTATATAAATTTTTTTTTTTAATTATAATAGTTTAAAACGAAAAATAAAACTCCACTTCATAATACAAAATTAATAACTTAAAAAAAAGTTGTTAAAAAATTGTTTTACATGCATAAAAAAATTGTACATTATAGTGTACAAATTCCCTCAACTCTAATGTACAATATAATGTACAATAAATAATTTGGTTATTATTGTGTACAAAAGACGTGAAAGGTTGATGTTTTTTTTAATTAAAATTGTGATAGTGTTGATTTGTTTTTTGTTCAACAAACGAAAAAATAACAAGGTTCTGAAAGTGGATGCTGATTCAACTCCAAAAAAAAAAATCGGCGTTTTAAAAGTATACGTCTAGTTTTTTTTACGTAGGCCCAAAGTTTGCCCATTTCTAATAGATTAAGTATAATAAACCATAAGATAACTTGTTAGTTTTGCATCAGAGCGTGTTTGTACGTTAAGCAATTTACAGTAGAATTTTCCATAGAATATTTTATTCCTACATATTAAACCTTTGGCCCCCACCATTATGGGTATTTTTTGCATTTTTCGAAAAGGTTTCTTTTCTGACCCATTACGAGGGTTGGTAGAGGGTTAATATGTTCAAGAAATGTGTTACCCATGAAATTTTACTATAGGTCACTAAGCAATAAAAAACTGTATACTTGGCTTTAATAAAAATAAACCCAAATTCCAAAAATGTTTTAAATTTTCACCTTTTATACTCAGTGAACAAGTGTGTTTTTAAAAGTATTTTCTTAAATTAAAGTTTAGTTTATATTTAGTTTACAATAAACCTTAGTTGTTTTTTCCAAAAAAAAAAAATTCAAAAATTAAAATTTTTTCTCGAAATTTTACTCCTTTCATGCATTTAGGTCATTATAATGTATAAAATTCCAAAAGCTCTACAGCCTATCCCAAAAACTTCTTTCATAATTTTTTTCGGTTTTTATTCTTAACAAGGTCCGAATCTACGAATATAAAACAACAAAAAATGTTTTTACCCCCCAATAAAAAAGTTGAGAAGAAGGGGTTAAAACGTTTACTAATATTAAGAAAAAAATCCCAATGGGGGAATCAAGGGGTAAAACTCTCTCTGGAATTTAATTATATGGACAAAAAAACACTAATACAGATATTCGCACAACATTAATTTTATAAAAATTACACAAAAAGTTAAGAACATTAAAATTATTTAAAAATGAAGTTAATACCTTTCTTTTCAATATTCATTTTGATTAATTTCAATACAAAATTGATTTATATATTTTTTTAAATTTTTTAAAACTGTATTTCACTTTCAACATGCTCACACTGCAAGAACCAACTAATTACATGTCTTTTAAAGCTATTCTTAAATAAAGCAAAAACTACTAAACTTTTGAAAAGTTTACTATATTCTTATTCGAAATAGAGATGACACATTTGGTACCAAACTTTTGACTTCGACCCAGTTTATAAAATGTTTTGGATGCTCTATTTCTATTTCTTGTTTGTAAAATCCACGTCAACCGATTACCACGGTGGACTATATAAAGCTCGTAACAGAAGTCATTTTAAATTCATCGGTTATTTTCTTCACATCATTAAAATGTTTGATGTTGTTTCGTTCTATAACTGCGCTACTACCTCATGCAAGGTTGCTGGGATGGATTGAGGGCTAAATTATGTAACTTTTAAATACTTATAAAGGATTCTTTCGTGAAATGTGTTTTGGCGATGAGTCAACACTTTCATTTTCTAATGACAGTTCGAGATCTTTATGATGTTTTAAAAGGCTGGAGGTATTTCATAACATAATTTTTCTGTCCTTAGTCGTTAATTTTATTTTTTATTGAGAATGGAGCGGTTTAAATTCTTCTTGCTTATCCAATTTGGCAATAATTCTAAGTAACAATCGTTTTGTGAATTAAGGTTTTCATTATTTTCTTTAACTGTTTGGGAATAAGACGGAGATTTATTTTTTCTAGGCTGGCGAATTTCGTAAATTTTTTCATCTTTGACATGCTTGCTGCTCCATATACAGTTGCACTTGTTGTTTCAATTGTTACTCCAATTACTGAACTTGCTGTTTTACTCGTTCTTTAGTTTGCTATTTAGAGTTTTTGTCTGTATTTACTGAAGCTACAGTTTTATTTAGAATATTTTCGAGTTCTTTTACTACCTCACATCCACGGTAACTTGCTAGATGAGTTCCATTAAGGTTCCATTTTTATGATAAAATAAGTAGAACTGTTCAATGGCGCTTTAAAGTCATAGAACTTTTTGATCCTACAAATGCAAAATAAAAAACCTTGTTGAATTAGCTCCTAACAAAAAAAAAAAAACAAAAAAAACTGGACATTCCAAAAGCGTCCAAATTCGTTTGAGCCCGATGGAAATTCGTCAGACCAATTTATCACTGGGGTGCGCTATTCATATAAATACGTATTATCAATCAAAGCATTTTTCCAATGTGTGGGAATGTAAAACCATTACAATGCTTGGAGTTGGGGACTCAGAACAATCAAAATCTTTGTAAACATTTTTCTGTTGATCATGCATTTGTTCTTGTGTTTCTGATAATTCTGGATGGTCAGTGTGTTGTTACTGCCAAGGCCGTATTTAGGGGGGTTTTGGGGGTTCTGACCTCCCCCCACCCTCCGAAATGTGGAAACTTTTTTTTAATTTTTGAGATTAATTGCCAATGGATGGAAAAAAGTCAAAATAAAATCTATTTAACGATATTTTTTACTTCCATCGGTTGTTTTTCTAAAAAGTCAAATATAAAAAATAAATTTGAAATCTTAGTTACAATATGCGATCAAATCCGATTTGTTTTCTTCGACATGAGGTTTGACTACGGATTCAAAAAGAGAAGGTGATACTGAGCACTCCTGCATTCATAGTTTTTCTAGGTCAGTAACTGTTTTTGATTTAAAAAAATAGGAAAAATTATCGGATCCTTGTAAAATTAGACTTACTTGAACCCCATTTTTTTTCCTAAAACGTGACGTGATTGGAAATTTTGACCTCAGATTCGAGTTCAACGTGAAAAATTCTTTCGCAAAAACTCCATCTTATTAGCAAAACCCATGCAGTTTAGGAGGCAATCTTAAAATACAATTAATTTTTTAACGCATTATTGGTCAGATCACCACGAAAGATCTCAACCTCCTTCGCGTTCCTTAATGGCTCAAATTCCCAATGATGATCATTTGAAAAAAAAGAGCCACTACTATTTTTGGTAATTTTTTTTGAGGTTGGGTACATCGTAAATAGTGGGAAGTCAATGAGTTAATGAAATTATGTCTTTCACGATAAAAAAAAATGCATTAGAATGCACATTGAATAATATTTATTTGAAACAATTAAATTTGATTATTCTGGGAATTTTTTGTCACTTTTGGCCATTTTTTTTAGGTTAAGATTAAAAAAAATCTGAAAATTTTTCCTAAAATTTTAATTTTTTAGGGCCCATCAAATGTATCATTGCTTTAATTTATTGTATATAAAAATCAGTTTGATAAAAATTATTTATGAATATTTTCTTCGAATGAAAGACCCCGCCCCCCCGAAAAAACTTCTGGCTACGGCGCTGGTTACTGTCATGTTGTATTTGTTGTAATCCTAATTTCTTTTTATTAAATTCAAAAAATTTCAGATTAGTTTTGAAATTGTATCGCTTTCATAGGCGGGAGATAGCACATATCCATATCCTATTGAAAACTACTGGCACTATGTATGTAAACTCGTAAGGGGAAATCACCAAAAACTAATCCAGTGTTAAAATAAGTTATGGAAGATGTGTGACTGACATAGGATTAGAATTTGCAATAACACTTAATGTAACTTTCGAGTTATTTCAAAAAAACATAAAAAAAGGTTTTTCCTTAAAAATTACCTTCTATACTTTTAGGTAAAATTTGTTTCTTGAATAACTAAAATGATTTTTTTAAAATCAATTTGATTATTTTACAATTTTAAAAGTAGATATAAAAATTTAATTCTCTAATAAACAACTAAGAAGTTTGCGCGGTATTTAAAGAAAAGATTCTTAGAAATTTATTGATGCGGGGTTCTTTTTTTTTTGTCGAGGACTGTATATGCTGGCGTCTGCTTATTTTTCAGTTTCAGCTTAATTTTTAGATCATCCCTTCATGTTTTATTGTTTTTTATGTTTTTATGGCAGCACAGTGAATTTTGTGACTAAAAATAATTTTTTTTTTTAATTCGCAGAATTTCGTTTAAATTTTGAAAATCGCAAGTGCACAACAAGAATGCAGCATTCTGCCAATTCACAAATACGCTAACGAAAACGCAAGCAAATTGAAGCTGAATTTAGCTTTCCATCTTGTTTATGGTTGACTGAGTTGAATTTATTTACATAATATGCACGCAATAAATGCGTCAAACAAAAGCGCAACTCGAAGAAAAATATCAGCGTGCAATATTCAAAAATTTATTAAATACACTTAAATTAAAGTTTATGTTGTCAATTTTATAGTACCAGTCGGGATATTTAATTGCACCACACTTGTTAAATATAGAAAACCTTCGACCTGAATCAAATGAGTTCGATTTTTGAGAGAAAAAATATTTTGGATCCGAAAGCTATCGAAAAATGAGGAAAATTCCTTAGGAACTCGTTTCGAATGAGCAAATAATACAATTCAACACACACAAAAATAATGAGGTTTTGAAAGTTGATCCTGATAGAACTCTGCAAAAAAATTGTACGGGTCTCGGCGTTTTATAAGTTTACATCTAATTTTTATTTTATGCGGAGCTAAAGTTTGCCCATTAAGAAGCTGTTGGACAACTTGTTAAGTTTTTATCTAAGACTGTTTGCATATTTAGCAATTTATGGTAGAATTTTCCGCAGAAGGTTTACCTCGAAAGTATTAATCCTTCCCTAATTGGTATTTTTTTGTCCTTTTGTGAAGAAATCACCTTTTTAACCCATTATAAGGGTTGATAAAGTGTTGCTCAGTTATATAACTATATTGCTTATAAAAATTTACTATATTTTGTAAAAATAAACCCAAATTTTAAAAGTGTTTGAAATTTTAAAAGTGTTTAAAATTTCCACCTTTAAATCGCAACCCTCATAATGGGTCAAAAAAGGTTATTTCTTTGGAAAAGACTAAAAAATACTCAAAAGGGAGAGAGCTAATGGGTTAATACTTTGAAGACAAATCTCCTACAGAACATTTTATTATAAATTGCTCAAACACACATACATTCTTAGATGCAAAATTGAACGTTATCTTAAAAATGGGCAAATTTTAGGCCCGCATAAAACAAAAATAATATTTGTTCGGAGTTCAGAACCTTGTTGTTTTTGAATCAATTGATTTTTAAATTGAATTGACATGAACTTAAGTCATGACTTTGAAAATTAACCTCTAGATTTAATTTTCAAAGTCTCCTAAAAAAACTATCATAAATTGATTTTTGTTGGACAGTGTAATCGGAAAGGTATTGTAAAGTGAAGAAAATGAATTTGAAAATCGTTTTGAATGAACACAAATTCGAAATGGTATTGATATTCGTAGATGAAAATGAAAATCTACTAAAAAATTGATTCGAAATTTGTGTATGAAATATTGTGACTTTGTTCACTACTGCTATTAAATACCATACGTTAACCTCGCAAAAAAAAAAAAAAAAAAAAAAATATTTACTCGCTAATAAAAATAAAAATTCATTTACAATTTTGAAAAGTTAGTCAAATTTCTCTAACATGTAAATTTGAAAATGAAAGGAAGTCAAAAACATTCCTTTGGCATATTCATTGACTTTTCGCATTTACTATAGTAAAACAGCCTTAACTCTAGTTAAGATGGTGCAGGTGCTGCCGGCAATATAAGCTGTCAAATCTATTCAACCTGTCAAAGTCATCGTCTCTTGGTCATGTGCATGCAATGATTGCATGCTGTAAAACAACAGGAGACGAATTCGTAAATTCGCATTTCATCGATTGCGTTCAGTGAATGAAATTGAAATCGATGCAAGCAACTTGAACAGCGCGTCATATGAAAGAAACACCAAAAGCAAACAAAATTAAGTTTTGGAAACGTTATAGTTCTGTTTTTCATCGTCAGTGTGTTGAGGAATGAATGATTGCATGAATGATTGAATATGAATCAAAGCAGAGACCATGAACAATTGCGCAGCATGAGCGCTTTCATATTCAATATGGCAGAAAATCAGCAAACAGTAGGTAAACAAATAGCTCATTGGTTTACAAACAAACATTTCCTTGTCTCAAAGCACACTCATTTACAATGAAAAGTTTCATCAGCACTCTTAAAATAAGGGGAAATGGAATATAGCGAAGAGTTCTGGAAAGTTTTAAGTTCAGATTTGACATACTTTAAAAATAAATCTTTAAGGAGACATTCCAGATTAAATTTGGAAAAAATTTACTTTTTGGAGAATTTTTTTTTTAATTATATTTTATTACAAAATTGCTAAGAGATGTTATAAGTATCTTATTAAAAAGCAAAAAAAAAAAAATTTTCATTTGAAGTAATGTATAAACAGGCTTAAAGAACGTATACAGAGACGGGCAAATCAGACGGCCGTTTCGGAATCCGCCACAATTCCTCATCAGTGATCTTAGTGATAGTTTTTAATCTTTCAATATCTTATATAAGCTACTAATATTTGAAATCATAACCCAGAATTACAGATTTGATTCCAAATATCTTCACTTAAAAAATTTACTTCCAGCTCCATTTTATTTGGTCTTAAGGATGTAGTCTGGTGTTTCAAAAAACTAATTTTTTTATGTATTTCGAAAGGACCATATATTAAGAGTATACTATAAAAATCAGATCAAAACTCAAAATATTAACGAAGTTATAGCATATAGTCGAGAGCGCTTGTTAGTTAAACTGTATGTGTTGTTAAAACTTTAAAAGCGTTTTTCTCGAAACAACGTTTTTTTTGATCGGCCCAGGGGTTTGAAGAAATTCTATAAAATCAATCAGTTTGAAATTTTAATACGTTATTTACGTGGCTCTCGCAGGTAGTAGAATTGTTTATTCTAAAACGTGAATCGAATTTCTTAGAAATTGTGTATCAATTTTTATGATCTTAGCAATTTTGAGAATTTTTGGAAATAGATCAGAGAAATTAGTTTTCTCCAAAATGCTTAACGTTCCAGTCCATTTTCACACGGCCATACCTCCGATTATTAGAAATCGAGACCCTACGTACGTAACGCTCCAGCCCGCGATTTGGTTCATATAGAGAATTTTTATTTTTTATTTCCCCTCCCAAAAATGCTTCCTGGTTCTGCCACTGCATTACTACTGAATAACAGCTCGTTATTTCAAAGTCTAATACATGAGAGTGTGTGTGTTGTAGAAAAATGATTCTAGATGTCATTTTTCGGAATCAGGCCCCATGCAATCAATTTATTTTTTTTTTTTGTAGACTATGAAAACTAAATCTAGTTGTTAATTTTTCAAAGTCTTGACTACTTGTTGCATGTTTTATGTTGTTTGACCACTTTTAAATCCAAGATGGCGGCGGTAGAGGGCATTTCCAAAAAAGTCCATTCTTGGTTGTAGGATGGATTCGAGCTTCCTAATAAGGGGGAGGGAATATTCTATTTTTGAGGTTCCTTTTATAGCCACAATGATTACAAATCAAATGTATCAGTTCAGTAGAACTCGAGATATCAGTCATACCAGTCATACCAGTTCAAAAAACATCATTTTGAGAAAAACGCGTTTTAAGTTTTAAGAATTAAACAAATTTTTAATGCAAATTTCTTTAGTTAGCCATTTCTGTTTCAAGTTCATTTAACATTTTTTGATGCTCTGATTGGTTTCCTCCTCTTAGCTATGAAACATGTACAAGATAAAAAAAAGAAATATATTATTTTCGTTTTGGTCCCCATAGCAGGGATCCCAGACATTTTTTTTTTTTTTGTTTTTTTTTTTTTTATTTAATGGTTAGTACAATCTTATCAGGTAATTGATAAAGTATTACTACGGAGGATGTTGCTATAATTATGTAAACGAGTGTGGGATACAGGAATCATTATTGTGCACCATAACTGGATATCTGAATTTCAGTGCACTAGATCTTGTGGTTTTATTCTTTTGAGGCCTCTTAATTCATGTGTAGTATCTAAAGGTTGAATAACTTCGATATTGATATGCTGAAGTAATCTTCTTTAGTGTTTCATCGCATGTTCTTGAATGACCTGATCAATCCATTTGATGTTAAAATCATTGTGCAGTTCTTCATTTGTGACATATCGATATGCGTCAGTTATTACACGGAGGAATTTATTTTGGCAGCGTTGTATGACTAGCCTGTTTGATTGTTTAGTGAATCCCCGTAGTTGGATGCCATACGTTCAGATTGGCTTGATTATTGAAAGATAGATCATCCGTTTACAGTATAGGCTGAGTTTTAGTTGAATCATTTTTCATTTTGTTTTAGTTGAATCTGCGTAGCTTTTTGTTTAACATGGTGTTTCCAGTTCAGTTTTGCATCTAGATGCAGCCCTAAATACCTTGCATACTCAGCATTGGGTATTCGAGCACCGTTGAGATGAATGTGTAGGTTGCTATTTGTTTGACGCGACGTATATGTGACACAGACTGATTTGGACTCATTAAGTTTGTTTTTCCAATCTCTTGTCCATTGGCTGATTTTATCCCGCGCTTGTTGTAAATTTTTAGCTGCTTCATTTAGCGATTTGTCTGATGCCATTACGACCGTTTCATCGGCAAAGGTACCAATTAGTGTGTCTGTAGTTGTTGGTATATCAGCTGTATACATTATATAAAGGAGCGGCCCTAGAACGCTTCCTTGTGGTACTCTTGCTGAAATGCAATAAAAGCTCGAACAAGTCTGCTCTTGTGAAACCCTGAATCTTCGTCCAGACAGATACGATTCTAACAGTTGGCAATAGTTTTCGAGTAGCAATTTGCTGAGTTTATGTATATATAAGGTCTTCATGCCACACTCTGTCGAAGGCTTGGGAGACATCAAGGAAAACTGTTGGGCAGATACTTGCTCAGCTGGCTTATCTGGTTTCTTAATCATTATTATCTGTACAGTCTTATAGCATTCCGGTATGTATTTGAGACGAAAGCTATCCCAGAGGGTCGGCATCAGCGACTCAAAATTACCCATAGAATGTTATCCATTCGCCATTTGATTAAAGCGTCAAATTGTTGCACAGTGAATTAATTTTTGATTAATCTTCATAGCCGAGCTATAAATCATTCTGGATCCGTAACTTTAACTTTTTTTTGGTGAAATATTCGTTGTAGACTTTTTCATTACGTTTTATTAAATTTATTTATCTTACTTTCGATTACTTTCATCTCAGACTTGCAAGCATTAAAATTTATGAATACAAATAAAAATTATTATTTATGGGTATTTTCAATCTATTTACAACTTTTTCTGTTGTTTTGAAACAAACATGCGACTACATTTTGTATTTTTTTTTTATTATTGCAGCAGCTAAGCAATCACTTTAATATTCCATTACGAATATCCAGTAATAGAAATTTACGACATTAGACGATGAGTGAGTGAGAGAATGGAGCATCATCACCAATGTCACGTTTTTATTCATGCAGACACATACATGCAAATAGAGAGAGGGAAACATGGACGTGCGGAGGATTTCAGATAAGGGGCCAGATCTTCTCCAAACCTGCGTCTTTTGCAATGATTTCAGTCATACTTTTGTCCTTTAAGTGTGGTAAATGATTCCCAATTAGTGACGACCACCACTAATATTCCATCGCAAGCAGTACTTCTTCCAAAATACTATTTAAAGTGCTTCCACATGATTACGACAGTTTGTTCTTATCTTGCACGTTCTCCCTTATGCAGAATATGATAGAATGAAAGCATGCCCAGTTATTGGAAACTCAGAGGACTCGGCCAAAACTACTGTAGGATAAGTCTTCTTAATATCGCAAACAAAGTTGTAAGCATCGACAAGCTGATAAGATCTGGACTTAGAGCTGATAAATTCACCATTGACCACATATTTATTTTATGCCAAATACTAATATAAACCGAGAAAAACAGATCAAACAGTCAGCTCAGCATTCTTCAACCTGAGAAAGGAGTTTCGTCGAGTAGATTTAGCAGTGAATGAAGGCGAAACAAACAAAGATTCTCGGCGTTTTGTAGAAAATATTAATGTTAACAATGATTTCGTATATCGAGAAACCAGCATTAACAAAAACGTCGGCCTTGACACCAAGCAAAAAATAATTATTACCAACAGGTTATATTAAAAGCTTATTAGGCAGTTAACACTCCAAAAGCTTCTCATCCTTCCGATCCTAATGTATGGCACTAAGACGTAGATGATGAAGATTAGGATCTGTTGGGAGCATTCGAGAAGAAGATACTTCACAAGAGCAGGAGCTATACAAAGATCGAGTACTAGAAGACGGCCAAATCTCCGTTGCTAGATCTGGTACAGTAAACACACACCACTTTGCCTCTACGATTAATGCTCTAATTGATCCAAATGTCTCCAAATATCTTCAGTTCGTTAGGACAAATGATAATTTTAATGTTCGAATGCCGCCTTGCTTTTTGATGAGGACAATTTCTCAATTTCTTCCAAAGGCAAGCCATTTTCCAAAAATCTTTAAAAAAGGAATAAGTGTAAAGGAAAACGTGTTTAAATTTTCATAACAAACAACTTAGGCTCAGACGTTAAAGTTGTAGGCCGCTAAACTGATAAACTTACCCACCGATTCCCATTAGCACACCACCGTGACCTTATATGTAATTCAGGGATGGACAATTGACGTCCCCCTGCCCTACTCCTGTATGCACGCCAATGGCATTGAAATAAAACTACAAAAGCCTCAAAATAGATGCCTGAGGCCTCATTCACCTGTATGGGACATCATAACAACAACAACAAAATATGAGTGGTAAAAGTGTAATTGATGCTCTCTGTTGCTTTTCTTTCTTCTTTCAATATACTGTTGTAAATATTTTATTATATTTTATTTTCTATTTTATTTGTTACTTTTTTACTACGATTTTAAATCCTTTTTTTTTTTTTTTTAGTATACACAGCTATTCCGAGAGCGAAAGCGCCGACAACGACAACAACAACGCGTGTAAAAATGGCAAACACAGACATTTTCCCATAAATATTTGATTTGAATGCATTCTCATTCGATATTCAACGGATATGGCCAACTCATACTATCGCATGCATGTGAAAAACACATACACGCACACATTGAAATCTCCCAGCAAAAACAATAACTGCTAACTAATAGAGTAGATCAGTATTTCAGCATTTTACCCGTTAATTTTATGTGAGCATCAGGGAAAAGTAACTGAGTATTCTCCAACTGTGTGACTAATACATTGTGCCTACAATGTAGTTGTCTCTTTTACTCGACATATTTTTAAATGTAAGCAATTTGAATTAATCGGAACTATAAATATAATAGTTTTTTAGGAGACTATGAAAATTAAATCTAGAGGTTAATTTTCAAAGTCATGACTTAAGTTCATGTCAATTTCGTTATTTGAAGTTATATATAAACAGGCTTAATGAACAAATGTAGTCATCACAACAACAATGTATATAGAGACGGGCAAATCAGACGGCCGTTTCGGAATCCGCCACAATTCCTCATCAGTGATCTTAGTGATAAGTTCTTAATCTTTCAATATCCTATATAAGCTACTAATATTTGAAATCATAACCCAGAATTACGGATTTGATTCCAAATATCTTCACTGAATAGAGATATTGAAAGAAACTACCACTACCGTTCTATACACTTATGTTGTTGTTTTTTTTTCCCATTGTAGCTAGTCTGCATAACAGTTCGTTATTTGAAAGTCTAGTACATGGGAGAGTGTGTGTGTTTGTGAGAAAATGATTCTAGGTGTCATTTTTTCTGAACGGTCCCCATTCGATCAGTTCATGATAGTTTTTTAGGAGACTATGAAAATTAAATCTAGAGGTTAATTTTCAAAGTCATGACTTAAGTTCATGTCAATTTCGTTATTTGAAGTTATATATAAACAGGCTTAATGAACAAATGTAGTCATCACAACAACAATGTATATAGAGACGGGCAAATCAGACGGCCGTTTCGGAATCCGCCACAATTCCTCATCAGTGATCTTAGTGATAAGTTCTTAATCTTTCAATATCCTATATAAGCTACTAATATATATAAATATAATAACCAAAAAAATATCCTGAAAAATTATTAAAAATTACCTAAAAAATTGTTAAAAAAAATATTTATTAAAAATATAAAAATAATAATTTTATTCCATTGCATTGTAATAAAATACCATATACATTAGTACATTATCAAATGTTAATCATAGCCGATTTCCGGCCGGAACATTTGTTTTGCCTTTTTTATATATCTAGACACTAGAGGTTGGCGCTCTTATTATGTTTATTCTCTCAATAGAAGTCAGCGTTTGGAGGTCGGCTGCTTTAGTTGTGTTTGTATTTAATTGTTATATTTTCGCAGTAGACATTCACTTTTAAAGTACCTAAAAAATAAAAACACCAAAAAATTACGGAAAATGGTTAAAACTCAGGTTTTAAGGTTTTTAATTGAAAGGTCATAAACAGAGTTTATACGCAGCGACAAAGTAAAGGAAATATGAGAAGTTAACAAAACCCGAGCCCTATTGATCACTTTCTTTCGAAAAAAACAAAGTAAAAAGAGAATGTCCTTTCGATGTTATAGTGTATAAACAAAGCCAAACTGGAAAGCACAGTCTGCGTACTACAGGTTAGCGATTTTTTACTGGGCTGACATGTATTGTCGTCTCATTCGTATGGTCGGTCATTCATTGTATAGTAGTGTGTGTAATCAATACACACACTAACACAAACGATAAAAATGCCACCGAAAAAAGAAACATAAATAAAACAATCTTGAAAAATATAAACAGTGGAAAAATTTGAACACGAGAAGGAAAAGAGGAGTAGTGGAAATGATGGAGTTTTTATAAAGTGGAATCAGTAGAAGAAATTAAAGCTGAATGGTATACAACTGCTAGAGAGTAGTAGTGATGGTGGGTGTTAAACAGTAGATAATTTATTTAATGGACTAGTTGAAACTCTTACATTTTTGACCATTCCCTTTTTTTGGCTCGACATAAAACAAAATAAAAAAGAAAAGAATAACGCCAAATGAATTTTTTATAAACACACATGAAAAGAGAGATAGAGCAGAGTTAGCTTAATTTATTGATAGTTGAAAAGTTACCACAAACCAAATCAATGTATTAAGTGAATATATTATGAATAGACTTTTTTGTCGGAGGAGACCAAAAACTATGAGATCAAACACCACAGATCAAAATCAATAATGCTGGGCAAAAACTAAACAGCAAAGAACAAGAATCAAAAACTAAAGACCAAATACTAAGCAACTGAACTAAAGACTGAAGATAAAGTGCCGGAAATTAAAAATTAAAGATTTGAAATTGCAGACCAAAAACCTAAGACTATCGACCAAACAGCAACGGCAAAACACCAATGAAAAAAGTGAAAAAGGTTAAAATTTCGAAAATTTTACAACGATGATTAACCCTTCAGAGGGCGCGCTCTGAAAAGTTATACGAGGGTTAAAACTATAAACCAAAGACAGAACATTAAAAACTCGAAACTAATGACAAAAAAGCGAAATCACGTTTAAAACGAAATACCACTGACACATACAAAACAGGACTATAAATTCTAAACAAGAAACCGAAAACTTAAGTCCAAAACTTAAAAAAGAAAAACAAAATGGCGATAATTACAAGCAAAAGTTCGAAGCCCAAATCGTGAATGGCTTAACAACTAAAGCAAATGACTTATCTCTCGATAAATCAAAAATTAGGACTGAAAACTATTAATCGGAGATTAGAAGGCAAAAACCAGAGACCAAATTATCAAATGTTAATCATAGCCGATTGTCTCTTCTAGGAATGTTCGGTAGTTTTTCGTATTATAGAAGATATTTTTACTCATTTTAGAATTTCACCAAATTTTTGAGACTTTATTATTTGAAACGTTTCCTAGTAGTTTTAAAACTATTGTAATTGGTGAAAATATAATTCAGGCAGTTCTGATGCCTCGAAAGAAGTGCGAAGTGTATAATGGTGCATTTTACTACATCCAATGTCACTCACAATCCTTTCAGCTTTCGATCTTTTAACCCATGAGTTCATGGGTCTTACGATCTAAAGCTACCAGAAAAATGCACTTCCTTCATAGATCTCTCCACCGTACTCGTCAAGGTCCCATCTTTTTTATGGTTTCCTTTCCCGTAACAACAACAAAACTTTAACGTAAAGTTCAACGAACTGATCTGCAGTTTTATACATAATTCCATTGCAAAACTTTGCCATTTACATACATTCATTAGCTTCAGATATGCTAATTTGTTTCTAAAGATTGTTCAAAATATACTCAAAGTAATTCAATAAATTCAATGGGTGGATGACATTAAAAACTTCCACATCGTCAGGGAAAGGCAAAAAGTAAAATATTTTGTTGTTTGTTTTATAAATATGTCAATGAGGAATAGTTAGAGAAAGATAGATAGGCGAGGAGTTAACAGACAGAAAGACAGACAGAGAAACAGTGCAGTGTAGTATTCAATGCTGCTTGACTCATTTAGTTTCAAAATTTAACCAAACAAAAGACAATGTTGCAGCATTTACTAACATACAAACAGTCAAGAGCAAAACTTGCGACAAATAATGCTATATACACACACAGATACTCAAACAAATATAAAAATGGACAGACAGAAACACAAAGAGCTAGCCTGAATAGATAAATAACTATGTATGTATGTAGGTATGTCTCTAAAATTGTTAGTTAGTTGCCGCTTTAAGAATTTTCCAATCGAATCGTAGCGGCATGGGAACTATTTCACTTCCTTTTGGAGTAACAAACTATATAGCAACAACAAAAGTAAAGTGTTGGTTGCTGACACAGTTGATGACAGCGTCGTCGTTGATGTAAATGATAATAATGATGATTATGTTTTGGATGAGTGTGGACAGCCATCATTATTATACACCACACATGTATAGATTTCTATGTATGTAGGAATGCATGGGTATTAGGGTAGGTTGCAGAAAACAGGGAAAATGTGATATATTTTTTTTTGACATTTTGCAATATTTCTGTGGTAAAAATTAAAATCAGCATAACTGGAGATGGAAAATGAAGATGGAAAATATTTTATCACATATTTGTGACTATAAATAATAAACTGATGCCAATTTTTAAATAATTTTTAGAATTACATATGGTTTTCAGAAAGATCTTTATTTTTAAGATAAAGTCGTTTCAAGCAATGTTATAGTTTCTCTAATATTTCTATTCAAAACTATTAAACTCGGCTGACATGAAAATAAACTTAAGCTTTTCCTTTTTACCCCAGATTTATTAGCAAAAGAAAGAGTGAAAAAATAAAATGATGTAGCCGGAGAGCAACTCATTGCTATCCTTCCAATTAACCATAATTGTGTATATAAATTCTTGCAATCCAAATTCAATTGAAAGGCAGCATTTAAATTTATTTTTACTTTCACAAAACACACACAAAAATTCTTCTTCTTTTCAAAACTTATAATCACTTAAAAACGAAACTCGATTCTCAATGAAAATCCTTTTTTGTCGTGTGTCCACCTAAATTTGAAATTAAAAAGTTCAACGAAATTCTCTCAATAAGAAAGGATTTAGTAGTAGTTAGTTGTGTATCTTTTTCGGTCATCGGCAACGATTTACGAATTAAATTGTTTCTCAGCTTCATGATGTTTCAATGAGTTTCACAATTTTTTCTGCAACGTCATCAACAACAACTTTCTTCTCAAGTTTTTTAATTCTATCCTTGTAACCTGGATCATCTTTCCATGTTGAAAGTTCTTTGTTGACGAAATTATGATGAAACTTGATGTTTATAAACGAAGAAAAATGATTTTTTTTGTAACCTGCTTCCATGTTTATTTGTCTTAACAGCTGTTGGAACATTTTCATCAAATAATGATAGAGCCACAGTTTTGGGAGCTAAGTGCTCGAGGTGGGTTACAAATTTGCGGACAAATTCCCTTCCTGATTTCTCGATCAATATCCTAATATTTTATCAATTGACGCATAAACAAAAAGGAATTATAAGCTGCTTTAATAATTTAATACACCTGAGCAAAAAAAATAAAAATTATTTTTAAGAGTTTTTCCCATATGAGATAACTGATACTGGTCTTGAGAAAGGTATATCTTAAACGCACAAATCATTGTTAACTCCAACAATTCTGTCTAATCACATCGGTGTTGCTCCTTCATGGAAAGGTGTTGTTCAAAAAATCCAAAAACAAAAAATCTATTTATCTGAAAAAATTATTTTCAGGACGACAATGTATAACTTCATGGTCGATGAGGGCCGCTTAGCAGTTGTTCGATTGAGCTCGAATTTTGAACAGATTGTTTCTTTATTGATTGAAACAAGATAGGGGTCTGGGAGCTAAACTTATAGAAAGTTGAAATATAGGGGCCACCCTAATGGGTATATGTGTGTCTATGAGTGTATTTGTTTGTTTTGTTTGTGCATGTATGTGTTTTTGTTTGCTTTTATTATTATATTCCAAGTATTTCAATTTGTATGGTTGAAAACATTTGAATGAAATTGGCACTTTAAATTAAATGCCGTACTCATATATATAGACGAATCAATAGTCACATAAAAGAAATAATGACAGATATGTTTATTACAACAACAAAGAAACTATAAAGCATTCTTGTAATTTTGCTTATAAAATGTGGGTAAATGCACTTGTGTGGATCTGTGGGTGTATCTTGAATTGTAACTATGTAAATACCCAGCTAGCATTAAGAAGATTATTGGAAGATTATTATGGAACTTCCGCGATATGATATTGACATCGCAAGCGATTAAATAGCCATTCTCGGCGAATCGTTTAAGTATCTTCCGCTATACAAAATGCTTGCTGGGTGAAGAAATTGGGGGAAAAGAAGGACACACCAAAAGAAACTGTACTATTTGATAGTTAGATATATGGAGGATTTCATCTCAAGGGAGCCCACTTGTAAAATCGATCGGGCTCAAGCTCTTACAAAGTTTAGTCTTCTGGGTTAATGGTTACCACACTTGCTGAGTTGGAGGCTGTAGAATTTTAACATTTAGGTCAAACAGCATCTGTTTCGGATCCATGCAGCTAATCACCTATTGCATTTAGAAAATTTTGTCCAACACGTTTTCGATAGATTTTTATTAGTTTTGACTTTTTTTCAGAAAGGAACGTATTTTTTTTTCTGAGGTCAAAATAAGAGACTTGTTTATCTATCAAAATGAAATTAACTTGAGTAATGGGATCAATTTTTTACAAGGTAGATTTGACACAAAATCTTTACAAAATTTAACATGAGTAACTTTTATTTTTTAAATTGCCCATAATTCTTATTCCATTACTTTTTATTCCATATTTTTTAAGCTACCCGATAAGAGTTAAGAGCAACTTATATTTTATTAAGTTGCTCATAACTTTTATTTCAAAACTTAAATATTGAACTGAATAAATATACAGCGTTTTGTAATTTCTATATGCTAAATTGTTATTGTTTTTCTATATGCTAAATTAACCAAATAATGGAAAACAATCAACTTTCAAAGTTATTGATGTATAGGTAACGCTCGTATCTATACAGTTTTTCGCGGTAGTATACCGCTTTTTCAACTCCAAAACTGCATACCGCCTTTTTTACCAAAATACCGCGTTTATACTAAGAAAAAAATATGAAATTTTTTAACACTACGAAATTCAAATTTATCAATCACAATGCAAAACGTGTCAGAGAACAAGGGCAACTCGTTGCAAGTATACCTTTGAAAGAAATGGAAATTCTTATCGTCAAATGTAACTTGAAATATCCATGCGTTGATTTCTATAAATACCTCATAGCAAAGCCAGAATCGCTTCGTCAAATTTCTTCAAAGCACAAATTCAATACAACTACAAAAGGAGATATGAAAATGGAGAACGAAGACGATTTAGATGATGGATAAATTGCTTTCCTGGTTAGTTTTTATTGAAAAAAATTGATACCGCGAAATATACAGTTTTTTTCAAATCGATTTACAGTTTTTTAAAAATTTTTGGTAGAAATATACAGTTTTTGGTCGGAAAAAAGATACGAGCGTTATGTATAGGTCATGTGAATGACCAATTTGAATAACACCGTCGTCGTTTCGATGAAGCATGATCTTTACGTATAAAAAATAAACATGTACTTCCAACGTTAAGTTGTGAAATAAAAGTTATGAGCAACTTAATAAATAAATCCTGCACATAACTCTTATCGGGTAACTTAAAAAATATCAGTTTTGAAATAAGAGTTATGGGCAACTAATATTTTTTAAGTTGTTCATTACTCTTATCGGGCAACTCAAAAAAATATTCCTTAAATTTAGCCGATTTTTTTGATCTGAATATTTTCCATAACTCTTATTTTCGATCCCTGATTTTAATTAAGTTTATCACTTAATAAATTTTTAGATTTTCTAATATCAATTAAACAGAAAATTCTTTCAGAAATTAACAATGCACTATCCAGCTATTTTGTGCTTAGTGAAGCTCTCTCTCCATTCGCTCTTCTTGCTTTCGAACGCGCTTCTGTTGAGTTATCACTCTCTCGATCGGCTGGGCGGGAGATAGGTGTGGGATTCGTCAAAAAAAAAGGAGCTGCAATTGCATTTCTACACTTACTCTCTTATATTGTGCATTGTTAACTTCCCATCACATTTATCCTATGGCAAATATACAGATGAGTCGCCCATTTCTCGCAAAGACCACTTGTCCTCCGATAAACTTCCAATTGTTTGCAGGCTAGATGTCTATATGTGTGTTTTGCATTCATTTGTATATAATCAATTATTGCAATTGAATGAACCGGAAGTGCTAATATTTAATAGAGATTTTATTTTAAGAGAGAGTACATAATTCATAAATGCCTACAAAACAAATATGTATACACATTGCAATTGCATTTGTTTATTTATATGTGCATACACACACAAAAATTTCTTATGAAATTCTTCATCAATATAATGAATATCTAGGTTTACGATTCATTGAATTGATTCAAACTTTCATCACCACTATGCTGAATGCATTGATAAATATGAGAAAAATGATCGTAAAATTGATGAATGATAAACATCAATAATATGGAAACTTTCGTAGAATTATAAATACTATGAACATATTAGTTATTGTTACGAATATGCATTATTATGCATGTTGCCCACTCAATCCACTGAATCCTGATTTGATGAACAATCAAATTGAAAATTGAAAGAAATTAACTTTTCCAAAAAATTAATTTTTTTTTAATAAAATGGTTCCTTATAGTATTTAAAATACGTGTCTACAATTTTACAAAAAAAAAAATATGGTTTTAGAAATATTCGCATTTATATAAGTGCGTATATTATGAGTGTTATATTGTAGGCTGCTTAGTTTTTTTAGATCCCTTAGAAGGGCTTAATTGAAGCTTTGCTATGGCATTTTTTATTTTTTATTGCTATCTATCCTTTTTTTTATATAAGGAGTGAGATCGAAAAAATCTTAACATATATAAAATTCAATAATTTTTAAACGGTTGATCTTAGAGTTTTAATTTTTTTTTTACTTAATTGATAATATTTTACAAATTACAGAAAAATATAACATTTATAGTTCCAACCACTATTTATGAACTCGTGGACCTTTTTTAGTTAGCCTTCCATTAGAGATTTGATAGTTGTTTCAGATACCTTTTTGGAACAGTTTGCCCATCTCCTTTTAAAATCTTCGATATTTTGGGACACCTTTTTTGTGCTCTTTAAATTTCTTTTCACAAGAGCCCAATATCTCTTCACCGGTCTTAGCTCCGGACAATTTGGAGGATTGGCCTCTCTTGGTACAAAAACTATGTTATTACTTTGGTACCACTCCAGAGTTTTTTTGCCGTAGTGACATGATGCCAAATCGGGCCAAAAATATGTGGACACATTGTGCTCTCTTATGAAAGGAAGAAGTCTTTTTTTCAAACATTCTTTGATGTATATTTCGGTATTTAAAGAGTCTACTGTAACAAATGATTTGCTTCTTTTGCCGCAACTGCATATAGCTTGCCATGCCAGGAATTTTTTAGGAAATTTTGTCTGCTTTTGGATTCTAAATTGTTCTTAGACATTTCCTCGAGCATCAGCAATATAAAAATTATTACCCGGAGGCTGCGTAAAATCTGCCAGTACATACGTTTCGTCGTCCATTATGCAACATGAATATTTTTGTATGAAATTCGATTTTAATTTCCGAGCCCTACTTTTGGCGTCTAAATTTTTTGCAGCATTCCTGTCTGGAACTTTTTGGACTTTGTATGTTTTCAAATCTTCATTGGCTTTAACTTTTTCCACCAAATAGTCAGAGCACTGGGCTAACCGGGCAGCTTTTCTACCAGATGTGTTTGTAGATCTTTTCAATATGCTTTATATTTTCTTGGCTTTTCCATTATCATATGGTCCTTGTTTTCTTCCCGAACCAGGTTTCCTATCGATGGTCAAATTCTCCTGAAACTGCTTAATAACATTGAAAACAGTTTGACAGCAAACCTTCAATTCTTTGGCCAATTTTTTGTAGGACCAATTTGGATTTTTTTGAAAATTTTTAATAATTTTAAGACGTACTTCTTTTTCTTCACTCATTTTGATCAAACTCACAATAAATCAAAATGTTTGTCATTAAAACAACTGAAATTTTTTTCAAAGATAACTAGATCAAAGAAATTTTTAAATTTTACACCCAAAAAAAATTATTAGGTAAAACTTGTATTAAAATTTTTTCAATCTCACTCCTTATATTTTCGAATTTTATTAGACATGTCGCCTTAAAGTAAACGAAATAAATTCATAAGAAATTTTTCTGTGTGTACATTTGTTATACAATCATTCTCAAACACATATTATTATTCTTATTATTATTTAACAATGGGCACTTAATTTAACAATATAAGTGGTAGTCATTTTTGTGTTGTTGTTGCTGATGTAGCTGTTTTTGCTTTGTGTTTATGTATTCCACATGGTTCGTAGTCAAACTCTAAAAGAAAAAATTAGCTTGTACTTAAGCTCCAATTTTAATTGAGCATTTTCTACTTGAGTCATTCGTAAATGCAAGCAAATATAATTTTAAATACATATCTAACTAATTTCGCATGAGAAATTTTAATGTAGTTTATAAAGTAATTACTGCAATAAAAGGATTTATGAATAGAAATTTGTAAGTACGGGGCAATTATTTGTTCTAAGTTGGTACGCTCCCAAAACATAATATTTTTGTATATGGTATATTTTGTACTAAACTCGTACAGTGTGTTAATATTTCAATACTATTAACTGATTATTCTCCAGAAGAGGCATTGTCTTACAGGATCTAAGAAAGAAAATGATGCCCGTTTTCTAATATTAGTTACTCTTCTAGTTTATAATAAATCTCTATCTAGTAGTGTCCGACCGAAGGTGATTTTTTGGCCTATGCCGAAGCCGAACTTCGGCCATTCATCTAACCTTCGGCCGAAGCCGAAGCCGAAGACCGAAGGATTTTTAAAATATAAAAAATAAAAATCTGAAAGTAAATTTTTTCTACCTATGTATTTTCAAATATGTATAAGTATACAGAAAAATATAAATAGTAGATACTCCAAATAAAAAGCTGACTAGTAACATTAAATAACTGTTCACTGTCGAAGGAGCTGACAAATATTATTTATCTCAAGAATCATTTAAAAATTAGTTTACGTCAAAATATACAGTAACATCGACTATATATCTGTATAGCGACTGTCGTTCAACGAAACCTGTGTCAAAAAAAAAGTTGGCCGATGGCTGCCATGATTCTGCTTATGTAAAATCAAAGATTGAATCAGCGTATTAATCGATAGACCTATAGCCGGAACCAGAACTCTCTAGTTCCCAAAGTTTTGATTGATTTAAAAAAAATTTAATGTAAAAAGCATAAATCTGATCTCAAAACCCTAAAAATGTAATGGGTGTAGTTTTATGAAGCCGGAAAAGTTGAATGCCTAAAAGTATATGTTGTTGAATAAACTTTTTATCAATCTTTTTTAAATAACTAAATATTTTGTATAAAAAATTTCTAGCAACAGCTAGTTTTTTTATCTGGCTAGTATGACGGGAAGTATTTTTTATTTTTTTATCTCAAATTCAAACAAAATAATTAATTTTGCTGTTTTTGACAAATTTTGACTTTGTCGCTAATCTGTAATACGCATCATAATTCATAACTAATGCATTTTTTAAAAGCTTGGGAAATTCCATTAACGATGTGATTTAGCAACAAAAAACTATTATGGTGGTAATTACACCCGTTTTGATGAAGGCTGTATAGAGACACGCTTGGAAACTAGAGGGTTATGTAAAAATATTGAAAATTTAATTTTTGGGATAGTTTTATTGTACTTATGTTCTTTTAGTTAAGTCATTAAAAGTTTGTATTTTTATCTATCTAGTTTTGAAAATAATTATATAATTATATATATTATAATATTTTAACTATTTTAATTTAACCTTTAACTACGGAGGTGAATTTTTTATCTTTTAACTTTACTAACAAATTTTGAAAACAAGCTAATAACATTTTTAATTAAAATAAATATAAAATTTGAAAACTTTTTTTTTTTAAGTTCAACAAAACTAGCACTTTATTTCACAAGGTGGTGTAAAATTTACCACCACCTCCACAGTTAAAGGTTAAATAGAAAACATTGAGAGATAACATAAAGATCGTGGTTAGGACGGAGTAGAACTATAGATGCATTGAAGATACGATGAAAATTTAAGCGCAATCAGTTCATTAGTTTTGGAGATATCGTGGCAGCCAAAGTCGAAAAATGCTGTTTTGAGAAAAAGTTTCAAAGTTCAAATATGCATGACTGCTGCATCAGGACCTGCAAATAAACATATGTAACTTTCAATGGACTGTAAATTTCAAAGAATCTCTTTACACATATATTCTAGAGCGATTTTAGTCAAAACAATATTAAATTTTTTTGACCTCCTTGAAAGCAAAAAAAAAAAGTGAAGCGCCAGTAATGTAAAATGTCGGCTTTTCTAACAATTTACGCTTCTTTTCAATACGCTTCAAGTCTTTCTTAAAAAATAAAAAAGTTTGGCTTGCTTCTGCTGCCTCAAATTGTATTAGCTCCAGCAGGTTGTTCGTTAAAAAAAATCACTGATTACTGTTTGTACGGTTGTAAATCTGTAGGTTACTTTAAAAGAAAAAATGGAGCAAGCAAACGGAAAAAATATAACACAGAAATTGTAATGTAAATACTTTATATAAACACCAATCTATAGTAAAAATTATTATAAAATAAAATGCTTATAATCTTCGGCTTCGGCAAAATACTTCGGCCAAATCTTCGGCCATTTTTTGCCGAAGCCGAAGGTGCAATTTTAGGCCGAATAGCCGAAGAACCGAAGCCGAATAATCGGTCGGACACTACTATCTACACAAAAGAGTAAGGTGTAATATGTTTGAACGCGCATAACATCATCCGATTTGTATTTTGTTGGATTCGTGTGGAATGCGGTCAAAACACTACAGAGCCGAAAATTGGAAATTTCTTTCGGAAAAATCTGAAAATCGTGAAATACCGAAATTGTATAACTTCAGGGGTTAGGAAAATGTATATGCTTTAGTGAGATTTGTGTTGCATACTTTTAGGGGTCACTGGCATGACATTCGTCCCTTTCGGTTCTTCTTTTGCGATCACATCTGTAGGTAATTTGTGTAGGGCTGAATATTTATTTAGAGGGGATTCCAAATTTTTCAACAATTTTATTACAATTGATTGCCATTATGCCATCAATCAGAAGAACAAATCTTGCATCATGGAGTCGTAATGCTCGAAGAGTAGTATATAATCGCGTGAATTAAGCACCTGAAGAACGTGCAGAAACCAATGAATGGACACGTTGTAATATGGCACAATTACGTGCTGCACGAAGTACTGCGCGAGGAACTGTAGCGTTGCATCGAGCTGCTTTTCAATATGATTCCACAATCGTATACAAAGACCTTTCATGCCTCGATATTGGCTAATTTAATGTAGTGTGTGGCCATTGTCAGGCCTTGAAATTCAAATCGGAAACGCTTGGATTGTGTTGGATGGGAGGCAAAGTAAAATTAACGCCTTTGACACCGCCTCAAAAACACAATGGGTGTTTTCAGATTACGTTTTTCGGTGCTCAAGTCATTAATGAGCATGGTTTTAATCCCATCGTCAGATCACACTTCGCATTTGTTACATTTGGATACCCCCCTAAAATCATCATATTTGCATTTGCCTCCAAGCATTCAGACCCAAGGGCAAATCCACAACCGAATCAAGACCATAAACTTTAGCTACGAACTTGACCAGCGTTGTGCTTATTCCAAAGCGATGAAGCTTGAGATTATACACCAACTTCAAGGATTTCTCCATGAGTACAATGCATTGGTGCAATTATTCAAAACCGCCTCAGAATCAATGCCATCCGATTACAACCTCATCATATGAGCCGATAAACGGCCAAACTGACGCACAAGCGCGTCAATTCAATGCGCCAAATGATGAGGTAGCTGTGGTCATTGTTGGCAAGAATGAGAAATCGCGAGATATTGTGATTAAGCGCCGAAATGATGGAGAATTTCAACGAGCCTATGAAACTCAACGATCAAATGACGCGTTGCAATATCCACTCATGATGTGGCAAGGAGAAGACAGTTACCACTAATTAATCCAGCCACAGTTGAACTACAGAGTTGATGTCCTTTGTTAAATCATTTTAATCATTCATAGTTCATTCGCTTTCCAGGCGAGGAAACGAATAAGAAGGTCAGCGTGATGAATTTTCACACATACCGATTGATGATGCGACAGGATGTCGACAATCTTCTGTTGCGCTTCCGAAGACTAATCTCCTGGCGACGTATGTTGACCTGAATTTTTTTAAACCAATTCTACATGCAAATACCACACTTTTATATTTCATTTGAATTTAATTCGATGTATTTTTTTTTAAATGAGGCGTCATTTCGAAAGAAAATGATAACGATAGGTTTTGTATATGGAATAAATGGACCCTGTAAATGTGCTTTTATGATATGATTTGGCTCATATTCAGAATTTGTATGTGGAACAAAATTTCCATGTACAAATACTTCTAATAGCCTGGAAGTGGAACTGCTCATGTAAATGATATGAATGATAAGTGCAATAATTAGGCTTAGATCGGTATTTTGCATGCTCATATGGTAATTTCTTTTGCAAAGTTTTATTGTAGTTTTTTTCATATATTACTCAAACTTTACCCAGCTAGTTTTATATATTTTTCCACAATAATTTTCGACTAGATTTTCTAAATTTGTCAGTGCTTTTTACAGACGTTATAGAAAACGATTTTTAAATTTTTCCTCATTTTTTTGGGTTTTCACTCAAACCAAATTTTTTTGGTTTTGGTTTTGGTGAGTTTTGGTTCTTCAAATCTTTTTCTGACAGTTTTTTTTTTTTTTACAATAAAGTTTTGATTTTTCGTCTATTCAAATAGATTTTGCAGTTTTTTTTAATTTTTCAAAATCTTTGGATTTCAATCTATTTCCTAATTAGTTTTCATCATTTATCATACCATTCCAATTTTTTATTAAATCATATAAATATTTCATAAATTTTCAATATTTTTCGATAGATTTCGGGTTTTGTTTTCAATTTATTCAAATCGAAGTTTCAAAAGATTGTTTTCATTTTTCATTACCATTTTGACTTTTCGTTTATTCATTTCAGTGCATTTTTAATAAATTTTCATAAATTTTTCTAAATGTTTCGAATTTTTTATTATATCAAATCTATTTTGTGATAAACTTCGATTATTTTCAATATATTTCGGTATTTCAATTTATTCGAATCGATGTTTCAAAAAATTGTTTTCATTTTCAATATCGTCTTAACTTTTTGTTCATTGAAATGGATTTTTAATCAATTTTCATAATCTTTTCAATACTTTTCCAATTTTTTATTAAATCAAATCGAGTTTTCAATATTTCTATCATTTTCCAATTCATATTGGTTTTTCAGTTCCTTCATATCAATTTTTTAACAGATTCTTCTAATTTGGTTTTTCTGTCCATTCAAATCGAGTTTTTTTAATATTCCTTAATTATTCAATACTTTTTGAACTTTTTGTTCATATCATTTATATCCAATTGATTTTCTCATTTTTCAATATTTTCGGATTATCTCATTCAAATCATTCCTTTTTAAAAAGAATTGTCACTAGATTTTGTACATTTTGCAATAACCCTAGGATGTTTTGTTTGTTCATAACAATATACTAATTGTAAAATTCTGAAGGGTCGAAGAAACGAAAAATATCTTACACAAGGAAATTCTAAGTAAAGTTTTCACGACATACAACGATTAACCAATTTTTAAAAGTGAACGGTAAATTTAACTTCTCTTATGTAGTGATTGGGTGTTATTTGCACATATGGCAAAGAGATAATCATATTCCAGTTCTGAGTTGTATATTTTATATTTCACAATTTTTAATTAATAATTTATTTATACTACACTACATCACTATAGGACCCTAGAGGGGCGTTAAAACCGAAGGCTATCTCAACAATTTGGACAAAATAAAATTGGAAAAAAAATAAAATTGCCACAGGAAATGTCTGGATTCCTTAGTGTAGGACTCTAATAGATTTTCTTCATTTTTCAATACCTTTATAATTTGTGTTCATTTAACCCTTTGACCTTTTGTTTTGAAATTATGGTTAGTTAGGTCTTCTACAATCATGACACATTCATTCATGCTTCTATATTGATTTGTTTGCCCTTTATTAAAGGTTAAAAAAAAGTAGTTATGGAGCTGTAGACAACCACTGGATAATCCGATTCCTCCAACTTTTTGATTTTCATATTCTCTTATCTTTTATAAACATATCTGATAAAAAAAAAATGCCCGGTTAGTAATAATTAAATGCATTATTTTTCAAAAAATGCAGCAAAAGATTTTACTACAAATTTTTGCACTTAGGTTTTTTCCTGGACTGCAAAGACAAAACATTAAAAAAAATGACACAAAAAATTTCAAATGTTCGGCAATCAGGAAATGTGAAGAATACCTAACAGAACCGAATATAATCAAAGTTAATAGTAAAATTTGTGTAATACCTTATTTATGCCACCTAAAAATGAATGTAGCATATACGGAACATTGGGTATGAAAGAGTTAATTTTATAATAGATTTCCCGATTTTTCACAACTTTTTCAGTTTGTATTCTTGGAATTTTGGATTCTTAATTATTTCAAATAGATTTTTCTCAATTTTCCTACCTTTGGGATTTGCTGTTTTTTAAACCCGATTTTCTTATGGATTTCTTTTACTTTTTAGGTCTCACTCATTGGAATAAATTTTCTAAATTTTTTAACAACATTCAGAATTCTCAAAAGCTCAAATCAATTTTTTGGGGAAATTTCCCCGAATTTCTATGAAACAAGACAACTTCTTCACTGTAGCACAGTTTTCGAAATGCTAATGCTAATAATAATATAGCAACAATGTGAACAAAAAGTAATAGAAATTTTATATGGTAAATACGTTTTCTTCCATTTCGAGAAATAATTATTTTTTTTTTTTGCAAGACAAAAATTGTTTGAAAAACATTTCGTTTTTAAGTCACAATAACAGTAAACGAATTACAAATAAACATTTGAGGTTGCAAATAAACAAAATTAAATACGATTGCTCAATTTTTATCTAATACACAGGCACATAAACAAAGTTATGCATACATAAATCCATATGAAAAAATACCTTAGGTAAGAGTACTGAATCCAAGTAAAACCATGAGGAGTGTAGTGCATGCAATTGAATATGACAAAATTCAAAAATTTTTGCAAATTTATCAATATTAAATATTTAGAAAACAAAAAATGCATGAAAACTAATCAAAAGCAAATATATTTTATATATAAATACTTTTACATATCTATGTACAAACAAACATACACAACATAGTAACACAAATTGACGATGGCAAATAATAATGAAGTGCACATGGGAGAAAACCACAAGTGTTAACCCTTCAGTGAAGCCGACTAGTTCTATAAATAGTAAAGTAACTAGTTGCAAAGTAACCAGTACTGGTTCCACCGCAACCCCCATTTACATGCTGTCAACTGCCTCTTTTACAATGTTAATGTCCTACGAGAAGACAATTGTCTCCTTATGCACTACCATTGAACTAGTCAGAGAACTAGTACTTTTTGCAACTTGTTACTGCACTAGTAATATTTCAGGTAGATATTTCTACGACTAAATTGAATTTTCAGATTGTTTTTCCATTTTTTATTTTATTTATTATTTTATATAAAAAACATGTATACAAATATATGTATGTTATTTTCTATCAATAAATATTTTGATACCTTCATCGGTTTTGCTGGGTTTTTATCTGAAATTGATATGCAGATAGAAAAGAAAATAAATGACGATATGTATTTTTATATTTTAAACATACTACTTACATGAAGAATGGAAGTCCTTTTCCGTTTTTGCGTCCAATCTCTTCAGCTTTCCCAGATTTCATTGCTTCCACATACAAAAATATGGTTAAAAAAAAAATTATTTTTTTTTAAATTTTTTAATGATAATGTTATTTTAAAAATATTTTAATTAAATTAACAACTTACGCATATTTCTTTAAACTGGTGTCTAGCTGCATTACTTTAGCCCTAGTCATTGAACTAGTCTCGTTTTCACTATGCATATAACTAGATACTTTGTGCTACTAGTTCTTCATTTTACTGCAGGGAAATTATAAAATAGACACACATACAAATATACAAAAGGGAACATGTTCCAACTCAGTCTATGCCTTCAGAGGTTTGGTAAAGTCGCAAACCAATTCTTTAATGCAGCATAGCGTTGGAGAATTCATTTAAGGGGTTATATACGTTTTGGTACGGCAAACTTGGGCCATTTGAAATAATTTATTTGAAACTAGCATTTTTTGCTATACTTTCTTCAACAAAGTTGATCAAGATTGAATGTGGAATTTTTCCGTCAGAGTACTTTAAAAAAAAAATTCATCCATACAAATTGGTACGCCCTAATGTACATATCTTATATAGTATCTTACCAAACCAAAGAAAAAATAACTCCATAGGCTGAATTTTGTTCAAACTATTCCAATTTAAACTTCTTCCTTTTTTTATAATTTTTTTCACTCAAATTTTCAACACAATAACAAAAAAACTTGTAATTTTTTTCAATAAATAAATTAAATCCGAACTATTTTCAATTGTAACATTTCTCAGAATTTTTAAATAAATTTTTATAATTCTTAAGACTTTTTTTTAGAGATTTATGATTGAGTTCTAAACCAGTACGGAAAAACTATGCAACAAAAAAGGTGGTCTGAATTATGCAACACATTAACATCAACAAATTAAAAAATTTTGAAAAATCATGACAATTTACATTTTTCTTAAAAATACTAAATTACATAATAAAAAATACTTGCCTTTAAGTGGAAATTAATAATATAGAAAATATTTTCCTCGATATGAGCTGGAGTTTGATTAGAACGCGGCCTGAGTTAGAACACTGTCTGAGTGGAAATACGTCAGGAATTGGAACACAATCGGTGTTAGAATACGTTCGCAGTTTGAGTACGGTCGGAGTTGGAAGACGGTTAAAGTTGGAAAATGGTCTTAGTTAGAATACGGGCTGAGTTGAAACACAGTCCGATTTGGTACATTATCGGAGTATGAACATAGTCTGGATGGATGGAACAAGATCAGAGTTAGATTTGGAACACGCCCTGAGTTGGAGTACAATAGGAGATGGGAAAAAATCAGTACATGGTCAGAGTTGGAACATTGTGTTAGTTCGATTATGTTCGAGGCTAAAATACGGCTTGAGTTGGAACATGGTCTGCGATGGAGTACAACCAGCATGGTCTTATGTGAAAACGTAGGCTAAGTTGGAACGTGGTATGAGTTGAAACACGGTCTGGGATGGATCGTGATCGGAGTTAGAACACAAACCTAGTTGAAATACAGTCTGAGATAGAACACAGTCGAAGGTGAAACACGATCAGAGTTGAAACATAGTCTGGGTGCGTTTCTTATCCTCTACACACACTAAGATCAGCTACAAGGCTAATCGAAAATATTTGTAGCACTACTTCCAAAAACGAAAAAAAAAAAGTTCTTTACAATTTGGGAGTATGTGATATGCAAAGAAGAATGATATGCAAATTATCGCCTTGTACCTTTGTCTGTCTCATTCATTCTATTTTCATTTCAATTTTATTCAATACATTTACAATTTATCTTATAACCAAAATACTGCAGATACTCGAACATACACACACATACGTTGCTAGAGATAAAATGTATCAAATGTTGCTCTGTCTTGCTATATAAAAGAAAAACATAATTCTTGCTCTTGTTTTGCTTGGCATTCCAACATTTTTGTATTCAAACTAACTTAAGTATTATTTGTCATCAACAGTCATACAACAACAATAGAAACAATTTTCAAATGCTACAATAACAACAACAATAAAATTAAATAATAGCTACTTCAACTACACAAAACAACAACAATATTGCATACATACTTTCATAAATATGTAAGTTAAATCAATAGAACAGTTTTGTAAAATGTTCAGAAGAAAATTGTTTTCCTTTGAGCATGAGGATGAAAATCTGCACAGCAGATTAAATAACAAATTTTTTCAATTTAACATATTTAAAAGTAAGGGTTAATACATTTTGGAACAAATTTTGTAAAATAATTTTATTATAGACCACTGAACGCTAGCAAAGTTTAAATTTAGTTTTTGAATAAATAAGCTATAAAACAATACTTAATTTATTTAACCTTAGAAAGTTTATTTTAGAAATACTTATCAAAGGTGGAAATTTGAAGCATTATTGAATATTAAAACTAAGTTAACAAATTTTTGTTGTTCAGGGACTTATAGTAAAATTTTATGAGCTACATCTTTTTAGAATTTATTAGCCCTCTATCAACCCTGGTAATTTAAAACAAGGCGAAAAAACCCACAAAAAATGGGGCTAATGGGTAAATACATTTGAGATAAATGTTCTACGGAAAGTTGTCATATGGTTTATTATACAGAATTGATTGGAAATGGGCAAACTTTAGGCTCGCGTTAAAAAAAAATAGATATAAAACACAACATTAATGGATTCGAAGAGCTCGGTATAGGCCCTTCATGGGCTGTTGTGTCATAATTGTAGTATGTATTAGAAAATTGAATTTAAGTTGAACCAGGAATATTTTCAAACGTTTGAATTTCAGTGGCCTCAGATGCTTTTCGTTGGAGAACATTTGCTCAAAAAGACTATGTTATTTTTCGTGACCGTTTACCCAGTATGGTCACATTTATTTATTTATTTATTAGTGAAGTTTTTCCTCTCATGATTAGAAAATTTTCATTTTCACTTTTTCAGTTTTTCGTGTATTTGTACATACAAATACTACTTTTTTTAGTACGTATTTTGCCATGTTTGTCACAGTACGGTTGTACTGTGTAATTAGTTTTAATAATTTTTATTCGACATTTTCATATCCTATAAATTCTAACGAATATTTTTTCAATTACTTTAGTTTCAGATCCATGTACACATGTACATATACAAGTATGCAACTATGTATGTAAATGTCCATTCGTAGCCTTCAAGTTCATTTGACATTTGTCGCAACAACAACAAAAACTAATAAAATAAAACTGAAAACTCATACGAACAAATGGAATTTTTTATTTGACCAGAAATTGTCAAAATGTCAAGCAACAGAGAAAAACTCCATTTGACACAATATTTTTTCACTTGAGACTCACTATGTGACACTTCAAGCCACCGCTATTTTTCAGCGCAATGGCTTTAGAAAACTGCCATTTTTATTTCAGCCAGTAGATGTCACCTGTGTCTGCCTTTTTTTGTGGCAATCAGTGTTACCATTTTTTTTATTAGCATTTTAGTGACACTTTTCGTTGACATTTCAATGTTTCATACACTCTTCAAGAGTGACAGAGAGAAAGAGAGAGCGAAAAATGAGAGCGAGTTCATTGACGTTCATTATTAAAATTGTTAAATTAACTGCAAAAATGTTCACTTATGGCAAATTGTTTATAAACTATTATACATATATAAGAGCGGGGGGGAGGGGGGAAGCTTTTTGAAGGAAACTCTCTCCTCTCTCTTACTACAGTGTGTGCTTCTATGTGTAGTTAATTTTGGTTAGTAGTTTTTATTTGCCAAGTCTCTATTTCACATTTCTGTACAACTTAAAAAAAAAATAAAATAAAATTGTCATTGGATTTTTTGTGTTTTTTCTACGTTTTTGAAAAAGCAATACTGAAAATACACAAGCATAGAACATTTTTGTCTGTCTGTGTAGTGTAAACATTATTTTCATTACATTACATTCGCATAGAGTAGCTACAGTAGTACGAGTAGTTTGCATAACGTTGCGCTGCATAAATGTAACTAAAAATTATATGAGCTGATATTATTTCAAGTATTATTTTTCGAGTTGTAACATATTGAGTGTTGCCATATGTATGCATTATGCTGAAACATAAGTGACGATAATAAATTATCTGGTGATACTGTGAGACGGACTTTTCAGCCTATCTTCTTTGCTTCATCAAGAATATTTTTGGGTTTATTAGGTGATAATTATTTTCGGTCCCCTCCCCTTCCCATGGCTAGTCCTAACTGCTCTTCCTTAAGTGAGTTCTCCTTTGGCTAAAACTATTTCGCTATTATTTACGGTAATACTTGAATCCCTTACGGAAATTCCACTCCCTGAATTCCTTGAAATAATTTTCCGATCCTTTAACCCTATCAGGAGAATGTGTACTTCACGTAGTAGGAAAAAATCGGGATGTCGATTTTCGTGCTTAGGAGCCCCCAAAAAGTCAAAATATACTATTTACGAATTTTTAGATGTCCAGGTTTAGCCATACGCGATGTACAAATATTTTTACAAAAAAACGTTCAGGGAGCTTTAAAATACTCCAACTTACACTACATGTGTCTCTATCGACGACATCTTCATCATCAATATCAAAATTGTTTGGTTGGCATTTAAATTAAAGTCAGGAAAAATGTTCAAATTCATGTACGCATATGTGTACGAAAATCCTGAGAGCGTTAAGGTAGATCCCCCATCTCTTGCGCAATTATCCTCCCAGGTAACTCCCCTCAACTAAAACTACTTCCCTTTTGCCTAAAGTAAGGCCCCTCTTAAAGGTATATTCCTCAAGTTTCATTTGCTTCTACTAATAAGTTTTTACTTCCCTTAGGGTAATTCTTACCTAAAGCACTTCTTCCTTCTCAGAAAATAGTTTTCGTGTCCTCTTAGGCAATTTCCCACTTTAATAAAATAATTCCCAACTCTCTAAAGTAATTCCTCTCTCTTTGCCGGTCCTTTGTAGTGATTCCTCCCTCATTAAGGAGATTTTTCCTTCCTTTGATAGGTGAGTTCCTAACCTTTCTAAGTTAGTTTTCTCTTCCTGATTCTTGATCCTTTTCAAACAATATCTGCCTTCTAATTATTCTACTCTGGTAACTTCCCCTTCTCTGGCTTTTTAAACTAGTAATTTAAGGGAAATTTTTCTGCTCCTCTTAGGTTGCTTCTTCCCTTAGATTATTTACTCCACACTTAGGGTAATTTCTCGAACTTTAAAAGTAATTTTCGATAGTTTCTTTCTCTCCTAGGTAGTTTCTTTATCCCCTTCTCTCCTTTGATAATACACTTGCCCTTATGGTTATTGCTCCCGCCTTCAATGCAATTCCTCACTCTTTTAATTTAATTTATCTTCATTTAAGACAATTCTTAATTTGAGATTGTTTCTCCTTCCTCCCTAAGATAAGACTTTCTTCTCCTCTAAGGCTAATATACATTAGTTGCCATCTAAAGTAATTTTCTGTTTCGCCTTAAATAATTTTTTCATCCTTCCCCCCCTTTCCTGTCAAGATAACATCCTTCATCCTCCGCAAGAAAAATTACACTAGTTTTAAAGTCATTTTCCTCTCATTCACTTCTCGAAAGATAATTTCTCTGTGAACCGATCACATGCGAAGTTTTAACTACCCCAAATCTCATTACCGATTCAGATCGAGTGATTTGTGGACGCCTTCAAACTACGTATGTATGTATGCATAAGTTCTTCACTCTTTGGACCTGCGCTTCAAAGTTTTCCGTTTTATTGGAACTGCATTGTCCACATCTGAGTCTTCTGTTAGATGGTTCATTCTTAACGCTCGTATCTATACAGTTTTTCGCGGTAGTATACCGCTTTTTCAACTCCAAAACTGCATACCGCCTTTTTTTTTTACCAAAATACCGCGTTTATACTAAGAAAAAAATATGAAATTTTTTAACACTACGAAATTCAAATTTATCAATCACAATGCAAAACGCGTCAGAGAACAAGGGCAACTCGTTGCAAGTATATCTTTGAAAGAAGTGGAAACATTGAAGGCGATTCTGATCGCCAAATATAACTTGAAATATCCATGCGTTGATTTCTATAAAAACCTCATAATAAAGCCGAAATCACTTCGTCAATTTTTTTCAAAGGATAAATACAATACAAAAACTACAGAAGGAGATATTGAAATGAAGAACTAAGACGATTCAGATGATGGATAATTTGCTTTCCTGGTTAATTTTCATTGAAAAAAATTGATACCGCGAAATATACAGTTTTTTTGAAATCGATTTACAGTTTTTTAAAAATTTTTGGTAGAAATATACAGTTTTTGGTCGGAAAAAAGATACGAGCGTTATTCATTCTTAAACAATGCTCCGTTTCTCACAACAGTTGGCTCAGGGAAATTACCAGTCTTTAAAGGACGCAGTAGCTTGAACTCTACCTGCACCTTCCATTCTCAGTTATGTGACCAAAAAATACAAACAAAAAAAATATAACTGAACTTTATGTATCTTGTGTCCGCTGATTTCCAGTCTGAAATCAATATAAATTTTTCTGTCAACTATAAGTTTTGAGAAAATCAAATCCAAAAGTAACCATTGTGTACGGTTTTTTGGTGATCACAAATAATGTGGCAACTCCATATCATTCGACAGTTAGCAAAAAAATTAAAAGTGCATATTTTTCTGCGATTATTTTATTAAACATTTTTGTGCACAAATTCACTTTTTCACACTATTTTTCGTTTTTTAAATAGGTACATATGTGTTTAAGTGCCGTTTTACAATTCACACTTACATGCGAACGAACACATATATTGAGACAAACGTAGGCTTTGTATACACAAAAATTGTGCATTTGTGCGCCCTTAAAAAGCGGCAACGAAAAATAGAAACGAAAATGCAAGCAAAGCAGTTAAAATTTTGCCACACAACGAGAGCACAAAAAAAAAAACACATAAGAAGGAAATTACCAACGTGTGGGCAATAATTTTATTGTACAAACACAAAACAGTACAAACGTAACATCACATCTACACCGCTCACATTCAGATGGCCCAGTGTTCCACTTCATTTTTGCTGCTCACATATTTCTGTTGGCAAATTCATTTATGCAATTCTACACAAATACAATTTCCACTATTTATTATTATTTTTTTTATTTTTGTAGTTGTGGTTAATGAAAAAATTATTTATTTAAAATGTAGAAATGTTTTGTGCTACAGAAATTTTCTAACGATAAGAGCCAAGTAGTAAATGTAGGAACAAAAACATCAACTCCGCCAACAGCAGCAATAAAGCCAGCAGCAAAGCCAATGTGTAAAAAAAGTATTAAACGTTAGAGTTTCTAACGGTGTGAAAAAATGTTGCTGACATCAGCTGAGTGTTTGTTGGGCAGTGTATTTTTAACTGTTGCTGCTACTCTATTTTAACTTGTTCGCAGTTACAGCTGCTGCAAGGCAATAAAAGTGTTGCAAAGTTTGCTCATAAAAAATTTTCTAATTTTCACAAATGTAACAAATTTTCCTATTCATTACTTTAAAATTTTTAGAAAAATTTACTCATTAGCAGTTCAGTTCAGCAGCTTCAGAGCTTGCGAAGGATGGGGTGAGTTGGATTCAGATGCTTTTTTGTGGTTCCAAATGTTTTTAAACGCAGAGGAAAAGATCATAAGTAGCTCATGAGATAGGTTTTTCGGTACTTGGATCGGTTTGTATCGTAACAGGTAATATGCAGATGGCCTCACAATATATTGCTCCTTGGTTAGAAGATATCCTTAACAGCTATTTACAACTAACATTTATTCCAATATTATGGACAGAAACTAAAAAGGTCGTCATACTCAAGGGAGGGAAGCCCCTCGCAAGGAAGTAAATTTTTTCCGATCTATTAGTCAATCGTCATATTTATTAAGGACTCAATTGTCCTGATCATCCAATATTCATTCATTAGCATACATATTTTAAAAATATTTATAAAGCCAGATAAATTTATGATTACGAAGCTCTTTTGTAAGCAAGACTGTAGCAAAAAGTACATCTTAAGGACGGGTAGCCTCATCATTGTTATGAAACCTGATTGCAAGGGATCCATTAGTGCAGAGATGAGCCTTGGAAGTTTCAAAAAAAATTCCTCAGAAATCTTTCAGTTCTGCTCAGACCCGCTTATCAGATAGTGAATCACTGCGAGTTGGGGGTAAACTTGGCTAAAACTGAGCTGGTCTGGTTTACTAAAAGGCATATAATCTCCACTATTAATGGAGTAACTTAAAGATTCTATGTAGGAAACTAACCCTATTCAGGGTACTGAAGGTCACGCTGGGCATTCAGTTCTATTCTCTATCGCTCTTCAAAAAGAAACCAACTAAAACTCTTACAGGGAGATTCAAAGAAGAAATGACTTCCCAAACTTTCACTTCCTCGTCCTTTTGGAATTTACTTCCTTACCACACCCCAACTTTACGCCCTCCCTCAACAATGATTTTAACTCTTCGATGACAGTAAAAGGATGCGGTGTAGGTATTTTGATACCAATAGTTCCAAACTGGTGGAGCTGTATTCTCTCAACAATAAGGATAAGCTTTAATTGGCTTAGAGACAGCTGACATAAGGAATCTGCTAAAATACATAATAAAGCCTGAATGGTTTAAGTAAACTGGTATTTAAAGGAGGTAGAGCTCCCCATATTGGATCTGAGCCCTGATGATTAGCGTTACTCTATTTATGTTGGCAGCACTGGTGGCGCATAACACTAAGGAAAATGTCAAATGCAGCTTTATGTGCAAATATGGCACACTGATAACTTGCCAGCTTGCCTGATATATGCTGAGATATGTATTGATGCTCCATTTTGTGCGCCTATGTTATGAATACAGTGAGAAAAGCCTTTAATTTTTTACAGTTTTGAAGGCCGAGTATAGTACACTAAAAGCTCGACTACATTGCTTAAGTATGTGGAATATGATATCCTGTTATTGCCTTGCCACATGTTGAACGTTAATGTTATGGATTTAAGGGAACTTTTAACAAATTTCAATGGAAAGTTTTTAGAGCAGTTTCTAAATTCTTTAAATTAATTAATTATATGTCCCACTAATTTAAGTCCCAATTGCTAGTTATTAGCTTATACAGTTTACACATGAATCATGATCAATTCTCAAATGGCAAACATATTTCAGCGCATGACATATTTTCGCGTAGTAGTACCCCGTTTGAACCCCGTTTCAATGATTGTCATATTTCCTTTTTTAGTCTTCAATTTTATTGCTTTCGGAACCTCACTTCCTTCACTAACCAACAACTAACTAACTACATATGTAGCCATAAAAATAACTACACCTGCCGCAGTCATATTATGACTACATTCCTTACCCACCAAGTGTTGGCAAGCACCAGCTGTATGCTATTTTTCCAATACGCCTATAGCAATTTTACGATCATCATAAGTATGTGCAATTTAATTACTTTAATGTATTTTTATTTACAACATTTAAAACAAATAAATCAAAAAGTCGTAAAAAAAATTTTACGATCATGGAATGAAAACAAAAGAAAAGTAGCAGAAAAAAAATCACGCGTTTAAAGAAGTGTCAAAAAGCATAATTATTGAACAAAAATAAAAGTTAAAGTAAAACAAAGTATGAATGTTTATTGAAATTAAAAAAATGTGACGTAGCTACATATTTTTTAAGTATTACTACGTGAGGTTGTAAAAATCGTTCTTAGTAGCAAAAAATACCCAAAGGGCGTGTGTATGTAACTACATTTATTTCATTATTAGGAATTTATATCCTCTTTTGATAGATAGGTATTCAAACGAGTTGCAATGAAAAAAAAAACATAAAATATAGAGAAAAATATGAAAAAAATATTATTGGTTATTTATTAATTTTGTCAACAGATACTTTTCCCTTCAGACTATTGGATTTTTGTTTATTTTATCCATAGATATGTTTTCCTTTGAACTACTGGTTTTAGTCAAATATTTTTCCTTAAATCTACGCGTTTTATGTCCATTTTACTCAAAGATATTCTGCGCTTCAGACAATCTACATTATATCTATTTTGAGTTTTCAGATATTTGAGCTTTCAGGCTAGACAATTTTCTATAGATATATTTTTCTTTACACTCACACTTTTCTCTTCAGATCACTGGCATATTGTCCATTTCGCTAACAACTATTTGATTTTTTATTTAAAAATTGTTTCTTTCAGTTATTTTGTTACTTGTGTGCTTCAATATATCCATTATTTCTTGTTAGTCCATCTTGGTCGCAAATATTTCTTATTTCATACCACTGATATCTTATTTATTTTGGACCCCAGCATCTTTGTTTTTAAATTTTTTATTCGTAGATATTTTTCCTTTCAGACTACTGATTTCTCTGCCCATATTTCCAACCAGAATTTTGTCTTCAGATTGCGTTTAGACTAATGATATTTTGTCCATATTACTGAAAAATATATTGTCTTAAGACCACCAATATTTTGTCCAGTCATTCATCAGTTTACTATACTATCAGTTCATATTTTCCATTGGCATTTATCCCTTTAGACCCGTGGTTCCTAACCTGTGTTCAGTAAAAGCCTCGAGAGTGGTGCATGGGAGGGACCTACAACGCATATAAAGGAGTTGCCACTCATCTGTTGTATTAAATATCTTTAAAAAAATTTTCATAACTTGTCATTTTAAA
This sequence comes from Toxonevra muliebris, assembly GCA_963691655.1. Lineage (NCBI taxonomy): Eukaryota > Metazoa > Arthropoda > Insecta > Diptera > Pallopteridae > Toxonevra > Toxonevra muliebris. The sequence continues at coordinate 28,133,288 of OY829329.1, forward strand.
TTCGAAGTGCCACGTTCCCGTATTGCTTTTATTTTTTGTAAAATATTTTCAAAGTTCACTTTAAGAACAGATTTTGGGTGAATAACTATTTTTCATTCTGATTTATTGCCGATTCTATCCATAAATATTTTTTCGTTTAGCCTGCTGACTTCTGACTCTCAAAACTGTTAATATTTTGCCCATTTTGCTCGCCAATATATATTTTTTTTTCCAATCGAACATGACTATGAGGTAATGTACTAAGGCTGGGTTTTAATTTCTTCATATCAAATATTGTCATAACTCGCCTAGTTTTTGAAATGCGGCCTTGTAAATCTAGATTGTAAATAATTTTAAAGTAGTAAGAAAAAATTTAAAAAAAGGCCTATTGGCTCTGCCGAAGTAATATCTGGAACCACTATGCTAAAGGCCTTGGGCTCATTACTGAGAAACTAAAGCCATAAATCGGCCATCAAAATCTCATAATAACCATGCCCACCTACCGTTAAATGCAAATATATATTTTTTAAGAGGGTGTGGAGGATATATAATGCTCGGCCGTGCCCGAACTTAACATTTTCTTGCCGTACAGCGAAGCTAGTTCTTAATATTTTACATATGTATATAAATCTTTTGTGCGTATAATTTTTTAAAAGCAAATAAATATTAATTCTTTCCTTTTTGTAATCTGGATATATTCAATATATGGAAAACAAGTTTCTGAAGTCAATTAACCATAAGGCTTCGTAACCAGGGTCATCCAAAGTTGAGCTTCTAAAACCATTTTTTATTTTTCTCATTCTATGTTGTTAAAATAACTGATTTCAAATGAAAGTGGAATCTTTATTTTGCATTGGAATTTGATCAAAATGAGAATACATAAGAAAAACAGTCAACGTATAAATTTTTCATCTAATTTATTTGGGCAGATACGGGTTTCTGAAGTTATGCCTAGTTTTTCGAGATTTTAAGAAATTCAAATGAAATATATGCAGCAAACGCCATTAAATCATTTAGTCAAAATTATTTATTTTATCGGAGCATTAAAATGTAGAATTCCTTGGCTAATTTAATTAAGAATCAGGAATCTTTTTTAAAGTTTCAAAATTTGCTAAAAAAAATTATGTAAGAGAAAAATTTGGATGCTGTATTCGTTAGAAAATCGTTAAATATGTAAAGGTTATTTTGATCAATCTATTCTGAAGGATATTTTATAACTACTACAACGTAAAGTTTTTAATGTAACGCAGGATGATGAATTTATTGAATTAATAATAGCCGAATGATATATTTTCATTGTATTTACTTCTTAGTGATGCGTAGTGAGTGAATGTATTCTGAATTCGCTCAAAAAATTCGATTCGAATTCGATAGAAAAAAAAAATGGCAGACTACAAGTCCGCTTATTTTGTATAGGAAACGCGTGAAAAAAATTTGAAGCAAATTAAAAATGTTGACCAATAAAAGTGTTCGATTTGTAAAAGAATGCCTCACATGCGTAATGATCGGCAGTGCACTTTTGAGACTCTTTGGTCCACGATGTTCTAAAATTATGACATTATAGCGCTTAAAATTACGACGGCATTCTTCCTTGTCTCCTTTTTGATAGTTTATGCTCGGATCCTTATATTTTTTCCAATTTATTATTGAGGGGGGCGTGGATAAAGTCACATGCTGTGGTCAAAAACAATAATCGCTAAAGTCGGTTTTAAAGAGAATTGAGTTATAAATACTAGTGCACTCTTCTGATTGCCGTGCATATGTAATATCCTAGAATTTCCATGTTTTTAAAATGAAAGCAGCCAATTAAATTAACTACAAGCCTCGTGCTCACCCGAAATGAGTTTTTCAGACTTAAGCGATTACTGCTTTTGAAAGATACTTTACAGCAAATTTGTAATATGGTATTTCTTAATTTGGTAAGTAAGTATTCGCCTTTCTGTATTTTTTTTTTAGCATCCATTAATCACGTGTAAACATCCACAAGCAAAGGCATCAGAAGAACCAGGGTAGCCTCTTCTGCATCCCTTTCCTTCTCCACTCTCTGATAGTCTCGATTTGAGGCCCAACAATGTGTTTTTTTTAAACTCTTTTTGGTAAAAACATATACAAAATACTAATACATATTTTACAATTCGAAATATTAAACGAAATTTAACTGTGTCAACTAACGTGACGAATTTCTCTCTTCAAATTAATTCTCTTTATCTCTTTTCCCCCTCTGTTTCATGATTTATCATTGTAATTATCACATTTGCATAAATTACCAACCCAACCTTAAACGAAAAAAAAAGAATAAAGAATTAAGAAAAAGAAGCAGCAAAAATCTTTCATAACATTAATTCATCAAAATTTACAAACAAAAACTCAGTAGCAAATTTACACTCGTTGTAGCTGTTGTTGGTCAGATTGTTGTTTGCACGCTTTGCGTCAAATGTTGCCAACACTTAATTTTTCATAATTTGGAACGCGTTCGGTACTAATTGCAGCGTGTGCTCCACGCTTCAACCACAAAATAAGAAGAAAAATTATTAAAAATAATGACAGCACGTTAGTCAATTGACATTGATAAAGAAAAACTCGAAACGAAACAAAAAAGTTTGTCAGCTTTGCAAATGCTACAAGGATAGAGAAAGAAAGAGAAAGAAGAGCATAGCGGTAAGGGACTAATTTACACGCATTGTTGTTTATTCTTTAATAAATCTGTTTGGCGGGCAAATTGCGCGCATAGAATTTAATTAAAATTAAGATGTTGTGCGTCGTCGCCGTCAACAACGCTATCAGTGTGTCTGAGTGTTGTGCTCCACTTTTTCACATACTTTGGTTTAGCGTCTAATTTTTTGTGCTGTATTATGGTCGCCTTCGGTGGGGCTGGTATAACTTCCTTGTGTTGCTCCACTTTTTTCCATTGTTGTTCTATTTTGTTATTTGTCATACTTTACATATTTTTTATTTAAAAAGTATTTTGCTCTGTCTTCCCTTTAGTTTCACATTCTTCTACTCAGCTTCTACTTTTCATATTCCTTGATCTTCTTCTCGTCCTTTGTCATAATTTTTTTTTTTTCATTACGTTCTCGCATATTGTGGGTAACTGTCTTCTTTTTTTTATTTAGTTTTTTTTTTTAAATGATTATAATGTTTAACAACAATTTGAACGTGCAGGGACATGCTAATGATTATTGTTATCTGCTCTTCTGCATCAGCAGCTATTTTCTTTTTCCTGTAGCCCTTGCCATTGCTTGTTGTCCTTGTCGCTGTTACTGAGTTTGTTGTAAGGCAGAAGTAGTAAGAAGTTTTTGTTCTCTACTTTTATTAAAAGCGAAAAATTGACACAATATTTTTTCATTATACTCTCTTCTTTGTACTTCTACAGATTCTTTTTAATTTCTTTGGTAATTAGTTGAGTGCCTTACAGCATTTTTACGGTATGTTATGATTGCTTTTATTTGAATTAGTGTAAGGAAATTATTAACACGAATTATTGTTTTAGATTTGGTTGAAGATTCATATGTGAGTCAATATATTTGTCAGGTGGTACATTTCGACTCTTAGTTTTGTACGTATTTCATTATTTATTAGTATTCTTTATACCGTAAGAATGCCCAAAAAACGAGTAAAACGCGATAACCAAAACAAGTTCAGTAGTTTCGTAGTTGCAGAGTCAGATGGGATTAGGGTTGCCAGACGTAATTTTTTGGGAAATGTTCACACTTCATTCTAGTTCCTGTTCTTTTTAAATCATTAAAAAAAATTGTATTTGTACTTATTATGTACTTTTTTTTGTTCTTTTTAGATAAACATAAAACTTTTTTTTAAATTGCCTCAAAATGCAACTCCAAAAAATACTCCCAAAAGAAAGGTAAAGTGTCAGCAACTTTCTAAACGTTGTTGGGTCTCCTAACAATTCTATCTTCTTCCGTTGGCTTCAGCATTTCTATGAGATTCAGGGTAGTCGTAAAGAGGAGACTTAAAACAAAGAGAACATATGCGGATCGGCTATATACAATCAAGAAGAGAGTCCACTTCCTGCAAATTTGTTTTTATGCTTTTTAGTGAGACAGCTTGATTAAATATAGCTGCTTTCCTCTCATATGTTATATACAGTGCCGGTCATATCATTTGCAACTAAAATCACTGGCACTTTTAATGACTTCTTAAGCTCACTAAAAAATGTTTATCAAAAATCTCTTTTATTCAAAACAAAGTGTATTTATTGCCATTTATTATAAAAAACTAAAAGTACAATATTATGTTGCAAATAAAAAAAGAAAGAAGTAATATTACATTAAACTCTGAATTAAAGATGTCAAAACATTTGCAACTAGAAAAAGTTAATGTGAAAATTGAAGAAATATCGAAAAAGTTTTAAAAACTTTGTCGCATATTCATTATTAGTGATCACTGTTGCACATTTACGTGGCATTGTCTCTATTAAATGTTTCGCCTGAACGATTTGAGCTCGCTTCCTTTGCTTTTGAACATCCTCATACAGATACTTCAGTTTCTTAAACGTATTAGTACCAATCTTTCGATTCAGTAGAATTTTTGCTCAGAAAATATAATAATTTTTTGATTTTTATCTGCTTGCCCAGAAATAATAATTATTTTCAAATTTTTTTTTTTTCATGTTCAGGAAAAAAAATCATTTTTTGGTTTTTATATTTTTTAATGGAAAGGAAAAAATCATGTCGTTGCACAGCTTTGTGGTTTTGAGCTATGTAGGTCGTAAAATGTTCTCCGAGTTTTCATTTATGAAGAAACTATAAGAACAAACAAAAAAAAAACAACAACAACGAAACCAACACTTCACTGTTATTGTTGCTGGCAAAAGTCGCTCTCGTAATAACATTTTTCCTCTGCAGATTTACACTATGTGTACAGACAAGCGGTACTTTGTGCAAAAAACAACAACACAAATAATCACACAAATGTCGGCCTAACTGAACACACGATGTGCAAAGCTGTGCAAAGCGGTTTGATTTTTTCCTTTCAATCAAAAATATAAAAATCAAACAAAAAAATTTGTTTTGAACATAAAACAAAAAAAATCAGTAAAAAATTATTATTTCTGAGCAAGCAGATAAAAATCAAAAAATTATTATAATTTCTGAGCAAAAAATAAAAAATAGAAAAATAATTTTTATTGATGATCAAATAATTAAATTTCAAGTAATAAGCATTAAATTTTGATTTTTTTCATACTGCTTATAATGATTACGGTCCCTGATTTTTTCTTTCTTTTTCTTTTTTAAATCACTCATATTGTGTAAGTTTAATTGGTACAGGAATAGAAGGGAACTACAGTTTTGATTTAAAAGGCCCCCTGCGTAGCAGTCCAGCGCACTAACCACTAAGTTAAAGCGACCACTGTCGCTGTCGTTGACCTATATTTTGGGTTCATCCATCATCGTCTTTTTACATGGTCTCAACTTCTAAACCTATAGTTTAGGTCCTTCTCCACCAATTTTACCGCACTAATCCACTAGATTTTCGCCTTCTTCGTACACCTCTCTCTTTCGCTCTCACTCAGGGAAATTCTTCATTCGCCTCCTCAAACATTACCAGGGATGTACCCACTGCACTACGCCTGTAAGTGGTTCTCGAAGCTGTTTCTTCGGTAACATCAAAAGTTACTGAGTCATCAGTTGAAATCTCTTAAAAATTGTTAACTTATTTCATAAGTAAAATTAATTTTACTAACTTTTCGCATTAAGTTTGTAACGAACCTTCCTGGTTCCTTTTCTTTTAGCTAAGGTAAACTCAACGAGTAACCAGGGTGCGGAAATAATACACGATAGTTCATTTCGATATCTTATGTTCACTTGTTTATTTATATTATTCACTGTTCTCTTTGTTTTAATTACACGTAATTCTTCGTGCGTTAGTATTTGTGTTCGTGGTACCTCGTATAGTCTCTGTTTGTTCCTTGTAGCCTCTCAATCGTCCCTCTCGGACGTTCCTTTGCCTTCGTTGGCGCTCGTTTGCCTTCCTTGACGCTCGGTTCGGCTTTGTTGGCGCTCGTTTGCGTTCGTATGTTTCCTTTGCGTGCCCTCGTGACACGATGGCTTGGTCGTTGTCGTTCGTATGGTCCATGGCTACTTTGTTTGTGCTACACCACGTGGTATGTGAATACGACCCCCTGATGCCGGAAACTTAATCCTGACGTAAGGACTTACGCCAAGATCCAATTAATACCTCACGATTGAATAATGTATTATGAAGAAACTAGCATGTGGACGCTCTGCTGATATAAACTAACAGTAAGTAGGTTTAAGTATTAGATATAATCTAGCAAATGGAGGACAAAATAACCACCAAGCTACTACCTTAGAACCCGATCTAAGTCTGAGAGCCAGTTCAGTTTGATGCATGTCCTTTTATAGTAATTTTCCTCCTAGTATACCGTTTAGTTTCCGTTCTGTAGATGTTGGTAATGTTTTAATATATAAATTAATTACATAATTGTTTTAGTATTATTTATATAAATATACATATTAATATTTGTATATATGTATGTATTAGTGGACTAGGGTTGTGCGAAGTTTTATTATGAACTTAAATTTAAATATTATTATTTCACATGAAAGTAAATATGTTTCTACATATAGAGCATAAATACAAAAAAGATCCAATGAATAAATGATTACAACTTATCGATAATATGGTAATAATTTCTGATGATAAAGGGAATTCATTAAAATGAATACTGCATCAGCTACCAAAATAAAAAAATGTTAATAAAATTGAGAAAATACTAAAATTTTGGTACACTCTTAGTTATAAGGAGAAATCTGGTCAGGCACTGACACAACAATCAAACACTGGATTATGAGTAGTTCCAGAAATGCCAAAGAGGGTGAGGGAGAGGACTCGGATGCTGATTTTCTTTAGTTTTGAAATTAAAACTTTTAACAATAAAAGAGTATCGAAGATAACAGATTAGCTAAGTCCTACTGAATACACTCAAGCTTTGAACCACGGATTTTCAATGCAAAATAAAGGTTTCCTCATCTTTCAGCGGCCTAAAGTTTGCAACTTCAAAACAACAATGGTAAATTGGGGTGCTTTCATTTTCACTTTCCCTGGAACCATTTATGGAGTTTATAAAGGCTAGTTTAAGACTGTAGTGATTGCCCTATACTTGTAGACCACGTATGCGTTTCTCTCTTATAATGTAGGTTTAACTTGCTATATGAGAAGTAGAAAATGATATATCTAGCCTTGCTTGTTCTACAATTACTTAAAACAGTAGGATTTTAATTCGTCCAGGTATCTATCTCACCACTTAAGAAATAGGTGACAATTGGTGACTCGCTTGGATGGAATAGATAATCTGCCAACTGATTTTATGGCACTATATATGATGGTGCTATACTGAAGCCAGTCATATACTTCTTTAATCGCCAATTCGAAAATATTTTTCCTATCTTCTCCCATTCCACCTTCCAGTTTGATGCTGTCATTATAAAACTGTATGGAGTCTATTAGTTGGAAAACTTCTTCCTCTCATTTCTGTTTGATGCGAAAACACGTGTTAATTTGTTGGAAAAGCAAGGCTTGATTTAAATTAAGTTGATATCTTTAGGTTTGACATTACTTAGACCCAGTAAAATACTAGAGACCCCAATGTGAGGCTGAGTTTAATCTTATGGCTGCAGGTTTTTCTATCCGTTTGACTGTATTGAAAGTTTCTAGTTTTAGACCACCCGAAACGAAAAAACATAAAATATTTTTGAAAAGCATCTCGCTGTAGTTATTTTCAACATCCTACAAGATGTAAAGTAAGACATTAGTAGGTGAAATTCAGGGTGCCCCTGTTACCAGCAGACACGCCATTTTTTGTATCATACTCAAGTCCCTATTAACCCACTAACGACTCCTAGATTTTTGGAGATAAATTCCTTCGCTCCTTAATAAAGATTATCGTTGGTCATGAATCAAAACAAATTCTAAAGGGGCGAAAAATTTAAAACCGTCGGGCGTAGAACTCGGACTGAAAAATAGTCAAACTTTTGGGAATTTTTAAGATTTTTAATCTCTTTAGTTTAAGAGAAAAAGAGAAAATTTCCCATATAAAATTGCCAATATGTTGGCCAATCTGACATAGTGAAAACCAGGCATAGGAATAGTGGACCCCTGCTCCGTCGGAAAGAGGTTTATTCGAGATTTGTAAGACATTTAATCTGTTGTGCAGCTTTAATACAAATAAATATGGGAAACGCGAATGTTCCAAAACGATCTGGATAAATTCAATAGATCTGAAAACCAGTGAATCGGGAAATGTTGAAGAAACTGAAAATGATGACCAACAAACAATAGAGCCCAGGCCCTATGCTTTGGCCAGAGCTACGGGAAAAATAAAGAAAGAATAGAGCAAGAGGAATATTTCTTCTACTGCTTTTCATTCGCTCTTGCTGCTCATGTTCATGCTCAGATGCATCGTCATCATCGAACGGCAATAAAATTTCATTAGTTGGAAATCTGCAAACTCTTCTCATTCTTTCATCCAGACATCCGCTAGTCCCTTATTAAATTTCTGGAAGAATTTTTACAGAAATCTTTTGGTTTCGTGATAATCTATAGTAATTTTTTGCCTTTAGTGTAGTAATTAAAATATTAAATTTCCGGCACGTAACCATGATTCCTTCATAGACACAACACAAAAAAAAAGTGAAAATGTGAGAAAGAGACAGATAGTCTCAACAAACAAACTCACACAGAGCTTAAAAGCGAGTGAGTGAAAGATATAGAAATAGTTAAAATTGCACTTTTTTCCTTTCCGCTTTTTCAATAATGATGAAGTTTCAGTTTGAAAGTTGTCGATGAAAAAGCAGATGATGTGTTAATTGACCACATTTCGAACAGAGAAGTGTGTGTATGTGTATGTGTGTGGACTACAGTGTGGCAACCTTATAAAACGATATGGTATACAGTTACACACACACTTTCACACATACCCACATATGCATGTATACCTACAAACGTATAAAGCTACATGCAATGATTGTTGCTCCTGTGAGTTTGGCCTTTACTGCTGTTGCTTGCTGCTACTACAATATTGCTATGTGTCTACTTCATTTGTTGTTGGTTGTTGCTTGCTTGCTGTTGTTGATGTTGCAGTAAATCCCTGCAAACTCAATTAGAAATTCCATTTTTGGCTTTTAGCATATGTCCGTACCGTCTGTCCGTCTGTCTGTCCATCGTTCGTTCAGTTGTCCATCGTGCGCCACCAATTATTGATTCCATTTCCCAACAAAACACAGCAGCCAACAGTTGAAGCTGCAATCGCTTGCTGTTGTTATTGCTTTTGCTGCCATTCGTTGTCGCTGTCCATCGTTCATCATGATAATGATGATGATTTTTAATCCTATTGAACACAGTAGCAAAAGCAACAACAAATACTCTGAACTGAGCACAGCAACACACCAAAAAGCATTATTGAGTATGTAAAGGAAAGATTTTTTGGTAATAGGGATGCTACACTGTATGAAATTTGTGGACCCAGTTGGAAGAAGTATTGTAAGTTGGGCATTTCTTGATTGAAGTCAGCACGTTACTTGAAAATATTGATGGTTTGTTTTTTACTATAAGTCAGAACAGAACTAATTTCTTAATTCAGGAATCAGTTTCAAGGATTTTCTGATTTTAGGCTTCAACTCAAGTTCAATAAAGAGAGAATTGGAGTAAGGCGGAGTGGAACTATTTCCTGTCTGCAAGCCTTAACTCATATTTACATAAAGGAGACTTGGATATTTATTTTCTGATTTTAGGTCACAACTCACATCTAACTAAGTTAGGCCTGAATTATTATCTCCATTAAGACTCAATCCATGCCTTAATTAAGACGGCTTGAACTCTTTTCAGAATTCATGGTTGACGTCAGGACTAAGTGTGGAAACTGAACTATTATTTGATTTCAGGTCTCTGCTGAAGCTTTACTGAAGCAGGTCTGAATTACTGTCTGGCCTGGCCTCACCTCAGGCCTAACTAAGAAAGAACTGAAATTGGCCTGAAATGCTCTGTGATTTCAAAGCTGAAGTCAGAACTAACCAAAGGGGGAGAACTGTTCTCCAGTTTTAAGCCTCAACTTAAGCCTAACAATGGGATTTTTATCTAGCACAGAATGGCATATTCAATTCTAGTTTGAGTATTGAGTTCAAACTTTTTTCAACTGGGTCTATGTATGTACTATATGTGTGCATGTTAAGCCTGTATATTGATACAATTTCTCTAAAATGTGATATTTTGTGTTAATGTAATGTGAGCTTAATACTAACAAATATTTTGTTTTTGTATTTTGTTTTTTTACCTTTTTGGGTTTTTGTGTGTGAATGTAAATGACCGACAATCTTTGAATATCAATTAAAAATGCTGTTTGTTGGCAATCAATCAAAAAGAAAAAAATCAAAATATAAATCGGATTTCATCATTAAAATCTGAGCACATCTTTCCAGATCCATTGTATCCACCTAGGACGCAAAGTTTCATTGCGACATATGCTAATGGTTCTGCTTTTACACTCACATCAACATAGTGTATCTAACCTCAGCAGCTTTTCCATACATTTGCTGCCAAAACATGAAGCTCGACGTCATTGTGTCCTTCGCTTTTGCATTATGTGCGTGTGTTATTTCGTGTATTTGTGTGCGTATGTGAAATTAGTGCACGATTGCATTTTAAAACCTCCGGAAATGGATACAAATGCTGCGCTGCCGTGCGTTCTAATGAACATTGAATGAGTGGAAAGGAGAGCGAGCGAATAGACGCATGCAAATGCATAAAACGCAAATTGTTTGTTAGTATGAATGTGTATGTGCATGTGCGTATTACTGCAAGTTCATTTTTTTCTATGGCTGTGTATGTGTTTTTTGGTTTTTATGTGTGTTGTTTTGTTTTACGTTGTTTTTTTGTTTTTTTTTTTTTTTTGTTGCTGTTTTTAATTTTCCGTATGCATTTAGTGTTTAGTTGCCAAAAATCACTGCGTTAACTTTAAAATGAACACATTTTGTCCATTGTGGGTTTAATTTGCGGTGCACAATCAGGTACAATAACATTTCAGCATTGGAATAGAATGTATTGTATGTGTGTGTGTGTGAGTGTGCAGATACAGTGGTGTATTATTGTAGTTGTAGTAGGTAAAAATGCATATTGTAAAAAATTTAGTTTTGGGACAAGATTAAAGAGAGAAGTTGAAGAAAGCGCAATTCTGTAAAAAATTAATCTTAAATTATTCCCAGATTTCTATCCATATAAGGGAAGCTTGAGTTATTGTGTGAAATTTTGATATGGTTAAATTATACAACGTTAAGTAAGCCTTGTGCTGAGGAGAGGAGGGGCAAAGAAAAAAAAGGTTGATTGAATGATTAATTGATTGTTATGCTCTACGACGAATAAGTTCCCGTAGCCTCATCATGCAGCGTTTTTTAGGTCTCAGGATTATAAAATGTTATGAAATGGCTACACCAAATCGCACATCCCCGCAGAAAATTTACCACAAAAATAGCGTAGAATAGAAACGCCCCAGACACATTTCGACGATGTTCCAAGGAATCAAAAAAAGAGCAATAGATTTCGCAACATCTACCCTAACCATAACCAGGAGTGGTACTCCTGCGTTAACGGAGCGACTTTCCGTCACTAAGAAACTTATAATCGATGGAGTGAAGCTGTGCAATCAGTTTCGACACAAGTACGTTAAGCCACACTCTGTCAAACGAAAACATCCAGAGCAACTGTTTTGCGGTCATCTAAGTCATGGACACAAAGGTTCCAGTTTTTTGCCACGAGCTTGCTCGTTAAGCAATTAAGGCGAAAACCGTATTGGCGATCATTAAGAAATTTATTTTGTTTATATATTTTATAAAATAAAAGTTTACTATGCTTTCACAACCTTGGATAGCGTTGAAAAAATTGCGATGAGGCAGTAATTCGCAGAGTTTGTAATCTTACTCTTTTTATGAACGTGTTGAACGTTAGTATCTTTCCAGCAAATCGGAGACACATCAGTAGTGTATGAAATGTTGAAAAGATTACGCAACGGTCTCGCCAATATTTACAATCAATACCTGGGTTAAAATTCCATCGGTCCCCGAAGACTTATTTTTGTCGAGAAGATCGATAACGGGTAGAGTGGGTAATCGCAAGCTGGCAGAAAAAAATTCTCGGCGACATTTTTTATTTATGCTTACGAATCCGTGCCGCTCTGCCCCCTTCCTCCCTCTATTTCTCATGTACAATTCCCTGGTCTGTATATGGCTAGATTTGTTGGTTCCTCCCTCCCCAAGTGCACAGTCTCTGAAAGGAAACCAAGGTATTCTTTTCAGTTTAGCACAGGCATGGACATCGTTCAGTATTTAAGTTCCCCGATAAGAAGTTTTGGCTACCACAATTTCGGTGTTTGAAACAAATGGATTGACCTGTTTATATGTGTTTATATGTGTTTAAGTTTAGTTGGCTCACCACTTCATAGCCTTCAGTTTTTTTTACTTTAACTTCTTCAAGTAATATTTGCTCTGCAATTCTTCTCTTTGAGAAAACCTCATAATAATAATCTTAGATAGAGGCATTGAACGCACCGTTTATGACAAAACTCAACGGCATGCCTTGGTCACTCCATTTAGTACTTCATCCCTCTACTCAGGGATCCAGTTTAAAGTTTTCCTGTTTCTTTCAGAGTTTTGGAGCAGAGTTCGGAGCTGGAGCGAGAAGCTGTGAAGCAAACTACTTTGCTATTTTTGCGCGAAGCTGGAGCTATTGCTGCGTAATATCATACTTTAAAACTTACAATTACAATTACAGGCAATGAAATTTTTCAGTAGCATTACTGCAATGGAAATGATAATGCTAACATCAGATTTTTCAAATGTTTCAATCGCTGAATTTTTAAATTTATTGGCTTGTGTTTTTTAATTTCATTTGCTTGTGTTTCGTTTAGTTCACAAGAAGTTTCACTACTGCCTTGTGTTCGTTAATACACAACCAATTTTTTTTTTGGGATTAATGCTAGAACAAAAATTGCAACTCTGTACAGGTAATGTCGATGACAATTGTAGCGAACTCTTTTTGTGTGCGACATCTTCATGTAATTACTTGGACATTTGCGCCATCTGTATGTGAAATGTATAATTGTCATAAACTTTAAGATGGCGACGCTACACATTGTTCTTTCTGCCACAGGCGTGTGTGTGTGTACGTAATTAATATGTTATATTGAATTGAAACTATTTATGAATCGTTTATTATATAGTTTGCTCGTGAATTCAGTTACGGAATATTGATATTTAGCCCCTCATGCACATTGTTCGACAAAATTATGTCGCATTGCAAACTTACGCGTGAACGTTTCATCCGGTTGGTTTTACTCTAGGACAAGAGAAAAGAATTTTCACTTCAAAAATTTTAATTCTTTTCTGTTTGCCATTAAGTAGCAGGAATTAAGAGTGCATTTTGTTTTTTGCAGCTTTCATTTGTATTTCATTCTATTATTTTTTCATGCTCTGAGAATGAAGGCTGAATAATTCCTTCCTTGTGAAACTCTCTGCTTTCATTTTTAATTTTTCTAAGAAAATGAAGGTTAGGTTAGATAAAAAAAGGTGACGAATGCCTCGCAAAGACCGACAAAGTCCATAGTTTTACCACAACTCTCTAGATTACTTTACTTGAGAACTTCAAATAACCAACAACTAAGCTCTAAATAGTTTTGGACAGTGATAAAAATATAGTTTCAAAGTTTCTTTTGGATCAGAGCCATTACAGTTCCTGATTGTGCCGTTTTTTACGAGACAATTTTTGTTGAAGCGATACTTCAATAGCCACGCCAATCATGCTTTACATGATAACGATAGGTTCTTCTATCTGCTATTTGAAGTTGTAAAAAATTCGTTTATCGAAAACTGAGTGACATTAAATGAGTGATAGTGAGATGTTAAAAGCCTCTACCTCAAGGCATGAACCTTGCCTTGCAAGCTCGTCTGTGACCAGATTCCCATTACCCCGGAAAGTCCTGAGACCCAGCATTTTAATGCCGGTTTATAATTCAAAGTTTGTCGGATTTCCAAAACCTTCAGAGCAGCTTCACTATTTGAATAAATATTTATTGGCATCATTGCTTTCTTTGTAATTAGCTCGTACTACCCTCTCGCATTCCCCTGTAGGCTTTGGAACTTATTTTATTTTATTTATTGAAATGAAACCATATTTTTATACTACAGTGCGAATTTTCAAAGTCCATTGTTAGTTTTAGTGAAGCAAAAAACTACGTAAATGCCAAAATTGTTTTAAGCATGGCAGTTTTTGTTTCAGGGCGCGTGTTGACGGCAAGAGAGGTGGTTATCGGTTTAAGCCAACACAATATGTAAATACATACAAACGAACCTTGTGTATGTGTGTGGAATAATTAAAAGATCATAATATGAAAAGTACCTAGAACAACATTTAAATTAGGACTGATGATTAATCGGTTACAAATATTTACAGCTGCGGCTAGAAATTTTAATTTCCGGTTTAAAAATTGTATAAATATTAAATAAAAAAGTAAATATTTCAATATTTCATTTCGATCATTTTCAAAATCAATATTAGCATAAGAAAAAGAAGCGACGAAACGACTCGAGACTAAACAAAGTTGACTGGACTTAACTATTCTTTGAAAAAAAAATCAGGAAATCGAAAATTATTTACAAAAATCCTTCAACAATTTGTCATCCACCAATTCAACTATACAATAAACAATCGAACCATTGCGATCCATCAGTTTCTTATGTAAATTGTTGATAAAACTCGCGCAGAATAAATAAAATTATTTCGATAAGCAAAAAATGCCAGCAGCAGCAGCCAGAAACCAAATTGGAAATCACACACACACATAAAATGCGTTCAATTTCATTTCTCAAGTGTATGCCTGTTTTTCATTCATCTATTTGTCTGTCCGGCTGTTTGTTTGGTTTGCCCGTCCGTCACTCGACATTTGTGCCCATGCGCCGCTGTCGTCGTTGTGACGCCGACTTTGTTTTTTTATCGCATGCGCAAAAAAAAAGTAAACACACACAAGCCTCAAGCCTTAAGTCTCTAACCTTAGAGCAACACATATTTGTCAACCCAGTAAACCAAAGTTGTCGACTTTCCTTAAATTTTAACTAATCTTTGATTAAGTAATGTTAGTAGGTGGTGGCAATTCTTTGGGCATGATCTTCTGATGCCACTGGGTCGTCTATTACAGATACAATTTAATCTTGTTATGGGCCTTTTTAAATATGTTATTTAGTATTATTACGCATTATAAATATGATTTATTATTAAACGTTTACGAGCGGAGCCAAAACAGGCACTGCAACCTAAAAGATCTTTTGTGCCAAGTTCGGCTGACCTATTTGGATAATCGTAGGAAAAGATGTACCAAAAATTCCCGCTCTGAGCCAAGGCAAAGCCGGACATTTGCACAGAATGTGAGCTGTCGTTTCGCCATCTTCTAGACAAAGACGGCACTCTGTCTCATTTGATAGACCTATTTTATTTAGGTGATATCTGAGCACATAGTGCCCAGACATATAGCCCACCAGCAGCATAAGGTTGAATTTGGAGTAAGAGATGGGCCGATTATGGGCGAGCGGAACGACAAGCGTTTGTGCCTGTTTTAAACCTGGAATAGACTTCCAATAATCTAGCCATATTGTCTTAGACCACTCCTCAACGATTGATTTCGTTGAGGCCCTGCCGACTCCACAGAACGGAGCGGAACCAATGTGCATAGTAGATGAACCCTTCCTAACCAGTTCATCGGCAACCGCATTACCATCAATGTTACAATGGCCGGGCGCCCAAGAAAGCTTAACTTTGTTATGGGTAGACAAGCGTTGGAGACTCTCAAAGCATTTGACGAAAAACTCCATGAAGAGACAGTTAAGAGAGCCGCCTGGCTGTCTGAAATAATTACAATATCTACGCCTTTTAGACCCTTATGAAGATTTAAACTAGCACAGGTCTCAATTGCGTATATTTCAGCTTGTAAAACACTAAGCCAGTGGGATTGAGATTCTAGTATTGGGTCCTGCAACACAGGCACCAGAACCAAAATCTTCGAATCAGCTGTATACCAATTGAGAGCATAAGAATGGAAGTTAGGGCATTGGCCATCCCAATCGGACCTGGAAGGAAAAACAATGTTGAATTTCTTGCCGAAACATAGATCTCTAATCATATAATCCGATACAGCATTGATTAGAGAGTTGGGAATTTCGTCAAATATTCTATGACTATATATGACCAGAGTTGTCTTTTATAAGATTTGACGAAATTTGCAGCTTCAGGGCAGTATTTGCGGCTGTTTTCTTAATGAAAATGTGAAACGACACCAGGCCAATCAATGCTTCAACAGCGGGAGTTGGGCAGGTACGCCCAACTATAATATGATATATTGAACAATTAAATAAGAAATATGATAGGGGGTCAATCGGCTTCGTAGTTCCGAACAGATTATGCACGCTTCAGAGAACTATCTTTAGACATGGACGTGGCTCCCAGAATAAAAATGTTTATTGAAATCACCGAAATATAAGAAAAATATGAAAAAATTATGCAAAATTTTTTTATACGAAAAAAATTGTTCAGGCAAAAAAATCTAGGAAAGAAATAAAATATCGTATAATACCGTATTAAAAATATCAATAATCGGTTCATAAGGATTTTGATAAAAAGAAACTACGATATATCAGAGCGAAATATCGATATTTTCGATATATCGATAAATATCGCCCATTCCTAACGCTCACTCTTTTATAATTAACAAGTGGAGTTGAAAGAGCTCCAAGCTAACGGCCCTTCTAATGCTGCAGAACCATCTGCATCAAAACAGACATTGTGTGCATCTAAAAGCTTGGACTTTCGTGGGTCACCGGTGACCCAGTGGCCCTCAATAGGGATTTTCGACAAACAAAAATGTAGATACAATTTTTATTAGATATTTTTTTAAAGATTTTTCATTTATCCCTTTCTTGATCGTAAGGAAACTAGAACCGATAGAGCAAAACCAAGTCCAGATTCGCATTCTTCGACCCACATTTTATTGCAAAAGTTTCCATTTAAGATTTTAGGATCACCGGTGACATGCAGCAAAACTTGTATTTCCAAAAAAGTAAGAAAAAATTTAAAAATATGGGAAATCATGACAAGGGAAGACAGGGGAAAAAGAGACCAGGATAGAGTACAATTCCCCGTTGCGAAAAATTTTTTCAATTCTATACAAAATCTTTTCTACACTTCGTTACGGAATCGTGTCACAACGATTGAGATTGAATTTCGAACTTGGAAATATTGTAAGAAATGTCTCAATGATTTCCGTAACTTTGGTTTGCTGGGTTCTCCTGTAAGTTTAAATGCATTTGTTGTCTTGTATATTTGTTGTTTATCTTTCGGATTTTCTTTTTCCTTTTCTCTATTTTTCCTTAATTCTTTCCTTTTTTTTACATTATTTAATCATAAATAAACAGTGAAAATAGTTAAATTTACACAGAAATGCAATATCTATCAATTTAAATGTGTAGTCAGAGCATACAATTCATTATTTGTTTATTGATAAATTTATCAAAGCAAATGACTTGAAGCAATATTATTGATAAAGATGATTATATGTACCTACATGCATTCATGCGTGGATATGTCATATCTTTCCACTGGGAGCGCATGTGCGTGCAACTGTTGAAATTGTCGGAATACAACTGCAATGCTTCTTCAAGTGCAACGCATTTACTTCTTCAAAACACTATTGAAAATTTAAGATTTTAATACTTTTGAAAATACAAAGTCAACTAGATTCAGATTGGTTAATAACTGGTTAAGTTGACTGCTCTGTCAAGCACAACTCCTCATATCTGGGCAGACAAGTAAAATAAATAATATATAAAATCGTTATAAAATTTTAACGACCACTTGCTGTACCATAATAAAGTACAATCATTTACTTTTCGAAACTTTTTTAGTTTTTTCAAATCCGATTACTCTTCTTTAAGATATTGGCAACCAATTAAAACCAATACTAAAATGTTAGTAAATGATGACAAATTGGCAGATACAGGAAGCATTTTTGGGGGTAAATAAATAAAATTCTCCATATGGAGCATGGTTGCATTTTTTCGCCTATTTTTCCTCATATCTGTCTTATAACTCATGAAATTTTAAAATGTTTTATTCGTATAAGAAAATAAACCGTAACCACTACATTTGTTATCCAAAAGCTTTAATTCGATCTCTAATAATTTTGGAGGTATGACCGTATGAAAACGGACTGGAACGTCACGCATTTTGGCGCTTGATTTGAAGGTTGCCTTGTATTATAGGGAAAACCTTGTTCTTGCAGCAAACCATTTCAAAATTTCTATGATCTATTTCTATATCCAAAGTAAAGGACCATGGAAAAAATTGAAATTATAATTACACCAAAAATATTATTTGAGTGATCGGCGACCAAATATGCTCGAACTGGAATTGGTATATTAAACAAAACAAAACCCTCAACTTTAATTTGAAGTAGAAAGAATATTAGCAATAGGAAACATTTATTAATTTCTTGGTTTTTAAATTGGTTTAAAAAAACTGTCGTAGAAATATCACGTGTTTTAATCTTTTGAATACTTGTTCAAAATGCATTTAACGCTCAGTGATTCAGAAATGTTTTTCGTCAGCCAAAAAAACTGTATCTTTACCTTTACAAAGATAATATATGTCTGGTCAGATATGGAAATTCACATTAGGGTTACGATAGTTTACTTGATATTTGAAAAGTTCAGGCCAGCGTAAAACTTTACTGAGACATCAGAGTTTATTGGTTTACCCAAATCAGGACGGCTTTGAATACGAAATAGATTAGAATCAAAACTGATAAAGCGATTAGTTTAACTTTAAGATAAAAAATTAAATACAAGAACATTAAATAAAGGAATGTAAAACAAAAAGCGTATGCATAAATTTTCTATAGAGATCTGCACAAATTTTTTTATGCTGTGTTGAAAAATTTCGATCCGTTTTCTCGTTTTTACCGTTATCTGTGTGTTCGTACTAGTGTCCGACCGATTATTCGGCTTCGGTTCTTTGGCTATTCGGCCTAAAATTGCACCTTCGGCTTCGGCAAAAAGTGGCCGAAGTATTTGACGAAGCCGAAGATTATAAGCATTTAATTTAATAATAATTTTTACTATAGATTGGCAGTAAAAATTGATACAAATAAATAAATGTGAAGTGGTTATATAAAGTATTTACATTACAATTTCCGTGCTATATTTTCTGCGTTTGCATGTTTCATTTTTACTTTTGAAGTAACCCACAGATTTACAACCGTACAACAACCGATTTTTTTTAACGAACAACCTGCTTGAGCTAATACAATTAGAAGCAGCAGAAGCCAGCCAAACTTTATTACTTTTTAAGGAAGACTTGAAGCGTATTGAAAAGAAGAGTGAATTGTTAGAGAAGCCGACATTTTCCATTACTGGCGCTTAACTTTTTTTTTTGCTTTCAAGGAGGTCAAAAAAATTGAAAATTGTTTTGGCTAAAATCGCTCTACAATATATATGTAAAGGGATTCTTTGAAATTTACAGTCGATTGAAAGTTACAGATATTTATTTGCAGGCCCTGATACAGCAGTCATGCATATTTGAACTTTGAAACTAGTTTTATGTTATGTGTTATTATGATGTTAGCGACAGTCAAAGTCAAAATTTGTCAAAAACAAAAAAATTAATTATTTTGTTTGAATTTTAGATAAAAATAAAAAAAATAAATAAAATACTTCACGTCATATTAGCCAGATAAAAAAACTAGCTGTGAGTACCTAGGAATATAAATTTTTTATACAAAATATTTAGTTATTTAAAAAAAATTGATAAAAAGTTTATTCAACAACAAATACTTTACACCCATTACATTTTTAGGGTTTTGAGATCAGATTTATGCTTTTTACATTAAATTTTTTTTAAATCAATCAAAAATTTGGGAACTAGAGAGTTCTGGTTCCGGCTATAGGTCTATCGATTAATACGCTGATTCAATCTTTGATTTTACATAAGCAGAATCATGGCAGCCATCGGCCAACTTTTTTTTTGACACAGGTTTCGTTGAACGACAGTCGCTATACAGATATATAGTCGATGTTACTGTATATTTTGACGTAAACTAATTTTTAAATGATTCTTGAGATAAATAATATTTGTCAGCTCCTTCGACAGTGAACAGTTATTTAGTGCTACTGGTCAGCTTTTTATTTGGAGTATCTACTATTTATATTTTTCTGTATATGTTTGCAAATACATAGGTAGAAAAAATTTACTTTCTGATTTTTATTTTTTATATTTTAAAAATCCTTCGGTCTTCGGTTTCGGGTTCGGCCGAAGGTTAGATGAATGGCCGAAGTTCGGCTTCGTTTTCGGCCAAAAAATCACCTTCGGTCGGACACTAGTACGTGCTATGTTAATAACACTGCACAACGGAATTTACCAAAAAAAAATTTCATGAGTTTTGAAAGTGGATGAACATGATGGCGTTTTTAGTTTTTTTCTATATCATCTAATTATTTTATAACGAGTTGAAAAAAAATATTGTTTGTAGATTTTTATTTTGTTTAAAAATTTACAAACATTTTTTTGTGGACTTTTCTTTTTTAACCCATTATATTATCAGGCCGAGGATAAAATACTCTGAGCCCATAGGTAGATACACCAGTATCTTTCAAGCGGAAATATATACAATTGATAGGTGTGCATACTTTAATCTGAACCGCAACTACCGGAACCAAAACATTGCGATCATAACCGATAGCCAAGCTGCTATTAATGCACTTAAATCTCACCAGGTTACCTCAAAACTTGTGATGGAGTGCCTTGATAAACTATATACGCTTGGGTTATATAATCGGGTTTGGATCTTTTGGGTTCCGGGTCATATTGGGATTAAAGGGAATGAATCTGCTGATATACAAGCAATGAAAGGAGCATCAACTCCTTTCGTATGTCCGGAGCTATTCTGCGGAATAGGTAAAGAAACACTACCAGTCGGGTTTTGCTTAAAATAGTAACGAATGACAAGACGCGTACTATTTTGAAGTCACAAATAAAGTATGTGGAGCACACAAAATTCCTTAAAAAAAATTGTTTATCTCTTTGTGCTTAACAACTTTGCTTCAGACATCAAATTCTTATATGTTTTTCCGACTTCAGGGGGGTTACTCTGTAGTTCGATTCGAAAGAAACTTTACTCGAATTCGAACGATTGGTACTCTAGAAAACATTTTCGAATAATATTTATTCGATGTTCAGATATCATTTTGCGCTTTTTCAAATCGAATTTGGCATTTGAATAGAACTGCCTTTGAATCGAACTACAGAGAAATCCCCCAGGTCCATATTGTGGGAGGACTAGATTTGATAGAGAAAAACTGAGAACGCAGTCGCAAATCACTATAAAACCGTTGAAAAATATCGTGCATAAAATTTTTGTTGCACTGTGTATTAGGTAATACTGATCGAAATGTATGTCTAAATGAGTTTAAAGTAAGTTTTAATCACATCTGTTAGCAATTGTGTCTTTGAATTATCTTTATATCTTTAACTCTGTGTTATTTAAGATTCTGTGAATTTATATTGATTTCTAACGTAATTTGTATTAATTGATTCAAGACCAATTTTATACAGCCTTGGTTCTGAGTATTAATTTAAATTTTTTTTTAATATATAAATGATATTTTTAAGAAACTCTTTAATTTTTGGCAAACAGTGGTCAGTGTATCGATAAAAAATTACTACAAAACCGTTGAAAAAAATCGAGCATAAGACAAAAGTTGAAAATTTGTTGCACTGTGATATCATTCAAAATTCATACAAATCCCCGAAACTAATATTCCATCAATAACGATATCCCGGTATATGTCCATGGCACAAGCCAACTCGGTTATTACTCACCACCCGCCCGTGCCCAATAAACGCGTAATGTTTTTCAATAATTTTTGTGTCTGTCTGTTTAGTTCTATTCTACTTTGCGTATTCAGTCTCTGTTTTTGAGTCATGAATGATTTTTGTATTTTGCTGCTCGTTTTTTTTTTTTTTGCTTATTTAAGTATTCGCGACACGTACGCACATATCAATTGTTGTTATTATGTTGTTGTTTTGTTGCATCTGTTTAAGCCACTTTCGGTATAACGCACTCGCTGACTAGCTCCCTTCATTCTATCTCCCAGTTTGTCTGTTTGATTGTCTGTCTATCCAAAAGTTAGACGGGCATGGATTCAAATATAAACGTGGCGTGCGTATCTTGTAGATTATAGACGAATTAAATTGATAAGATGACAATACTCGTACAAAGTGTATACATTGTTTTGAATGTCAATGTTTTTCATAGCATAATTTATGATAAAGTACTTTACTTTGAAGTAGCATGACAATGAAGCTACGTTGGTTGAAGTATTGCACAAAAATTTTATGCAAAAATTATGCTAAAGCACTTCACAGCTCCTTAGTCTTTATTAAAATGAAAATGACAACAGTGCGCGCATATTTTTATTTTCTGCGAAAGCGGCGATTGAGTTGTTGAAATTCTGATTTTGTGATTGAAGCGGTATTTTTGTTTCCTTTATCTCTGATCATTTTCAATGAAGGTGTTTAAATATTTTTATTTTTAAAAGATTTATTGGCCACTTGAAGCATATTGAAATTGTTGGCTTTGAAGTGGTAAATTATGATTGATCTAAAATAGCTACAGCACGGATTTTGGGCATAATAGATTCCAATTGAAAATAAGACATCCAATTATTATTAATTTCAAAGAAAATATAAAATGTCAGAAATAACGGGAGTAGCTACGTCTTTTTAATCTCATTTCATTTGGAGCTTCCCTCTAACCAAATTAGAGTTCTAACTTATTGAAATCCAACTTCTAACTATAAAGAACTAATTTCAGACTTACTTTAGTCAGATCACCTTCAACCATATTCAGTTACCCGGTTTAATGCATTGATGCCCTAATTCTACCTCAAAAGGAACTTAACCGACTTCCACCAATTAAAAACTAGCTTCAGAATTAACCTTGTTAGTTCTCCCTCAGCGAACATCAACTTTTTGAAAAGAGCTGGCAACCTAGCTAGATTCTTTTCAGCCAGATTCAGCCTCCCGGTTAAATTAATGGATGCTCTACTTCTATCTTTAAAAAAATCCTTTCAGACTTAACCTTAACGTAATCCTACAACTAGATTCAGTATATAATTTAATTTATGAATCCTTTTTGAATTTATATTAAATAAATATATACATTTTTCATATATTTTTTATGTAAAGGGATTTCCATTAAGGACTTAACTATTTTATCTATCAATAAAACACAGAATTCGTTGAGATATTGAGTTCAAATTTATTGTGGGTGTAGTGCAAGCATTACATTTTATGAATGAAATTCGATTTCGGTGATATGACCACCACGAGTGTTTACAGCAATCGATTCTTTGGACCCAATTTTCCACCTCTCTCGCACACATTTCGACTGGAACGTTGGAAATTTCGCGTTTGATATTGTTTTTGAGCTCGTCTAAAGTTGCTGGTTTGTTGGCATAGACCAGTGACTTGATATAGCCCCATAAAAGGAAATCCAATGGCGTTAGATCGCATGAAAGAGGTGACCATTCCACCAGACCATATCTCGAGATAACACGTTCCCGAATTCGCCTTTCAATAAATCGATTGTGGCTAGTCTCACCGTCTTGTTGAAACCACATATCGTTTATGTCAAGTACATCCAATTCTGGCCACAAATAATCTTCCAACATAACACGATAGCGCTCTCCATTGACGGTAACATGACGGTCGTTTTCATCCACGAAAAAATACGGCCCAATGACACCTGCGGCATGGAAACCGCAACAAACAGTAGCTTTTTGCGGATGCAACGGTGTCTCAAGAAGGACATGTTGCTTGGGCTTGTTGCTGACCAATAACGCATATTTTGCTTATTAATAAAGCCATTGAGCCAGAAATGAACTTCATCGCCGAAGATGATTTTTCGATGAAATTCTTCATTTTCTTCAAGCTTTGCCAGAGCCCAATTGGAGAAGTTTCGGCTTTTCAAATGATCAAGTGGCTTTAGTTCTTGAGTCAATTTCATATTGTAAGAATGTGTGTCAAGATCTTTTCGCAAAATACGCCACAGTGTCGTTAGAGCGATGCCAAATTCTTGCGAACGACGTCGCAAAATGACCCAAATCGACTGATTTGGGTCATTTTGAATAGATACACTTACGGCTGCGATATTTTCTTCCCTTCTAGCGGTACGAAGTCTTTTTGGCACCGGAACATCCAATAGTGAAAATGTGGATTCAAATTTATCCCCTATAGCACGCACAGCCTGTCGGTTGGGACGATTATTACGACCGAAAATTGGAGTAAGCGCTCTTAAAGTGGCGACCACCGACTCAGAATTTCGGTAATAATTTTTAATAATTTTCAAAGTTCACGAACCTTAACCCATGTTGACTTTAACCAACCTTTTGACATTGACAGTTCATTAAAAAGTTTAAAGGTGTGTTCATATAAAGATACGAAATTGTTATATCCCTAATGGAAAACCCTTTACATAGCTATATGTCCCCATCTAGTTTGTAAGTCATATTGATAAGTTAGTGATAAGTGTTAAGTTTTAACCATTATTATTATTATTTATTATTAGGGGAGCCCAACCAGGCAGGCACTGCGACCTAAAAGATCTTTTGTGCCATTCCCCATTTTATGACAAAAGACGTTCAGCTGACCTAATAAAAGTCAAGACATCTTTTGTAGAAGAAGATTTTATTTGATTAGCCGTCAGAAAAGGAACACCAAAAATTCTTCCTCTGAGCCGAGCCAAGGCCGGACACTCACACAGAATGTGAGGTGTCGACTCGTCATCTTCCAGACATAGACGACACTCTGTCTCATTAGACAGACCTATTTTGTTTAGGTGATATCTGAGCCCATATTGTCCAGACATGTAGCCCCCCAGTAGCCTAAGGTCAGATTTGGTATAAGAGATGGGCTTATTTTGGGCAAGCGGAATGATAAGTGCTTTTGCCTGTCTTAAACCTGGGATAGAGTTCCAATACTCTAGCCATTTTGCCTTAGACCACTCCTCAACGATAGATTTCGTAGAGGTCCAGCCGACTCCGCAGAACGGATCGGAGCCAATGTGCTTGGTAGATGAACCTTGTCTAGCCAGTTCATCGGCGGCCTCATTACCAACAATATCACAGTGGCCGGGTAAGTTTTTAACCATACATTAGGTAATTTAATTTTTCACCCATTTTGGAGACAAACTATTTAAAGGCTATCATAAATATGAATGTATAGCTCTTAATTATTTATATAAATTGATTTTTTAACTCATCATTATCCTAGATAAATACAAATAATATGTATGTTAGGAAAACCTAGATTATAAGAAATTTTTGAAAAATGAAATGGGTAATAAAAAAAACTTTATTTTTTTTAATAAAAATCGCAACTTTAAGTTTAAAAGTAAATTTTTACGCAAATTTTATGATTTTTTTTACATTATGTAACGAAACCCGATACTTCAGATATCGAGCAGATTAATGTCGACACTTTTCAGTACCCGATACTTACACAGTCGATACTTCAAATGATTATGGTATCTTTACTTTCCCCCCGATACCATTTCCCTATTGATGATACAATGCTACTCTTCATCAGATTTCGTGTCACCCAATGAGAGTTTAGGCTTAGTTGTAAATCTTTTCTCTTGGCAACAAAAATGAATATTTAGATTTACTTATTAAAAAGTAAAAACATAAGAATTCTAAAAATATCAACTTCAGAACTTCTTCAAACCTTCAACTCCACTTTCGTTTATTTTGTTTTAAGATTTTAAAGCGGTTTTCATCTTAGAAATTCTATTTTTATTTTCGAAAAATTTCAAAGTATCAACTTTCTGAAATTACATAGAAATATCAACTTTTATGTAATATATTTTTACTGTTGTTGTTTTTGTTAGTTTTCTTTTCTAAAATTAAAACAACAAACATTTAGTTTTTTTTCTTCAATTTCTTAGTTATTTTCTTGTGATTTTTTATTTTGTTTACACTTGAAACTTTAATGAACGCGTAATTAATTTGTGGTATACAATGTTAGTTGAGGGCGAATCGAAGGGGGAGGAAAGTAGCAAAGTCTCTCAAGTATCCATAGTGTGTGGTTGCAGCGTTCTTGTTGTTGTTATTGCTGGTGTTTTTGTGGGGGAGCGTGAGTTAGCTCACGATTATAGTTTGTGTGTACTTTTTACATAAATGTTGTTGTTGTACTTTGGTCGCTGCTGCGGCGGCTAATTAGATTCTGTTTAAAGTGTTAATGCCACAAGAAAAAATAAATAAATAAATGCACAAAAAACAAAACAAAAATAAACAAATTATTACTAGTTTATTCTACTTGAAATTAAAATAATTTAATATTAAAAAAAAAAGATTTGTATGTATTTAGTTTGAAGTTTGAGTTTGTCGGACTTGAATTATTTTCCTTAAATCATAACTTTTTGATATTGATTGAAAAGACCGGAAATCAATCCAATTTACTGAAAGAATAACTGGAATCAACACCTATCGATAAAAGTTTGATAAAAAGCGTCAAGTGAGAAAAGCTTGCAATCAGCAGTGATTAGGAAGGCCTAATAGGCAGCTGAAATAAAATCTTAAAAAAGAAACACTAGAGAATTTGAATGGTTTAAATAAGAAAACTATCCAGAACGATTAAAAAATCACAGCAACAATCTGCTATCATTCACAAAGGAACAATTATCAAAGGATAGGGTATTTAGAGCTGATAATGACCCAAAATGTATTTCGAATATATCAAAGTGTTTCCTGGAAGGATATAATATCGTAATCCTATTGAACTGCTGAAGAATGATGTTGAGAGAAAGGGATTAAATGTAACAAATCAGAAAGTTTTGATAGTTTATAAAGTTTAGTAGGGTAATCCTGGACAATGTTTCAATTGATCTTGGCGTCTCTTTAATTAACTCTGTACTTCGAAATTGAGTTAAAGTTATTCGAACAAAAGTTGATTGACTAAATATTGAATACCAAAATAATTAACAAATAGATTAAATAGTAAGCATTTGAAAGGAAGAATTTTTTTTATTTAAAATGGATAAATCCACTATTTAAATGCTCGTCCACAAAAGGATTTCAATATTCATTAATTGTTTATTTTATATTTTTTAATTTTTAACGCCAGTTTTAAGTTTAAGCAACAGGCTTTAAATTGAGCTACAACAAAAATTGATAGGCGGTTATTCGAGTAAAGGTTTATACGGTTTAATTTTAACCGTGAAAATTCTCTATTTCCATGCTCACCACTGTAAGTACACCTCGTTTTGAACAGAGAGCCGGTAATGGGCGGTAAGGTGCAGAAAATGTTTCATCTTATCTAAGACCAGGTATAAAATAATAACTTCTTGATAACTTTCTAGTCGCCGATTTAAAAAGGATCTCATCCGAATCTTTCTGACCAAAGCATGAATTTAGGCACTGGAAAGAATGACGAAAATAAGCGTTCATTAAACTTGAGTGCATTCGTTGAAAAGTAAGTAATTCACAAGCCTCGCTGTATTTGAATTGAATGTAGGATTTTTTGGTAATTTATGTTT
The DNA here is from genome assembly GCA_963691655.1 of Toxonevra muliebris. Lineage (NCBI taxonomy): Eukaryota > Metazoa > Arthropoda > Insecta > Diptera > Pallopteridae > Toxonevra > Toxonevra muliebris. Next base: position 28,160,925 of record OY829329.1, read on the forward strand.
TTCTTTTTATTTGAAGTGGAATACGTGGGAGAAGTAATTACAAATAACAAAATGAGGTTTTTTGTGTCAAATGCCTTAGGGGCCGTTCTCATATTACGTAACGCAATTTTAAACTATTTTTGACCCCTCTCCCCTGGTCGTAACGCGACATAACTAAACGTACACAGCCCCCCTCCCCCCTAGTAACGTAACACTTTTCTATTTCGCCATTTTAAAGCCTTTCATATAGTGTGCATCCTTAATATCGCATTAACCCTTCTGTTGGCACCACTTTTGTTTTGTCACATTGCTACCACCACGGTCCACCCAGACCATCATATATTTATACTGCATTTATTTGAATTTTCAATGAAAACTGTACGAAAACACAACATATTATGTAAGAATAATGTACATTTATTAAAAAAAAAATGTTTTTAATTTTTAAAAAATTTCACGTTTTGAAACAGCAATGAAGAAAATAATCTAACCAAAAAGTGAAAATCTGTTAGTATGTCCGCCTATACTTTCTGAATGACATAAAAGTTCATATAATATTGCTTTATGTCTCCGACTTTACTATTGGCTTGGTAAAAGTTTGTAATTACAAGTGGGCGGGATACCTCCCATGCAAACCTTATACCTTTTTTAGTATACCACTCATAGTACAGTACTGCAGTTTACTGCGTCCTGCGTGCAATGACGCTGGCTGACAATACCACACTACAGTAAAAATGTGGATGGGGTTGGAAAAAGGGGTGTGGCACCTACCATATAACCTGAATATTTATTATGGTATATCTCAAGCACCATTTTTGGTTTGGAAATATTATCTGCCGATACCGAGCTTATACTGGGGTTTCAGATCTGAATTTGTGTTCAAATGGGCATTGCACCTCCCATGTAATCTTAACACGTTCACGTACGTGAATTCATTTTCATGGTGTCACAATATGGCATGAATGCTATAGCATTCAAATCTATAATACAAATTTCGGCATTCAATTCTATATAGCGTTCGCAAAATCCACAACAGAACTGATCTATATATCGAAGTAAATGCTTTAGTATTCGGTGTATATAACTAATAGAATGGGATATTGTTAGAACTTGGGAAAAACTTGAATAATCAAAATTTAAATATTACGATTACTTTAAGAGAGCCGCCATGTGTCTCTTTTTGCACCTCGATACAATTTTGAGTGTCCGCGAACGTGTTAATGCTATTTTGAGTATATCTCCGAAATCACAGATATTATAGTACTTAGATTTGGTGCAAAAGGGTTGGTTGACAACGCCATGCTCCAGGAAACGTGTGTGTGAAAACAAAAACGCCACAAAGTTTTGTGTGATATTTTTTGGACAAGTAGGCACGGCCGCTCTCATACAAAGAAAATACTTTAAACGGTATATCTGAGGAACCAAAGCATGAAGATGATAAAGGTTTTCTTTTCTATGACCATTTATGGTTACTAATTTTCAATTACAATTCCAATGGTCGTTTGTGTGATGGTGTGTGTTGAATCAAAATTTTTGTTTTCATAGTAAAAAAAAGTTTATATTTCAAAAATAACGGACGAAAATGTTTATATGCATACAAACAGCAAGTTACTAACGACTAAAAGCAAAAAATCGAAAAAGCTATGAGAAAATGCATACGGTCTGGCCAGACCGTGGTGGTACCAATATGACTAAAATTTTGAAATCACCAAAATCTCGCCCTTTTCATACCTCAGGACTCAAGATGATATCATGGATTTTGGAGATCATAGTGATATTACAAATAATAAAAAAATGTCAACAAAGTTGAAAAAGGTCTGACCAGTCCGTGGTGCCAAGGGTTAATAATACTAATTTACATTAAAAATGAACATTTGATGAAAAAGGGTTTTCCTTACGGATTTTCTCTCGCTGAATTCGAAAATCAAGGCTCAAACTTTTTTTATTTATACACTTTTGAAATCAGATTTGGTCTTGAAACAAAATGAAAGTTATTGAGATAGAAAACAAAGATTTGCCTAAGCAATTCAAGATATCGATGAAAATATGCCACATTTTACAGTTGATTCTGTGGTCATGGAAAAAAAATCGATGAAAACGGTGAATAACTCTAAATCCCATAATGTTTGAAGATTACGTATGGTTCGTTACGAGGAAAACGGATCCCAAAAGCAATCGAAGACAAAGCAAAAGCCACAACTATTTCTAACATATTTTATTAATATAAAAACATCACACAAAAAAATGCAAAAAATTAAACTCAATAAATTGTCGAAAAAACAATATATTCAGTAAATGTGGGATTTGGATTTATTCACTTATAACTTTGCCATTTTTTGGTCAATTTTCTTCTGGCTGGCTCACGACTCGCAAAATTTAAACCGCCAAAACCCCCCTCTGCGAAATACTTGATTTAGATTAAATGAGAATATATTCAATCAAAATATAAACTTTCTGAAGTGTACTACACATTGGGTTTACATATTTGGGTTAATCGAATTTTAAAGTCGAACCATTTATAACGATTCAAAAATTGAAAATATCGTTTTCTTCCCATTTGCATATCCCTAGTTTGACCGACAAATTTTCTAAACCATACAACACAAAAATATAGATTCGTCTCTAGTTGATCGGCAACAAGAACCTGGGCCCTAGTCCTGAATCTACTGAGCTGTAGATATGCCACTTCAAACCTTAAAGTAACTGCATATTTAAAAATGTTAAAGAAAGCAAATTACCGAACATTTCTTTTCCTGAACATACATAAATCTTAATCGGAATGCATTGATCTCGTATATGTCACAATATTGTCCCAATTGGCTGTCAACAATTTCGGGGGGCATATCGCGGGCACACAATCTCTCAGCAACACGTTAACGTAAACGAGTTTCCAAAATGTTCAATGCACATTGCAATGCGCTGCAGCGATTTTTGAAAGAAGCAGGGGGCATTAATCAAGATTTCAGTCAATCAGACGCGCGCCAACGCACAAACAAACTTTTACACACAGACACACACATATGCAATGCTCTTCGCTGCCTGGTTGTATGAAAGGCCATGTGTGAAATGCGTGTGAAATTTTGAACAAAACACTTTTGAATACAGAAAAAAAAGTTAAGACTCAAGTGCAACATATAAGAAAAATACGATAGAAGGAAGAGTAGGCGGAAAGTGGGGACAAAGGCGCGAATATGAAGACACAAGAGCCTGTCTGTGTGTGTGTGTGTGTCTCGTAATTGGGGTATTAGAAGTAGGATTAAAAGCGCTTATGTGTGAGCTTCTTGAGTTACGAGCAGCAAAAGATTTTGTATATCGTTGCTGCTGATTCAGCGGAAGATAAAAAATTATATTTTAAATGTTTTCAAGTTGTTTGTTTTGAATTTTTTTAGTTTTTATTTATTTTTTTTTTTTTTTTTGAGTTACTTCAAGTTATTGTGACCGGTTTGTTTTTGTTTTGTTCAGAATTGTGCACTGTGCCTTAACGCTGATAAGCGTCAAGTATTGTAGTAAAATAAAAGAAAAGCGTGTTAAATGCATTGCCTCGCTTGTTGCATTTAATCATCATCAACATCATCGTCATTGCCGACGTATACGACGACGATAAAATCATAATAAAATTTGTTCTAAATTTAAAAATTTTTTTCACGTTTTTATGTTTGATTTGTCAAATGAAAAATGAAAAAAGGAAAACTAAAAATTTATGAGTGCATAATAAATATAATAAAAATAACATTAATATTATTACATATTAATAAATCAATTGAACTGGGCGGCTGTGTATGTGTTTGTGTGTGTATACGCTAATGAGCCGTATTCTTGACTTTTTGTTCGAAGAGAGTTTAAGCGCATACATGCTAATTTATGTTTTGTTTGTTTTTCACTAATGAAGAGCTTAGAAAATTTTTAAATTATTATGTGGAATAATAAATTTTCATTCAATTATTGCATGAATTTTATGATTTGCAACACCCATTCATTGTAGGTTCAATTAGTATTCACTCAAAAAATGTATGATGCTGACGTCATGCCTTATTTTGCCACTGAGAAGCTTAAAAGTTTTATAAATAAGGAGCCAACACTTGAACACAAGTTGACCTCAATAAATGTCAGGAAATTATTTTGGTTTATGCTGAATAAATGATCAAACTAAGTGGATATTATTTATCTGATTAAGTTTCTCAACAAAATAATATCCGCAATTCGAGATGCTGATTTCGATTTTGTTATTAGTGAGAAGACTTAGTTTGTAAATTATTTCAGATTCATAATTGGGGTTCTAGGGAAGTCTAATAGGGAATTTGGAGCAATTATTTAAAAATGGATTGACAAATCTTATTGAAGTTGTTTATGGATAGTATTTAGCCAAAAATTAAACTTTCTGTTTTGGGAGAAATTTGTCGAATAGTACAATAAATTCTGAGCGATAGTCTGTTGCACTCAAGAAATTGTTGGAATTTTATTAATACCTACTTTCTGGATCAGTATATGCATTTGTTTTTGCTGGAATCTGAAGGGATGTATTTTTTGGCACACTCAAACTTCTTTATTTAAAAATATTTAATTCACAACAAAATATTCGGCTACAACTTTCAAGATAATACAGCTCCTTAAGCCAAGCAAATCTACGAATTTGAGTAAGTTATATGGAGAAATCATACTTCTGCTTTGGAGGTATATACTTCTAACTATAAACATTGAATACCTCAAGCTTGCAGAACACAGTGCTCAATATGAATATAACGCAAATAAGTAGCGAACTCAACCAAAATACATCATATGTGGATGCCTTAGACCCTGCAAGGCCTTTGATATGAACTGGACAGTGTACGCAGAGTTTTGCAATGTACCCTTAAGGAGAGGTACTTTTTCGATCATCCTTACATAGAGGGGTGCTATAAAGCCATATGCATTAACGCCATAATGGCTTTACTGCACTTTTGATTTGGAAATAACACCATATCACAAATATGCCATAATTTTTAGCAGACGAAGTGGAAATAACGCCATACCAGTGTAAAATGTTTTCGCTGCTGCAAAAATCGAATTTCAAAAGAAGGAAACAAGAAAATTAGCATTTATATTTGAGGAGATTCTCGGACATAGCACTCACGGCCATAACACCCAAAAAAAAAAAAATTGGGCGTTGTGACCGCCCTAGGAATGGCCATTACGTCCAAAAACATTTTGGGCGCTGTGGTTGCCCCGAAAAAGATCATAACACCCAGTGAGCATTACGACCGTTTTTGTGATTCTTTCCTTAAAATTTTTAAAGTAAACCAAATTAAGCCAAATTATGGCGTTATTGCCGTTTCGGTGTGAAATAAAGCCATATCGCAAATATGGCGTTATTTCCCAATCAAAAGTGCAATCAAGCCATTATGGCTTTAATATATATGGCCTTATAACACCCCTACTTCTTACCTACTTAGTTAGAACTAGAATCGATCGGCTTTGGCCGCCTCAATAAGGCTTCGTCCCGTCGCTCTACTATGCGTACGCTGGCTCCAATTGATAACGCCAACTGCAAGCTCCCTGTGCAACGAAGATTTGATCGTCCTCTTCTGCAAGTTCCATCACCTAATGACAGGAAGAACTTATAGAACGTTATAGATATACGTAATCCTTGACGACTTGAATAAATAGTTGCCAACAGTAATATTTCTTTCAAGATTGCTAGGCATTTCATTTTATCTCAGACGAGATTCTTTTTCCTGCGGCTCTAACTGCTAGCAAGTTGAGGCCAATGATATACATATCATAATCGCAGCTCGAATTATTTATCACATCTTCTTCAGAATGACACTGACAGACACAGTGTCGGTCAGTGTCATTCTGAAAAGTTCAAAATAAATGGTGGATGTCGCTCGGTTTTTCTCTGGATTTTTCAGTATTTGGCGTAGAGTGAATATTTGATAAGGTCTAATCAGCTAGTTGACGGTGACCTTTAGTCCTTGTATACTTGCACAAGAAAACTTATCTCACGATAGTTGGCCCAAATCTGGTGGAGTGGGTCGAGTATGCTAAGATTCCTTATGTATAGATCTGGAGATGTGTGTCTACGCCGCGCATATATCATCAAGTTGAGTTGTTCTGCAATAGGAGGAGTGAGAGTCGATTAGCTGAGACTTCGAGTGTCTATTATATTTGCAGCTGCGCGGAGACATGGCTGCAATCAAGTAGTGATCCGAGTCGATGTTTACACAACGCATTGTGTGTGTATTTTATGCCACCGAAAACTCGTTTTTGTCATCTGGCAATGGTTACCGTCATTTAAAAACTGTTTTATTAGTTAATTCGTGATCACGGGATCATTCTGCAAGGGTTATGGCCATAGCCAATGTTTTTTTTTTCGAAAAATGCTACACCCTAGTATGCAGTAAATATTTCATCACCAAGATTTTTTGACTTCATCTTATTGAATTATTATTTGAAAAATGTTATCAAATTTGTTGGGTTTCGGTTCTACAAATTTCTTGACTTTTGTTTATGCGACGAATCACTGTTTATCGGAATAAAAGATGTTAACTATTCAAGTTCAGAATCTTAATTACAAATAGAAAAGTTTACTATCTTCCTCTTTGTTATCAATCATGGATTAGTCTTGAATCAGCAATGGTCAATAGCTGCGAAATCTACTTTTTTCAATTGCTGATGTGCCTTGGATAGCTACTAATTTTAAATTTCTCAAAAATACATGTGAACTTCGCAACCTTTTCCTCTCTTACCATTTATTCCCCCAACTCTTTTTCTTCTCCAAAAATCTCAGCCAAAGCGACTGCAAAACAATTTTCAATTTAAATGTTTAGCATAATTTTACTAACGTCCGCTATATGCAACAGGAAAAGGTTGCTGCTCTCTTAATATTTGTTTTGTTTCAAAAAACAACTCGTTCCTATGAGACAATGTTAAATATGAAACGAAATGAAACTCTTATACGCATATGAATGGGGGAGCAAATCTGCATAAAGTCATCAAGTGGCAAATGAAAGAGAGCGGCAAATATTTTAAGAGCGTACACACTGTAAGCTGAGAAATGTAGATACTACTGTAAGCTGATAGTAGACGTTTGCATAGTAGTTACTTTATTGCACAGGTAAAAACGAAATGTTGCCTACTAAAACTGAAGACTAGATGCATGAATTCTGATTAAAAATAAGGGACTTCAGGTGTTTTCATTTCAAAAAAACCTTTTAGTGTAGGAGAAATGATCAGCATGGCTATGATATTTATCGGGAAGAGCTTGAGCATAATGCCAAAACAGCAAGATTAGGTGGTATCGAGAAGAATTGACACTGAATTTTCATTGTTTGCCGAGCCGCCTGTTCATAACAGTGAAGCCTTAAATGATATTAATTATATTTTTTTAATTGTCAAAGTGTATTTACCACAAATAATATGCACTGTTTTTATTCTCTTTGACTGCAAAAAAGTATCAAAAGTATCCTACAACCGCTTACTTTATTTTGCAGTAACAATTTTTACACTACTCTATTACATGCTGTACCTATGCTCTTTTTCTTAAACTCTCTTTTTCTTTTTTGTTTTACATTTTCAAATACTCATTTGTGTTTCGTTAAGTTTTCTGCAGTACACTCTCAATTTACACCAAATAAATTACCAGAGCGCATATCTGTGAGATACATTTTCAACACACATACATTTACATTCTCTCGATGGCTCTCTATCTCTCAGTTCGATTGCATTTTCTTCCTTTTTTACTTCTTCAGCTTCGATATTTTCATTTTATTTTTACAACAACTTAACTTCGCCGTTACAACGAGGACACAATTCAATCGCTCGCTAACCTTCGTACGGCGTGTTACAAACCAGAAAAACGTTACGGGTGTGTATCTAACGCGGCGTGTATAGAGATACTTTGAGTGTTGAAGTAGAGTAGAGTAATATCGTGTTGGTTGCTTGTATCTTTTGCGATACAATTCAATCATACACCAACCACCATCATACAATTTATTCATTCGATTACTCAGCAACACAGTATCACAATCAAAATAAAAGTGCAATTTTGAACATTTTTGTTTTTTTTTTTTTTTGGAAATGCGCTAATTTTTATGTTAAAAACGTCTTCAATAACAACAACAAAACGCTTCGCTTGTCGGATTAATATTGTCGTCGCTATTGTCTTGATCGTAATCGTTTCCGGTATTCCGTGTTCCGTGTCCGGTTTCCGCATGTGATCCGTGAGTGATGCGCTTTTATGCTAATATTTTGCTCAGAGTTCGTCGTGGAAATTAGTGTGAGTACCACGAATTTATAGCAACAACAACACACATAATTGAAGATTCTTTCGTAGTGCAAAAATAACAACAACAAAAGAAATTGAAAATCTCGTTAAAAGTTTAACAATAACAACAATAAAAATACATGAATGTATGAAAAATATTAAAATATTGTGGCAAAAATAGAAATGTTGGCTTTTAAATCAATGCTGCTCCATAATTTAACGTTATTGCAATAAATTCGTAATGATAATTTAATGTTGTAAAAGTTTAAAAAATATATGCCAAAAAATTTTATTAAATAAATTGCCTCAGTTTTGTTGCTGATTTGTGAAAAAACAACACTACGAATTATTAAACAAGTGAAAATTGTTTTATTTTAATATGCGCACTTTACTGAGGCACTATGTAATAAAGCATTTGAAGTGAATTTCTATGAATAATTGTCAATATTTTTCTTGTTTTTCGTTGGAAAAGTAGTGAATAAACAAATTTTAAGGTATGCACTACACACAGTTGACTGTTGATATCATAATAACTTGAAAATTTAACAACAGAGACTGAAAATATTATGCATTTTTATAAAGTGAGCAGCTTAGCTCTTCCAGCGCTAAACAACTCTAAGTTCTTCAATATTTTTTTAATCATATTTAAGATGTGTCATTATTAATTTATATTATTTTAGTATTAAAAAATCTGTAATAAAAAACAAATAATTGTAATCAATTATGCACAATAAATAATACATATTGCATTTAACTACATAGAAAAAATATATATATTAATATTTGATTATAAATATTTAAAAAATCTTCTCCAACTCTACGCTTAAAAGGAATTTACTGATTCTCACGAACTTTGGATATATTTTCTACAATTTCGAAAAGGATTCATTTTTTGCTGATTTAATTTTTATGTAATTTTCAAATTGTGTGGAAATTTGAAAAGCTACGACTTAAATATTTAGGTAAGTCAAAAAAGCATACATTTTAATTATAAGAAATAGAGTTATAATCGAGATATAGTAATTTTTTAAAGTTCCCATTAGGTGGAAAATTCTTCCCAAATTAAAGAAATTAAAAATTCAATCAAACTTTCATAAAATTTAAAGCCTGTTTAGCAGGTTTTAGAGTGAACTCAAAAACTGCATGAACATACTTAATTTCAAATATTTTTATATCAGTTATAATTGACTAAATCGCGTTAGCTCATCTCAAAGTTAACGAATCTAACTCATTAAAAATTTTTGGAATTGAAATTCTTGCAAAATTTCGAATTGATCCAAAATTTTAATTTCAAACTTGTTTAAAAATAAGAGGAACAAACGAGTCTTTGACTACTTTAAACTTTAACCTTGTTTAAAAATGGTATTAAAGAGCTCATTCATTTATTTCATTGAAGTGCATTTAAAATTTTTGAAATTTGTAGTTTCCGAATATTTTTAGTTATACATACAAAACACGTAAAATAAATTAAAAATATACAACCAACAATAGATTTAAATATATTAAAATTTTGAAGTTTAAATTTTGGTTTCGGTTAAGCAACGAAAAATATAAAATAAGTATTTTAATTTGGAGTTCCATAACTTGTGAATAGATTCCACTGAAATTGATTCCTATATTTATTCAAAAATCTTCACAATTATTTCAGAATTATCTCAAAAACTTTCAAGTTAATAAAAAAATTAAGAAATACTTCAAAAGATTTTAAATCGATTTTACAATTTATTTAGAAATCCTCGACTTGACTTTAGAAATAAAAATATGTTTTTCAGAATGTATGAGTATCAGAACATTACATACTGATTTCAAAATAATTTTAGCAGATTTTAAATTGACTCCATAGCACTTTCATGAGATTACGGATTTCCAGAAATACATCAGGAAATTTGAAATTGGTCCAAAAATTATTTCAAATATTTTTTAGAATGTGAATCAAATTTGATTCAAAAGATTTTAAATTGATTTCAAAACTGCCATTAAAACTTTCTATCTATTTTTGGGATTACTTCAAGATATTCAAAATTGATTATGGAAATAATTCAAAAATTCTCAAATTAATTTCAAAATTTCTTTAGATGATCTCTATTAGATTTTAAAATTTGTTTCGAGAACTTAATATCAATTCCAAAATCACTACAAAGGTTTTAATTGATTTCAAAAATACTTCTCAAGACTTCAAATTGATTTCAAAATTGTATTGAAGAATTCCAAATTTATTTCAGAACTTATTCAGAAGATTTAATAGGTATTGATTTTACAAAATTGATTCAGAAGATTATAACTTGATTTTAAAATTGCTTTGAAACCTTTTAAATTCATGTAAGAATGTCTTCAAAAAGTTTTTAATTGATTCCAGAATTGCCTTAGAAGATTCTGAATTGACTCTAGAATTTATTAAAAAGATATGAAATTGATTCCTTAATGCTTCAGAAAATTTAGAATCAATTTCAAAATTGAATTGAACTGTTTCCGGAAATTCTTCATATGATTTCAAACTGATTCCAGTATTACTTCAGAAGATTTGAAATTGATTTCTGAAATACTCCGTAAGACTCATTTCAAAACTTTTTCAAAGGATTTCAAATTGATTCCCAAATTACTTTGAAACATTTAAAAATGATTTTAGAATGGCTGCAAAAAGTTTTAAATTGATTCTAGAATTCCCTTAAAGGATTTCAAATAACATAAATTAGTTCTAAAATTACTTCAAAAGATTTCAAATCGAAGACGCAATGGCTTCAGCTTTTTTTTTTTTGCCAAATCTCGTACTGTTTTGTTTTTTTATTACCTTTGCTTCAAATTTCGGATCTTTTAGACATTTTTTTCACACTTTTCAGCAAATCTTTGAGAGAACGGGTATCTCCAAACTTAATTATTATATTTTTGACACCAATTGCACTGACTTTGTACCGTTTAGCCAGCTGTCTGTAAAAAATTCCCTTTTTCAGTACAATAATTGTGATCAATTATCTTGGGCCGTGATCTTCAGTTCGAGGCATCGGGAAAACTAGAATAAGGATAGTAGAATCGATCACACTTTCAAAAGGAGCTTACCGCAATTTGATCAAACGTCTACACTGTGAAAAATTTGTAATTTCTTGATTAAGCTATTTTTTTTTTAATGTTTTGTTTTTGAAGTCCAGCATAACCCAAGTGAAAAAATTTTAAGTTAAATCTTTTACGCTATTTTTTGGATTTTTTGAATGATAATGCTTTTAATTATTCCTGGGCGGAAATTATATATATGTTTATAAAAGATTAGAAAATATAAAAATCAAATAATTGGAGAAATCGGATTATCCAGTGGTTGTCTCTAGCTGCATAGCCATGTTTTTTTAACCTTTAATAAAAGACAAACAAATTAATATAGAAGCATGAGCATCTGTATCATGATTGTGGATTTTTTAAACAAAAACTTTCTATCAAACCCCATTAAAATTCGAGCGTCAAAGGGTTAATGTGATTGTAAACTTTATACCTCGATTTCAGTATCAACTAAATCCATATCTTTGATCTTTTTTATTCTTTTGACATGAGTTGCTGCGGTAGACTTGGTATTTTTCTAGGTGATAATGTTAGTCGCCAGTTCTTGTTGTACCTGTACTTAAATCTTCAAGTATCTCGAATGGAACTGAATGCTGTTCTTGCAATTCTAATTACTGTTCTTCTCAGAGTATGTCCGTTGCACCTCCATTTGTCATCTTAATTTGTACCTCTATAGTTTGTTCGTTTGTGTATTTCTCCAAAGATCTGTGTTTGATTGTATTTGTTGTTCCGAATATTCAACAAATTATATTTATTATAATAATTTATTCTCAAATTTTTCATACTTTTTATGATTCAACAGCACATGGAGGGCATAGACTGAACTGTTCTAAATTATCTAAGCAGTTTTCCATTGCTATCTTTGTTTATTTTATCCGCATTCATATTTTGGTAACTTATAGAACGTTGCTTTCTTCTACTACTATAAATTGATAAAATTGTGTTCAGCTTGATATATCGTAGGCGTTCTGGCAGAATTAACTAAGTCCATTTTTTAATTTCTGAGATGATGATAGTGCGCTACAACACTGGCAAAACTTAAAAGTCAACAGATTTATAGGTATACACATTAGTATACGCTTCAACTGGATCAGCAAAATTTTAATTTATTACGTCACGCGAATTATAGAAGCTAATTAATACGAATCCAATTAAAAAAATTAATTTGGGCTTAGTGATTTCTGCTTGAACGATGACGATATGTATTATATGTTAAGTCTAGTGTTATAGTGGCAGAAGGATAAATAGATGATGCCAGTAAGTTCTAAACTGGGTTCCCAGCTCAACTGTTTGTAAGAACGAAAATACCAAATACATATATATTTCCGAAGATGACGCTAGGAAATTTTAGATTTTTAACATAACTATTTTTGAAAGTATTTAATATTTAAGAAGGGAACTCCAAAGAAATATAATTTGATTTAAAAATTCTTATTGCTACAAACTTTTAAACCGATAAGACAATATTTCATATACATAAGTAACTACAGATAAAATTTATTTATCTGTCATTTATAAAAATAGAGAAAATTAATTTATTATCTTTGCAAACTACATATAAACAAAAGTAAACCAAAGTACATAATTTGAAAAGAAATTGTGATTTACAAAAGCGATAAATTCATTAGCAACTTTTTGCAAAACAAAACAAAACAAACCATATGAGTAAGACAAGAACTTTAATATGACAGCATAACGTACAAAGACAACGTGAGCTAATCAGCTAAAAGAATAAAAATAGCAACAGCAACAAAAAAAGAAACACCAATAAGTGATATTAAAAGTAATAACAACAACAACGGGAACAGAAAAATTTGTCATCAACATTTAAGTTTTTTTTTTATTGTATTTACTTGTGACTAACACAATATTTCAGCATGATAACTGCAAGATTCAAGCAGAGAACGAGAAAACATCACTCCAGTATTCAACACTGCATATTTATGTTTATCTTAAAATCTCGAAGACTGTGTCGTTCACACACACTTGCCTGTCTGTCTGTCTGTATATTTATGCGTAAACGCATCTGTTAATTTATTTTTTATCTGATAACTCAAACAGTCAAAGAGTTAAAGATTTGTAGCGCTTTAAAATGGATTGTGTTTGTATATTTTTCTTTATTTTTGTTATGTTTTGTTTTTATCAGATTTTTTTTGTTCCTCAGCTTGTTTATTTTGCTGCATTCTTGCTTTAATTTGTTGCTGTGGTTGTTGTTGTTGCTTTTATCTTAAAGACACTTTTTTTTGGATTTGTTTTAACAACATCTTTTTTTTATACTATTAAGAGTTATGACTACGATAATTACATAGTTTTGTGGAAAGAAATTAAGTATAACAATTAAAATTCTTCATATTTATTATTGTTGCTATTATTACTTTGATCTTTGATCGTGAGCGACAGGTATTTCTTTTATTTAAGTATTTTTATGAAGGTACTACATTTTTGAGATTTATAGTTATTACTTTATGAAATATAAACTTACATTGTAAACTTTCTTGTCATTTATAAAAAGCATACCGCAGCGATTTGTCAATTTTGCCTCAGTTCGGAAATATTTCATAAATTTTCAGCAATTTATATTCCCTAAAAGTGTCGAATATTAGCTAATGCTAAGTTTAAAAGTCTTTGAATATTAAAAACAGAAAGAAATATGAAAAATTTCTAAGAAAATCCAATTTGCATAATTCTTGTATGTAATGAAATAGTTTATAATTTGAAACAGTTAAATCTTAAATGAATAACTAAAAAACTTGTCAAATTCTATTCTACATACAAAAATATTACTCCAAAAACACAAACAAACAAAACCTTTTTAAATTCTTTTTGTTTGTACTTCCAATCAGATTTTCAAATTTTTTGTATTTACTTTTTCTTAATATTTCACAAGATCATTAAATGGAAATTCTTTAACGCATAGTTTTATTATCGAAAACTCTATCCAAATAAATTTACTTTGAAAAATATATCTGTGTATATATTTCTTAATATTTTAAATTAATTAGCGTCTTTAATTAATACAAAAGTGTGGAAATTTGGTCAATATTTCTCTGTTACAAAACCAAGTTGTGATTTGTATCTTTGAATTACATTTGTATGCATGTATGTAATATGTACAGGTGCTTTTCTTTGTTTTTTTTTTGTGGTTATAGCAGTAATATATTTCTTTTTATGAGGCATGATTGCAAGCCTCGAATATTTCCCTGTGATATTTTATTGTCACAATGAAAAATTTATTTTAATTTTTCATATTTTTTTCCGTGGATTTTCGTTTGAGATATTTTTAAAAAAGTAAATAAATAGTTTATGAAGATACTTTTAAGAAATTCGTTTGTGTTTTAGTATTTTATTGTTTTATTTCATCATGAGAAATTGTGGTAATTTTATTGTATAACGAGTTGGCGCCATAACGCTTTTCTTTTTATCACAATACACTGGAAAATCTAAAAAAATTAATAAGCATTTGAGGGTTTGATGAATTGTAGTCATTTATTGACTGAACTTTGATTGCATCTTCTTTTTTAACAAAGCAATTTTCCATATGTTTAAAAAATATTATATTTCTTTTTGAATAAGTGAAATAATTAAAATTGTAAAGAATTATGGAAAGTTTAAATCAAAGCTTAAAATGTTTTTTCATTATTTAATATCACAACAAATAAATAGTTTACATAGTAGTTCTTAGTTTCGATGTTAATTTGACACATAGATGTAGCTGTATCGAAAGTTTTATAAGCATAGAGCGGTGTCCTATTAATTTAAGTTTTTCTGTTTTAAAAAGTAATAAGCTTATAAAAATAGCTACTAACTTCAAAAACATGCCTTTTAATGTCTAGTAGTTTTTCAATTGATTTAAGTTATAACATTTGAAAGCATAAATTAGATTTCTAAACAAAAGTTCGTTAATGTCTTTTTGCCCAAAAATAGCAATATTTAGTTAACCCTAGAGCAGATCGTCTCTCTAATTAAAAAAATAAAATGCATTCAAGCAAAACTGCATGATGATATGCAGCCAAAAAAAAGAGAAACAAGCCAAATATGCTAATGACAATGTATGCTGCTGATGTTGATATTTGAGGTTTCCCGCATTTAAGTGATTGATTTCTCAAACAAGCACACAAAAAACCAAACCAAAAAAAAAGAAAATTAGCTTGATTTAGTTTCACTGAAATTCATCTAATTATTACTATTGACCGATGCTTATAAACTGTTCAAAACAAAAAAATATGTCAATTTCAATTTATACTCTATTTATTTGCCCAGGAGATGTCGCTATATGTTAAGTTTGAGAGTTATTGTAATGACCTTTGCCACTTTTAATTTTGTTTTTTGAGCATTGCCAACGATAAAAATGTATGATATTTTCACAGACAGGAGGCAGAGGGGGATTTGCCCCTCTTTGGAACCGTTTGTACCCTTCGACGTTCTTGCGTAAATGTTCTCACTCTAGTACACGCTTTTGGTATACTAAATAAATAATTTAAATTTATTAATTAACAAAAAAAATCCTAATAATCCTAAGCGTATGCAAAAACATACGCATAACTTTCACCCTAACTTTTTGTTTTTGTTTTTTGATATCTACATTTTTATAAATGATGATTTTCATTAGTGCTGTTGGTTGATTTCTTTCGTTTGTTGTTTTGTTTTTATCATGAAACATTTTTATTCAATATTTGACACCTGGCGTGCGTCGCTAATACTCTGGGGATAACCGAAAGAAAAATGTACAAACAAAATGTATACAAATAATTCAATTTAGTACTGTGGAATTGAGCTATGACGTCGGCACCCTTCGAAAAAATTATAATTTTAATAAAAAAATGGGGAAAAAACAAAATGAAATGGCGTTGAAAAATTACTTTGCATGTTTAAACAATTTTCTTAAATGTTAATAAACAAAAATACTAGAAAATAAAAACAAAACAAAAATTTACAAAAAAAAAAAAAAAAAATTGTACTTTAGTTTTTGATAAATTACATTAGGAAATTTGTTTTGCAACTCATACCTTAAACAAAACATTATTTGAAAATAAATGAAATTAAAAAAGAAAATAATTGCATACTTAATTAATAGTAAAAAGTTCAAGCGCCTTTAATTTTTTCTTGATAAATTTCTTTTTTTTATATTCCAATTTTTGTTGCCAAATCATTGCGTGTGTAATTAAAATGCACAAAGTTGTCGAAATCTACTATAATTTTTCATGTTTGCTTGCAAAAGTTTTTAAATGAAATATGGTACATTTTTAAGGTCAGACCATTTTGATTTATTTTTTTTTATTCATATTTTTGAGCTTATCATTGCGTGCTATGTTCATTCGAATGCGCATGTAAATATTCAAAAACTTTTAAGTATTTTATTATGTTTGAAACGCAGTAATCTTTTTATTTCTTGAGATTTGAGATTTTTTCATTCCCATGCAATTCAAATTAAACAGTACAGTAGACGGCCATTATAACGAATTAGTACATAACAAATTTTCAATGTCATTCCGAGTATATAGCCGTGTGGAAATGAAACTAGGTGGAATATAGGCCCTTCATCGATTTCCCTAGGTTTGACACGGGTCCAGCAATTGTCACCAGACTTGGTCTTGCATTAAAATGTCATGCTTTGCAATGCAGGGCCTAAGTTGATTTCCTAACCGTGGCCAAGGTTGCCATTATATCGATCCTCGCGGTTTATCAATATCGCATCTGTATTAAGGGCCAATACATTATTTTACAAGTGATACTGCACTATACAAAGTCCAGATATCTAAATTTGCAAAACTTTATAAATTAATTTATTATACATATGGCTCATTCCAAGATAATCTTGACTTAGTCTTAAGAAGAAAGTTAAAACATTGTTAAAATTAATAGGCCTTGAATGAACAATGAGCAAAACACATTTTTAATTTTTTTATTATAATTTTTGCTACGATGTACTTGTAGTTTAGGGTCATAAGTTCAAAATTACAATATAAATGCGAAATGTATGATTTTTTGAAATGGCAACACTGCTTTGAATCACAGTGAAAACTTGGAAGCTGAAAATCAGTTATTAAGGATTTCACCTACTGTTCTTTTTGTCAGTGAAAATTTAATTCTGAAAACAAAAATTCAGCAAATTCCAACTGTTTGCCGGGTAGTTGCATCCGTTGCGTTATAAAAGTTTGATTAGCTTAAAAAAAAAGAATATTTTTGAATGAAAATTGCTAAAATGTTCTTTTAAGAAAGTTATAAGAATATATTTAGCCAATAAATAGAATTTGAACTAGAAAAAAGTGGTCCAATTTGATCAAAAAAACATCGAAAAAATTTGGGGAAAAATAATTAAAATGGATTAAAATGTAAATTCTTCTGTTGTATCTTTTTTTGTGTATTCATAAAGATTGAAACCATATCCCCTGAGAAAAATTGTAAGATATGAGGACGGTTCTCAATGAATTCTAAAGACCTCTAAAGAAAACATTCAAACTCAAACCAATCTGACAAAACGGTTTGTGCCATTGAGTTCCTTTGACTCAAATTTGGTAATATCAGCCCTCAGAACCTTTGCCTAGATATTGAACCTGCAGAATGTAATTATTTTGTTCGTGATATTGAACGTCTACTGTATATGGTTTCTGATATATTAGGTGAGGTTAGGTTAGATAGTTGGGGCTGTTAATAAAGAAAAATTAACATATTGAGACCTATTAGTCCATTATGATACCCTATGGGGTGAGTAGTTACCTTTTAATCCCACTTAGTCAAACCATTTTGTGCTTTCTCTGAAGTAAGTCTCTAATTTCAGAGGATGCAAGTTCTGTAAGTCTTCCATAGAACATATTAAGTGAAAGTTTATTCCCCTGCTGTATATTTTGTATTCTTGAGATTATGATATTTGACTTGTCAACGTTGCGTGTTCCTAAAACGTTCTGTATTCCCGAAACTTTTATATTGTGTTTTCAAGGAACATACATTTAATGAAAATTTTTATAGAACTCTTATTGAATGCTAAATTTAAAGTTTGTTCAATTTAAAGTTAGATCTAGCTTCTCATTTTATGTGAACTTTCAAAAAATACATGATCGTCTTAAAAACTTTCTGTTAAGCTCCGAAATGATACAGAACTTTAAAGTTCAGAATTGAACCCTCTATTGTCCAGTGCTTGTCATGCTATAAAAGGGAAAGGAATCTGAAAAACGTTTCTTTTTCAGTTCTTTGGTCATTCAAACGATATAAAATTATTAAAGTCAAAATACTATAATGGAAAGTTTACAGTAAATTTTTCATAAATAATAAACTATACTAAGTACTTGAAATATCAGAATAGGAAAAATATTCTCACAAACGCAATCACTTCTAATGACATTTTTGAACCCTTTTTCACACTCCCATATCAAACATAAGCAGCTACTGCAACTTCAGGCTATTACATACACTATCTGGTTGTCCATCATATCATAACATACACGATTGAAATACAAGCATACACATATATATATCTACATAAATACATACATATGTCTGAGTGACCGTCTGTGAATGTCTTGCATTTGTAAATCACACACAAAAGCAATCAAAGAAAACACTCTGCAAAACAAAACAATGACAACGTACAAAAAAAAAAAGGGAAAACAAAAAAATTAAAAATAAGTAAAATAAAAACTTGAAAATCTAAAAACGAATAATCAAAATTAGAATTAGAAGACAGACAGACAGTTAGACCCTTGTACTTTATATACATGTTTGAACACACCCTATAGTCCATCACTCTGTACTGTTGTGTGTACATATCCAAATGCTAATTAACTTTTGGTTACAGTTCAGTTGCATTGCATTTCAAAGGGCAACAATTTTCAAGAAACTCATCGCACATACAGACATAGTTTGCATAATAAAATTATAATAAAGTAGTCGTATGTATCTAGCTATGTATTGTATAAATATGATGAAGAGGAGCAGCAACAGAAAAAAATCAGTAGGAGAAAAAAATAATAATAAATGAAAGAAAACAAAACAGAAAACTGAAGTAAAGTAAGAAAAAAGAAGGCAAAAGCGGAAATGAAGCCGCCTCAAGTACAATATCCCGCATTTTGTTTACAAAATCTTGTAGCCTTTGTAATAATTTTATGCTGAGCATGCAGCGCATATCTCTATAATGTATACATATGTAGATATATATCCATATATGTTTGTATGAATGTACCGCTCAATTACATGCTACTGCAAATATTGGCAGCAGCAACGAACAGAAATTATGAATTTTACGCATCACAAAACAATGTTAAGTCATTAGCAGCAGTGGGCTACAAGAAGGGCAATGGATAGCAGAAGAACGCGGAAACCAAAGAAGTTATAGGCGCAGCTTTTTAATTTAGTATTACAAATGCAAGTCGCTATGCTCTTATTATCATTATACGAGTATGATGATAATGTGTGGTGAAACAAAATCAAGCTAATTTTTGATGAATTCTGTTGGGTTTGGTTTATGAGTTTCTATTTTTTTATGTTTGGTGCCTTTTTGTCTGTCTGACTATTTAGGAAATCAATCATTTAAATGCGGGAAGCCTCAGTAATCAACATCAACTATCATCATTCGAATTAACAACACCATGCAGCGCATATTGTCATTAGCACATTTGATTTTGTTTCTCTTTTTTCGACGACTTCATGTCATCATGCAGTTTTGCTTGAATGCATTTTTGTTTTGTTTTTAATTTCAGAGACGATCAGCTCTTGGGTTGATTTAATTTTGCCATTTTTGGGCAGAAAGTCATTAACCAAATTCGGGTTGGAAATCTAATTTATGATTCGAAATTGTGATTGGAAATGTTGTAACATATGTATATGCAGCATTAAAATTTTGAAACAATTGAAAACATACAATAGATTAAAAAGCTTTTATTTTTTTTCAGCTTAAAAGTCCAATGCTTTTAAAATTCCGCACACAGTGACATCTATGCCTCATCATCATCAGATTAACTATGAAACTAAGAACAGAAAAACTTTACTATAAGAAATGAGAATTCAATAATCTACAGATTTTTTAAACTTTGATTTAAATTTTAACTAATGTATTTATTCAAGTAGATATGTATATAAAAGTTTCCCAACAACAAATCACTGGGTTATGAAAATATTAGTAACGAAAAGTCACGGCAAATGACTATAATTTGTCAAATTTCTTAATTCGTTTCGATTTTCCAGCGTATTGTGATGATAAGAAAAACATTATGGCGCCAACTCGTTAACAACATTTGTATACAATAAAATTACTACAATTTTTCATTATGAAAAAAAAAACAATAAAAGACTTCAACTTAAAAGAGTTTTGAAATAACACAAACTAAGTATCTATTTACTTTTTTAATAATAGCTTAAACAAAAATTCACAAATTAAAAAGAATTTATCGTATGACAATAAAATTTTACGGAGAAATATTCAAAGCCTGCAATTATGCCTCATAAAAAATTATATTTCACACTTTACAGATACGAAATCTTATTTGATTTCATAAAATATTAAAGAAATAAATTTTTGGTTTAATTAAACGCAAATTAATTAGAAATATCATAAAAAATGTGGTGAAGCAATAGTTATATTTATTAAATATATTTTGATATATATTTTTCAATAATAAAACAATATAAGAGAAAATTAACACAGAAATTTAGCGCATGATATAATTTTCCATTGAAAATTTTATTATAACAAAATTTAATTTAAATTGCGGAATTGCACATTCAGTGGAATTGTTGTGTCATGAGGAAACTTTAAAAATGTTTAAAGGCTTCAGTAAATTCAGTAAATTCTTCATTTAATAATTTCTTCATTTTTCTATGTAACAGAGTTATGGACTTAAGGAGAATTTTATTAAATGAAAATGCAAAACTTTCTTAGATAATATTAGGGTAGCCAGACGTACTGCTTTGATCAGTACATTTCTTGATTTTTTTTTAAATACTGATTTTTTTAAATCTCGAAATGTAAATGAAAATGTACTGATTTTTGTATATTGTACTGATTTTGTACTGATTTTTTCAAATTAATACCTTAAGAATTTTTGTGCTTTACCTTAATTGCATTAAAATCATTTTTGCACATAGTCTCATTCTGTTTGTTTCTTTTCTGATTGTTCACAAAATAAAATACATACGCTTTGCTGCTATCGAGGGGAGAAAAGTAATATTTGCTTGAAAAAAAAGTCGGTTAACGTGAGTTTTTAACGCTTTGCAGCACGGTGGGAAGACGAATATCCCACCTAGAATACTACCATTTTTTTCATTTTTCATGTTCTTGTGACTCGACTTTCATGATTCTATATTCAAGTTTACTGTATTGACTTGTTAAGCGTTCAATATTTTAACTTTTTAATCGAATGTTGTTCATCAGTTTGTTAATATCAATAAACAAACAGTAAAAAAGTCACTTTTTATAAAGAAAATTCATTATCTTGGAAAGTTTTCAACGGATTGATATGAAAATTTACAAATATAGGATTTAAATGTCGCTGATTAAGAATTTGTAATCAGATTTTCGAATTTAAAAATGACGGATCCAATATGGCGGACCGCATTAGCAAAACTTATTCATTTCAATATTAAAAATTGGTATACGGAGGTTTTCGGGGTCGCTGATTACGATTTTCATATTATTTTTTTTAAATTCAAGATTGCGGATCCAATATGACTGGCTAAATTAATGAAATAAAATGAGATTGTGGTAAAAAACACAATAAAGATCAAATGAGATTATATTTGTTGAAAGAGAGTTATAAGATATTCAAACACTAAAATAATCATACAAAAATGAAGAAAAAAAGGAAAATTAAAAATACAAAAAAAAAAAAATATAAAATTAAAAAATCCAAAAAAAATAAAATAAAACACAAAACAAAAAAAATGGAGACTATAGCCGCTACGTCCTCGTTCGTGTCTCAGGGTTCGGCTGAGAGCGGTACTAATTGTTGTTATCAACTTGGAAAAATTTTCCTGTCTTGAACAAAAAAAAATTAGGTACCGATATTTGCAACAAATATATTGTGTCCGCTATATTAAATCCGCCATTTTAAGTTTGAAAAATCTGATATCAAAACCGTAATCAACGACCCCAAAAACCCCCGTAAACCAATTTTCATATTGATATGAATAAGTTTCACTGATTCAGTCCGCCATTTTGAATTTTAAAATTCTAATATCTAAATCGTTATCAGTGACCCTGAAAACCGCCGTATACCAATCTTCATATTGATATGAATCAGTTTTACTAACTTTGACCGCCATATTGGATCCGCCATTTTAAATTTGAAAAATCTGATATCAAAATCGTAATCAGCGACCCCAAAAACCCCCGTAAACTAATTTTCATATTGATATGAATAAGATTTATTGGTTCAGTCCGCCATATTGCATCCACCATTTTGAATTTTAAAAATCTAATATCAAAATCGTAATCAGCGACACTAAAAACTTAAAAATATGACCATTGGGTAAAAAAAAAACAATTATTAGAAAAATGTGTGCTTTAAAGAGTTAAATGGGTTGTTTCTAATTGAATTTGATTATTGTCCTCAGCTCTCAAAAATCTCTAAATATAGAAATTGATACGCAATCAACATTGCCTACTGACGAAGACAAAAAAAATATAAAAGGAACACACAAAATCGGAGAAAAAGCTCAGGGCGTTTATATCACTATATAACATTTAAATTACTAGGTAATAAAAACTTTAAAAACTGTACTGATTTTCACTGATTTCCAACGTCTAATGTACTGATTTCGCGATTAAAAAATCTGGCTACCCTAGATAATATTAATATATTTGAGAGTTATTCAGTAGAAATAAATTATATCAATTCATTTATATTTTTGATTTACTCAATACAACAAAACAAAAACTTGCTGCACTATGCAATTAATACGAATAAATATAGAAGTCCCATGCTTTTCAAACGTTGTACATAGCGACATCTACCTATAGGTATAGGTATAGGTATAGGTATAGGTATAGGTATAGGTATAGGTATAGGTATAGGTATAGGTATAGGTATAGGTATAGGTATAGGTATAGGTATAGGTATAGGTATAGGTATAGGTATAGGTATAGGTATAGGTATAGGTATAGGTATAGGTATAGGTATAGGTATAGGTATAGGTATAGGTATAGGTATAGGTATAGGTATAGGTATAGGTATAGGTATAGGTATAGGTATAGGTATAGGTATAGGTATAGGTATAGGTATAGGTATAGGTATAGGTATAGGTATAGGTATAGGTATAGGTATAGGTATAGGTATAGGTATAGGTATAGGTATAGGTATAGGTATAGGTATAGGTATAGGTATAGGTATAGGTATAGGTATAGGTATAGGTATAGGTATAGGTTTTTTTTTTTTTTTTTGTACGTTGGCAGGTGGAAATCTTCATAGATACCGTAGAACTCCAGTTCTACGGTTATGTCGGATTCCTACCGACTAAAACCACCTACTTCCTCTCCTACCACTCTCCCCGCGGGACTACCTGTTGGTATTACTTCGCAGGGCTGGTTCAGCTTTATGCTGTTACTCGTTTGTTGATTCTGTTGTTTGGATCTATTTGTGTTGTGTCAATAATTGTTTATTGTTCATCACCCATCCTCGTCGTCTTCTGTATTTGCGATATTTCGTTGCGCACGCTCGGCTTTACGTTCAGATTCAGCATTCCTTAATAATGTCAGAATGCTCTTCGCCATCTTGCAT
This sequence comes from Toxonevra muliebris, assembly GCA_963691655.1. Lineage (NCBI taxonomy): Eukaryota > Metazoa > Arthropoda > Insecta > Diptera > Pallopteridae > Toxonevra > Toxonevra muliebris. The sequence continues at coordinate 28,184,898 of OY829329.1, forward strand.
ACTGCATTCCACTTCTCTATCGTTTGGCACATCTGTGCTGTCAAGTTGGCTACCGTGGGGGGTTCCCCAAAAGCTCTCTCTAGTTCCTCCCTGATGCTGTTGAAGCGTGGGCAGTGGAAAATGATGTGTGTTGAGTCCTCGGGTTCGCTCGGGCAGTTCGGGCAGAACGGGTCTTCTTCAAGTTTAAATCTGTGCAGATATTGTTTAAAGCACCCATGCCCGCTGAGCATTTGGGTGACGAAATAATCGACTTCTCCATGTTTGCGCTCCATCCACGCTGCTATATTAGGGATTAGGTTAAAGGTGCAGCGACCCTTTTTGGACTGCTCCCAGTTTCGCTGCCATTCCATAATGGTACGCTTCCTCTCTTCTGTTTTCCTGACGTTCGTTGGCCTTTCTCCAGTTATACTATAAAGGCGCTTCATTTCTATTGCTAGTAGGTCAATGGGCAATTTTCTTGCTATGACGCAAATGGCGTCGTCCGACACCGTACGATAGGCGCTGGCAATCCTCAGTGCACTGAGCCTATAAATCGAGCGAATGCCCTTCAGATGTGTCTTCTTTGCGTTCGCCCAGATGGGTGCTGCATACAGTATAACGGAGCTGGTCACCATTGAAAGCAGCTGACGCCTGCCCTCCCGTGGGCCTCCGATATTCCACATAATGCGCGTTAGCGCGCCGTTTATTCTAGCCGCTTTACCACTGACGGCTGCTAAGTGCTCCTTAAATGTCATCCTTGTGTCGATGAGTACCCCTAAGTACTTTAGGTGTGGCTGTGAGGTGATGCAATGATCCCCAACTGTGATTACCAGCTCTTCGCGCTGTTTTCTTGTGCTCAATAGCACTACCTCCGTTTTTTGGACTGCCAACTCCAGTCTTGAGCTATTTAACCATCTTCTCACCCTTGCAATTGCATCGTTGCATCTAGCCTGTAGTAAGTCCAGATGTTTGGCGACTACTACCATAGCTATGTCGTCGGCATATCCGACGAGTGTGGCATCTTCGGGAAGATCAACTTTGAAAATTCCGTCGTACATTGCGTTCCACAATGTGGGACCGAGAACGGAGCCCTGAGGTACACCTCCTGTGACCTCGTACTGCTTCACGCCGTCGTCCGTGTCATAAAGAAGCACTCTATGTTTGAAGTAATCTGTGATAATTCTCAGCAGGTACTCCGGCACGTTGAAACGTTGCAGCGCACTCATAATCTGGGGCCAGCTCGCAGAGTTGAAGGCATTTTTTATGTCCAGCGTCACAACTGCGCAATACTTCTTTTTGCCACTTTTCCAGCTTTTTCCACTAGTGGCTTCGCGAGCAATGTTCATTACAGTGTGTATAGCGTCAACTGTGGAGCGCGCTTTCCTGAAGCCGAACTGGAGCTCGGCAAGCCCGCCCGGTTTCTCAAGGAATTCCTGGAGCCTGACGCATATGATACGTTCAAGAATTTTGCCAAGCGTGTCCAACATACAAAGCGGGCGGTATGATGACGGTTGGTCCGGCAGCTTCCCTGGCTTTAGCAGAAGCACCAATCGTTGGCGTTTCCATGGGTCTGGGAATACGCCCTCTTTCAGGCAGGCGCCAAAAAGCTTGACGAATATCTCCGGTTTCGTATTTATCGCTGGGTATAGGTATAGGTATAGGTATAGGTATAGGTATAGGTATAGGTATAGGTATAGGTATAGGTATAGGTATAGGTATAGGTATAGGTATAGGTATAGGTATAGGTATAGGTATAGGTATAGGTATAGGTATAGGTATAGGTATAGGTATAGGTATAGGTATAGGTATAGGTATAGGTATAGGTATAGGTATAGGTATAGGTATAGGTATAGGTATAGGTATAGGTATAGGTATAGGTATAGTATACTAAAATTAGTAGGGAACATTTTAAATTCTTTGTGCTTTCACAGCATATTAAACTAAATTTTCAGCGATTGCGAATGAGGGAAATGGTAAATTATGAAGTGAATTTTGCACACTAATCACTGGTAGTGGTTACCGTAGTATACACGTTTCTACACAACCCCTTGGTTGGCAATGGCAAACCAAATCTAGGCCTTCCAGAGGATATTGTGCCATAAAAAAGAAAATAACTCACTGTGGGCTGCACTAATGGATTTAGGGTTTGTGGAAGGGTAGGGGCGGTGTAAAAGTAGGGACCCACCTAATGAATCAAGGCCTTCATGTGAAGGTACATTACTCATTGCTGCTTTCCCTTCATATATTGCCCGCAGAATATATTTAATATATTTTGTCCCCTTGTAAAACTACGCGTCCTCTTCATCTAAGGCATTTTTGATCCCATATTTATACTATGCTTTAATGAAATTTTGTTTCTCTTATCACTTTTAATTAAATGAAATGCTGTCAAACTCATCTAATTACTATTCTAAGTATCTATCTATGCACTTATTTGGTAGGCCCTCTAGCCAGCCTTTTTTCATTTGTGGTATTTCCTATAGATTCCAACAGCCAAACCAACAGATTATTTTAAAATTCTATACCCTAAATTAGGCACGCTTGATTAATTTTTATTGCATACACACGACAGCAACTGCAATAACAAATGAACGACAACGACAATCACATGACAACACTATTTCATACACTCAAACGCTCAGTCAGACACCGTCAGCATAGTATTCAACCAGCAAGATGCAACATTTCACGCATGTGCTGAGTGCCTCTACCGCATATTTTTGATGTTGCCGCTGTTCCGTTCAGTAGAGGACAAGAAGCATGACAGTGGCATGAAAGTGGACGACAAAAATAAATGTATACTACCCACAGTGCGATGGCACATTGTTATGCTAAGCGCCCACCTACAGGTGTCACGCTTCTAATTCTTTTCATTTTTTCGGTGCATTTTTTTGTATTAAATATTCGTTGCTGGTATCAGTTTTTTGTTTCTTCTATTTTTCGTCCCCTATTATTTAACAATTGTTAAAAAATTATTACAAAATGAATAAAAAAAAAACAAAACATATGCTTACCGTAAAAACGTTAAATTTACATGAAAAAATACTAATTAAGGAAATTATAAAGTATCCACAAAAAAAAAAAAAAAAACCCCCGAAACATGACAAACAATCAAAATTTTCTGCTACGGGCGGCAACATTTTTTTCTTTGGAAAATCACAAAAATTTTATAAAAAATATAAATAATAAATTTAATGTAAAACTATTAAATTATTCCATGCATGCATAAAAATTATTTAATATTTTTATTTTGTTAAACAATGTTTTTTTTTATACATAAATATTTTTTTAGTTCATCACTGCTGCATTTTTGTTGTAGCTACCTTTAGAAATGCATTCATGCATTCCAATTTCATAGCACACGTCCACGTTTCGTTGCCTAAAAATATGTCGCACATATTTATTAATTTTTTCACATCAACTGTTCTGCATTGCTGATGAAAATTATGTGACAATTTTAATCTATTTTATTTTTTATTATTATTATCATTATTTATCCAGTAAATAAATAATTTATTTTATTGCAATATAGTTTTGGTATTCTGCGCCGATGAAGAATTGTATGAAATATCGAACAGAGCTGCAGGGAATACATAAATAGTTCTACAACAAACTAAAAGTATTTACATAACCGCTTAAGTATCTGGGAACTGACGTATCTATATACCATATATTTTCCTCTCCACTTTTTTGATTGAAATTAATGTAAATTATTATTTTATTAAAACAGTTTTTCAATAAGGGAACAAAAATATTTGTAAAAACCCATTCTCTCATACTTAGCTGCATTGCGCAACGATTCTGAAAATACTCACTGTTTCGTGTGAGTTCAAGAACTTGAAACAAAAACCATCGCTTCAGGGTCTTGAGGTGAATAGCGTCGCCACAGGCAGTTGAATTCATAAGACAAGAAATAGTGGCAGTGAATTTTTATCGTATATCAGGAGTAACTTAAAACTACGAGCAAAGACTATCCCCAAGTAATCCTCTAACAGCTTTTGACGAAAAATAATGTAAGTCATTATTTATTATATTTTGCCACAACCGCAGTGGGTTCTTCAGACGTAACCCGAAGTTCAAAATAAAACTTTAAAATAACCAAGAATCCCACAGGTGCCAAACATACCAAAACCTTCAAGCTCGTAGAAAAAATGGGAAATACTGGTGGGAGAAATTCTTGGGCTTCAATTTAATTTAATCTGAAACTCCAGAAATAAGAAAACCCCCACAAGAAAAAAACAAAAATCTGAGAGAATCATATACTAAACTTGGACAAAGAAATCTCAGCAAACAGTCTCGACGAGTTAATTCATGGACTTGTATAATTCCTCTGGGGTCCTGCAGTCTTTATTAAATGAATTTAGAGCATCTGAGAAATTGGGGAAATAAGCTAAAGTACACCAAAAGAAACGTATGGAAAATTGGGATCTTCATGTAGATATTACGTCTCTCGAATTAAGGAAACTACGGGAACATCTCCTGAAACTAAATCCCCAAATTATGGAATAAACGTCGTAAATTTTATTGCTAAGGCTTTCTTAGCAAAATCTTGTTGAGCCAATCTATTTCTTTGAAGTATCCTAGACTTCAGCTATAGGTAAATTTTATGACTATTTCCTGGAACTATTTGTTAGTTGAATATTAAGAAGGTACAATTTTTTGATTTCCTGAATATTACCCATAGCACCTGAAACTTAATTTATAAAAACCAATTAAGCACAAATTAAATTACGAAATAAACTCTGTAGATGAATGCAAAAGCTGATATACATAATTATCACGGACACCCATAGACTTAAGCTAGGTGAAACCTGAACCTTTCCGATGTATTGAATATTATGTCAATATCTCTTCAAAGAAAAAATTGAAAAAACCCAACAAACCCTTTATTTGAGCAATTTGACACGGATATCTCAATGTGCTTCAAAACGTAGGATACAACAAAATAACGAGTTTTTCCGCTAGGGGTCGCCTCCCATATAAATTAATTAAAAGCTCTTTACTAAAGATAAATATATTACAACGCAATTTAGTGCAAGGATTATTTCGCTGCTGGAGAGATCCCCCAAAATCTCATGTTGAAATTTAGTTCGAGAATTGCCTTTAAAATGCTATAAAACATGAAACGCAATGTCTAAGGAACTATAGCGAGGTATGGTATTTTGTAAGTAGTTACTGCGCAGAACATGATCGTTTTTTTCTTTTGGCAAGTGGGCGTGACTCCACCTATGCAATCGCAATCATTGTTTAAATATATCTTCGGAACCATTTACAGTATAGTACTCATATTTAATAAAATGCCGTTAGTTGATCATGCCATGCTATAGAAAAAAATGTGCATGAGATTGGAAGTGTGAGCGTGGAAACTTCCTTACTAAGATAATAATTTTAAGATTTGGTATAGAAGTATTATTTTTCAATGGCATTCTGTGGAGAAAATGTGGGTAGATTTGGATTGCTGTGTGTTATATAATTATAATTGGAGATGAGTCTAACTATGTCAAAAATACCAAAAAATAGTAGGCTCAGTAAGATTTTGTTTTCGTTCGTTGGAAGGTGGAAATCCTCATAGATACCGCAGAACTTTTGTTCTACGTTTATGTCGGAGTCCTACCGAATAAAATGACCTCCTTAACCTCCTCCCACTCTCCCCGCTGGACTACGAGCAGATATTTCTTCGCGGACGCGGATCTAGCAGTTCAGTTCTTGATCTATTCCTGTTATTCTGTTCTCCTTCTCTCCCTTTTATAATCCGCGCAGTCACTGTGCATGTTGTCTACCATTTTCCCACCGATTCGCAGATCTGTGTGGTAAAATTCTCCAGGATGGAAGTGAAAAGGGATGGATGGGAAAAGAAATGGGGAAGGAAATCAAAAGTAAGTGGAAGATTGGGGATCCTTTCTCAGATATTTATATTAATCCAGAGAGCACTGACCCATAAAATGTTGAAAAACTTTAAAATAGATGGAAGGGAAAATAATTACTGCGTTTCCACTAAAGTTTCTAAAAATATTGAACTTTCCTTAATAATTCTAAGGTGTAAGACTATGAATAGATGAGGATATAATATAATTTCAAGGTCGGTCTATATTGAATAAGTTTTTTATTTATCAATCTGTATTTCTCTTAAATACTAATTAAATAGAAAATAAATTTTTTACAAATCTGAATTCCTATGATTTCATAAATATCAGAAATTCAAAATCATTCTATTTTTTATTGTTACTACGCAATTAGTGTGTTCTCCTTAGAAATTGTATAAGTTTTGCTCATCATTAAAGTTACTTATATCATAATATTTCCATGCTTACAATATGAGCCATAATGAAGAATGATATGAAGTTGGAACCCTTTCCTTCCTTCCATCATTCTTACTCTACACAAGAAAAGCATTTCTAAGTACAAAGTATATCTACATATCCTTTCAAGTAGCAATACATAAATACATGCATATATGCATACTTCAATAAACTACTCTGCAAATCAATATTTGTAGCTGGATATATCTGTGCTTGAATGTATGTGTACTTGTCAATCAGATTCAAAGATTTTTTCTTACGAGCATCTTCAATATATTTTGGTTTACGCTTTCGTTTTCTCTTTCTAGCATTTATGTAGTTACTATAAGTATACATACATATATCCGCTACTACTTTAATCATCATTTTGTGATATAATATTTAAACCTTTATTCTCTGAATTTTTTACTTATACTGATATGCTTCTTTTGTAATATACAACACATACACACACACACACTAAAATCCATATTTGTATACTCAGACTTATACATACGGAGAAAAATGTGAGTACCTACAATTACTTGCAAATACATGCTGCTTGAAACTTCAGTACTTCAACTTTACATTCAGGAGCAGCAGCAGCAACTAGCAACCATCAGAATCACCACCACGAACACCATCATTGGTTCCATCGTCATCTCAAATGTCAGTGCCAACAACAGCAATATGTAGCAGTAATAACAGCTACCAACTAACAGCAGTAGCAGCAACAGTATTGCCTGTCCATATTGTCTGCGTTTACATATACAATGTACATTATCCTTTTCCAAATGCAATCGTAGACTCATCAGTTGTTTTTGTTGTGATAAGGGAGTATGTGTGTAAGCAGCAGGTTTATTGTTGCCAGCTCTTGTCAAAAACTCTTCAAACACAATATAAAAATCCTGCGATTTTGTAGAATTTTGATTTTTGTGTTGTTGCATGTGTGTGTAGGTGGATATCCATGGATGTATGTATGTATGTATGTGTGTGTGTGTGCCAACGACGATTCAGTTTATTAAATGCCATTTTGCATAAGTGACAGTTCCAAAAGGGGAATATACTTCGTACTACGTAATGATATTGAAGCTGCATGAAGCACAGATTTAGGGAAATTGTCTGTGTATTGTACATGCCAGCACAGTGTAGCGAAGCAGGACAATTTTGGAGTTACAGTAGTAGATTGAATTGAGTTTTTTTCGACATCTTAAAAATGTATTACCGTTAATTTTTCGCTTATTTACATATAATATTTTCCCAGAATTGTAAATTTAGTAATTACGTATGTACTAAATCTAAATTTGAATCATATTCCCCAACAGCGTCTTTTTCGCTTTGAGTACTAAATAAATTTAGGTAAAACTATTACTACTAAAAAATGTTGTATTAAAAATTAAATATATGAAACTAATAATAAGGTAATTTTAAAAATTTAGTATTTTAAAAACTTAGAATTTGTTAAATTTACTTGTACTAAAAAATAGAAGGTAAGCACTAGGTACATGAATATGTTTCAAATTTCTCAAATTTAGTACTTTTAAAATTTAGTGCCTATCAAAAATATTCTGTAATTTCTACTTCGAGTTCTACTGTAAAAATTGAGTACTTTAAAAACTCATAGCTCTTTAAAAGAAAGTACTAAAAACAAATTTTTCTAAAGCTACACTTAAAATAAAAGTTTCATCTTTCTAAATATAATAGAAACAATTCAATGTTAATGTATATTATATTAAATTTAGTTCCTATTAATTTTAGTACTTCTCATTTCTATTTGACAAAAATATTATCTATTTTGTTTAGTACTAAATAGATATTGGAGTGTTGTCATGTTTCAAATTTTATGTTTAGTACTTTTTGCTAAAAAGTCAATTATAGTGTGAAATTATTTATTATAAATGCAAACATCAAATTTCCAGTTATTTTCATTTGTACTAAATAAAAAACTAAGTAAATTTTTGTTCTAAATATTCATTAAAAATATAAAAGGTACTAAAAAGAATATTTCTTTTATAAAGTTTTGTAAATACTTTTGTCGTTTCATATTTATTTATTTGCACTAAAAACGTGTACTATTATTTTACATTTTTCTTTAGCAAAAGCCGAATTCTTAATCTATTACTTTTATAATGAATTAAAAATTAATAAAAAGATACTTCAGTACTTTTCAAAATTGGGTACTTCTTCCATTTCTTATATGCCCCAACAGTTCATAATGGGCCTAGGCCAAGCTTATTGGTCCCAATGCAAGAATTTTATGCCGATCCGAAAGGCAAAGTGAAAAACTTTTCGTAGACAGCTTTTACTCTAGGAGGATTGCCAGTGCCAACCAAGAGGTGAAAGTGCCGTGCAGGAATATTTATTATTTCTAGTGTCGAGCATCGAACTCGGGCATCCTAAGTAGTAATTCGGCACATTAACCCCTTACGCCAGGGCGACCCTAACTTTTCAGATTCTACCCTATGCATTAAAAATAATACCCAAGGCAAATTTCTTCATTTAATACTTTCCTGATAAGATTGTGGCCGAAATAAATTTATTTTCATGCTGCTTCGTACTTATTCTATGGTCGTCCTAGCTCTGTGATTCGGAGACTACTGTACCAACCTCATATCTATGAGGCTTTAATCTGGTACGTCAAATTAGTACTAAAATTTAAATAGATATAAATTGAAAAGTATTTTCAAACAAGAATTTTATAGATACTCAAGTGCAATACTTTTCGTACAACAATTAGTACATACCTAGTATTAAAGTTTTCTTTTACATTGCTGTGGTGTGTGTGCGTAGTTAGTTAATTTAAAGTGAAAAGGTACTTATTTTGCTGTTGTTATTCTGTACCTCTTAAAATTTCAAACATTTTTTCAACTTTTCCCACACTTCAAATTACTACTTTCATCCAACAACAAACTTTCTCTCTACTTTTCTACTTTCTCGACGACTATGTACTACCCTTGAACAGTATTTCATTCTCTAATTTACCGTTAAATTTCCCTCTCATTACTGTTACTGCATTTTTACAACAACAACAACAACAAGAGAAAAAAGTGGGAAAAAGTTGTGTAAAAAAACTTCAAAAATTGTAGTCAAGTTAACAAAAATGTTTTTTGAAATTTTGCAAATTCAGCACTAAAAAATAAGCAATGGGCAACAGGAAAAAAAGTAGCAAATTAAGTGAAGAGAGTAGAAACGTGAAGAGAAAATGGGTGTCGGAGATGAAAAAAAATGTGTCTGAGAGGAGTCTTTGGGGGGACGAAGAATTTTGGATAAAAATCACAAACTACTTAACAGTCGCAACCGCAGCCAGCAAACCAACAAAACACGCCCACAAATCACACTAAATTTACACTTCACCCCTGCGCCACTGACGCGTCACATTTTAAAGGCGAAGTACATTGAAAAACATTCAATATCAACGAAACAAAATAAAAAAAAATGAAAAAAATTCTGTATACTTTGTGCAAAAAAATGTTTCTTTCACAATGAAAATTCGTTCGTTATTTTTTGTTTGCTACTATTTCTGGTACTTTGTTGTTGTAGGTATTGTATGTAGCACCCGCAGGGACGCACAAAATGGTAGTCAAAGTGGGTATTCATTAGCATAGAGTAGCAGCAGCAGCAAACGATATTGAATTTCTATGCATGTATATGATGTCTAGATATGTAGCTGTGTGTGTGGGTGTCTAAAGCATGTGTCTGTGTGTGTGTATGTGACAGGAAATTCAAAGCCTTCGCTTTCAGCAACAACAGTGTTGCACATGAGTGTACGTTCATGTAAATGTATCGTACCTAGTAGTTGCAAATTCAAATGCTTGTAGCATAAAAACCAAATGAAGGAAAAACCGAAACGTATAAAGAAGAAAAAGGAAAAATTGTATAACAACAACAAGAACAATTCGCTAAAGAAAATCACAGCAACCGGCGTCATTGGATTTTTATAGCGGAAATGCGATAGAAAAGCAAGCAACAACAACAGAAAGTATGCAATGTATAATTTTCGTATTGCCTGCTGCTGTTTGAAAAGCGAAATATGAATCGAAATTTCCAAGCGAGTAGACGAGCGGGTGGATGGCCCCAAACCTCCGAAACACTCTTTGTCCTTTAGTCGTTCCTTTGGGTCTAAATTAAAAGTTGTATGGAAATAAGTTCGTGTTCGTGTATGTAGCAGAAGTAAATTTGAAGCTAGATTTACATTACCATTACATGTAACTTAATTTGTGTGGTTTGGGAGTGATAAAACAAACGAAGCAGATTTCAAGGTGCCTTGCATATTTTTAGTACTGAAACTTTAAAACTTATTACTAAAAATTTTGGCGAAGTGTTCAATTTAAAAGTAGGAAGAAACTTACAATATGCTTGTACTAAAATTCACAATCTTAGTACTAAAAATTTGACAAAGAGTTGAGATGGTTTAATATTTGAAGCATTAAAATTGTAAACTTAGCAGTAAAACGTTTGGCAAAGTGCTAAATTTAACCTGCATAAATTTAGAAAAAAAATTACAAATTTATATGCACTAACTAGAACTTTTGGTAAACTTTTGAGTTTAAATGTTAGTACTAAAATGTGAAAAGGCATACGATGTGAGTAAAGGTACTTGCATCTTTTTAGTAGTAAATTTTCAAATTTTTGACTAACTGATAATTAAATTTATGTACTAAACAGTATGAAAAAAAACAAATAAATATTTTTAGTACTAAAATAGAAAATATGTTCTAAAATATTGAAAAATTTTTCATTTAAATTAAATTAAATTTGTAAGAAACACGTCATGAGCTTATGTGTTTTTAGTACTAAATTGTACTAAAACTGTGGTACTATAAGATCGAATTATTCAGTTTAAGCTTATATACTGAAAGCGTATTAGTGTTAAGGTTCCTGCATATTTTTGGTATCAAGTTTTCAAAATTAAGCTCTAAAGAGATTGTTAAGGTGTTAAATTCAAATTATGTACAAAAAACGTGTGAAAGCAAAGGAGGTGGAGTGGTGATGCTTGTATATATTTCGTACTTAATCAAAAAAGAAAAATTGTACTAAAAATGGCTTTTAAGTCTTCACCTTATCTACTTTCATTCTTTCTTTAAAAGTAATTAAATATAACCTTTTCAATTCCAATGAAAATATCTCCATATAAAAACTTTTTCTCACACGCAACAATTTTGCACATTTCAGCAATTCGCACATAAAAACATACATGAAAATATAAACTAGTCATTTTGACAGCTGTCAAAATAGTTAAGTTGTAGTCGACGCTGTCAACTGTCAAATATTGTATTTTGAGAATAAATGCAAATGCTAAAAACAATACGAGTGAAAAAATTCATAAAACAAAACGGCAGGGAAAAAGAGACAGGGAGGAACAAGAGACAAGAGAAAAATTGTGTTATGAACAACGCAACATTTCATTAATTCATTAAAGTGTAAATGTCAAAAGTGACATTTCTCATGCAACACACAGCCACATACAAGTATACACATACAATCTAGACCAAATGATGCAAATGCATGTGTGAGTGCGGATAAAAACAGTTAGATGCGTGCATCATGCATTCGTGCGATGCTGCATTGCGATGCTGCCACATAATTTACAGTGCATTCATTCATTCATTCATAGTACAAAACAAACAAAAACATTTTCTGAATGCATTTGCGTTTTTCCAGCATTTCTCGCTTGCTTTCTCGTTTGTTGTTTTTGTAATTTCATTAACGATGAATTGTCAATTTTCTCGTTTTCATTTTTTGTGACTTGCATTTCAGAATTCGTTGCGCCAGTTTTTATTTTTTTCGGTCGTTCAATTTTTTTTATTATACTCTGCGCTTGTCAATTTATGCCCCCACAAAAAATTTGTGTTGTTTTGCTGTTTTTTCCTGTTTTTTTGGCTGGTAGTATATATTTTCCAATGAATTTAATTTTACCTACGTACGATTTTTTGAGAGTCGTCGATATATATATGTGCATGTGTGTGTGTGTGTATATATATGTACCGCATAAGTGGTTAATTGATCAATTTAATTTGACACTCAGCTGTTTGCTCCCATTTGGAGCAACAGACGATGACGACGACGACGACAACAACAATGACAGTTGACAGTTGTCAATTATTATTATTGCTGTACGCTGTTGCTGTCGTTAATATGTTCAATTGTTATTTATGCAAATTGTTGTTGCCTATGTAGCAAGTAAAAAAAAAGTTCAGCCTAATAAAACTAAATTGTGGTACTTGCTCCTCTTTCTTTGGGTGTGCATGTGAACTTTTTAATTTTTTATTTTTGGAAGATTTTAATAAGGAAGTTAGTTATAAGTTATAAGCTTGAAATCTGAAAGCATTGAAATAATTTACTTTGAGAATTTTGATTTAAAAAGATTTATGCACTTTGAACTGATATCAGCTAAATTGATATTTCTTCTTTTTTTCGCAAAATAAGAAAATTTTGCTGCCATTCAATGTCAGCCAATAACTGTGAGTAATCAATTGACAGCAGTATAACAAGGTTGGCTGATTTATCGCCTACTGGGCGTTTATTTTTAGTTTTGCGCGTGAAATTAAACAAAAATCCGCAATGCGCTTTTATGGATGCTTATTCAAATTACCCGGCACTCTAGGGCGCTTTTTTTTTCAATTATCTCCAGCTGCATTTTTTACATGAACTTATTTACTAAACTTGTTGTTTGTTAATTTCTGGTGCCTCCCTTTAAGTGTTTTATACACCTAACTATATTAGTGATCTCACTCTTTATTATTATCAATAATATGAAAGCGAGGAAGAAGAAGGTACATGTCTATTGTAAGTAACACTTATCGGTTCGAAAAATTCCCATATTATTTATGATTATTCTTTATAATTCGATTTTTTTTTTACCACAAATTTTTTTGATTTTATAAAAAAGAATTATTTTAATTCTAAACTAAATATCAAAATGTGAATTGGACGCTTTTGGGCGATACATTTTTGGAGAATATGCGATTGTGATTGGTTAATTTCAACTCTCTTTCTGTACATTATTTAAAATATTAACTTAATTCTAATGAAATATCCTTTGTTAACTATTGAGTTCAGACCGGCAAAAGTACTTCACAGCGCTTCCTTTCATAACTCTATGGACTGAAGTAGTTGAATAAATAGCAATCCTTTAGAAGTATTTAAAAGTTAATTCTAATTTTTGCAAAAAAGAGAACGTAAGTTTGCTGGATTGGGCCTGGGCTCACTCAAATATGGCAAATGTGTTGACCAAATATTTTACTCATCACACTGAGAGACTCATCCGATTGCCCATTTTGGAAAATTATAGTAACATACTTAATTTTGAATTATATAAAATGCCAAATTTGTGGAAGAACCCTCGCCTACTACATCATCAGAAACTCCTAAATTTTACTGAATTTTCAATAAAGTATCGCCATCTCGTTTAGTTTTTGGATAGTAGTTTTATCGACTCACAAATATTTTTTTTGACTCTGTCTTTTCTCTATGTTACACTTCTAAGATATGTAAAGTTTTCGGCATTTGATATTGGGTCGTTTTGCAATGTGAAGAAAAACATTTCCAGCTTTTTCTCTGCCTATTCGCCGTCATTATATAACTTTTATATTAACCCTTTCGGTACCATGGTGGCACCAATACCACACAATTAATTTTTGCGATTTTTTAAAAACTATCAAATCAATTTTTATAAATTTTGGTTTTTGGAAGAGAATTGATGGCTCTTTATTTTTTGTTTGGGAAAGATTCTGTGGCGAATCAAAATGAAAAAATTGTGTTTTTTTCGTTAATTTTCAATCGCTTATAATTTTTATAAAATTTGTCCAAATATGGTTTCCCATTTTAAATTTTTGTTTACTTTTTTGGGAATATAATTATTGCTATGGGTCACCGGCAGCGATGCCTACTTGCGGGGAATTTTACTTGGTGCGGGGAAGCGGGGAATGAGCTGTTTTTTGCGGGAAGTTTGAAGTCGTTCAGCTTTTAGTAATTAAAGTCTGTAGAATATTTTTTGTCAAATTTTATGTAATGTAAAACGTTTAACTTATAAAATATTTTATATTTGGGGTCTTTTCTTAAGCAGGCCTTGCAACTTATTGGTTTGGAGAAATCGATTTTCAAAATAGTGTGCTATTTGAAAGTATTATATTTCGAAACAATTTTGTAAAAATTTCAGAGAACGCAGAGTGCTTTTGTAGCTATAGATGATTATAGCACCGAGTGTCAGTCAGGCCAAAACAGTCGCGCGGCGATTCGACTTCCCTTTCGGCCGTTCAGCACCTCCTGATTAATAACTATTAATCATTGCTGACTAATCTGTAAATCTACAAATTACAGTCAGCCATCATAAAGAAGATGAAGTATATTTTATATGTTAAAAACCGATATTCAAAACTTTGAACCCGTTTTTCTCAAAACAAAGATTTTCCATTTTTTATTTGAGTCAAAAGAAATTCCATGTCTTCTCCTTTAAGAACTTTGATGTCAGAAAGTACATTTCTATTAATCTTCCAAGTCCCATAAAAATTGGTTAAGTTTTGGACCCAGAAAGTTCAGGACCGCCTTAAAATAACAGTCACTGAGGTCAATTTTGTTTTTGTAAAATGTTTATATGGAAAGTGCGTGTAGCGCTGTTATAATATGAATGCGGGGAATCCGATCGAAAATCGGGGAATTTCTCGAGGGTTATGGGGGAGAGAGAAAAAATGAGTTGCCATGCCTTGCCACCGGTGACCCTAAGATCTTCAATGAAAACGTTTTAAGAACTTTTTACAATTAAGTGGGGGTGGTCGAAGAATGCGAATCTGGACTTGATTTTACTTCATCGGTTCTAGTTGCCTTACGATCAAGAATGGTTTAAGTGAAAAATTATTACTAGGTTACTTTGTATTTTTACAAAATATCTAATAAAAATTAACAGAAAAAGGGCCACAGAGTCACCGGCGACCCATCAAAGTTCAGGCCTTCAGAGACGAAAAATGTCTATTTTCGTCAAATATTGTAAATAGAAATGGGGTCAGACAATACGAATCCGGATTCGGTTTGGCGCTATCTCCTCTGGTTTCCTTACGGTCCCGAAAGGGTTAATCTCTCTACAGAAAAAAAAGTCGACATGCGCAAGTTAAGAAATTTATTTGCTGTTTACAAAAAAGAAATCGTTATAGTAGCGGAAAGCTTGGACGTCTTTAAAAACCACGTAAGATTAGGCAAAATCCAAACGTCAAGGATATTAAATCTTCTCCTCATAATGGTCAACGATAAACTAAAAATGCCACGGTATTCAAATTGTAAAGGTAGCAGGGGTCGAGGAAATCCGAAAATGACTTGAAGATGTACACTCGATAATGAAGTAAAGGTAGATTAAAAAATGTGGAAAGTTCTGTGTAAATTAGAGCGCTTTCTTCAATTCCTCTACAGTGAGTGAACAGAATGCGACTAGGTTTATGGATTCAATAGGAGGTTAATTATAAACATTTAGAAAGGTAAAAGATGATTGAAACCGATTTATTTACTCCAAATCCCAAGTGAATCTAAAGATTGAAAAAGATTTTCTATACTGTTTTATATCAATTTTCATCAGGAAGGAGGTGGAGAGTTATGTTCGTACTGATTCAACCCCCTCTCCCCCCATTTTCTCTTTTCAAAGTTATTGACATATTTTTCAAATTAAATTTCTACACCATCTAATACTAATTTGTTATACGTTAACTCTATCAGATAAAATCTCATTATCTCTCTTTCCTTTCTTGGCCTCCGTTGTGTGTAGAAAAATATTAAATTCAAACGAAGCACTTGCTCTCTTTTCATCACTCTCCCTTAGTGGTCTCTTTCTCTCTATCTTTGCAGCATAGACAAATAACTATGTCACTGTGAAATTAATTAAATAACGGTAAATTTTAATTAAAAAAATGGAAATATTCAAGCAAAACAATCTACTATGGAAAACAGGATTTTGCATGCATACACAGCAGTACAACTTAATATAAAAATATGATAAATACTTTGGTAAATAACCTGCAACACTGGTAAATATAAATATTGAATGAAAAAATAGATAGGTGCATTATCATAGTACAATGCCTCTCAGTACATGAAAAATTTCCTTCGTCAAAATTCCCCAAGGCATGATATACCAATATGAACAAAAGAATTGAGCTATGGAGTGTTGAAAAAAGTTTAAAAAAAAATTGCTAAAAGAAATGGCTTGGTATATTAAAGCAAACATTGCCAAAGGGGGTCGCACACAGGCCCTCATACTTATAGTCAGAGTTATCGTCGTCATCATAGTCGTTGTCGTCATAGCTGACTCCATCTCTCCTTCCTCAACGTCGTCATAGTTGCCTTCTTCATCGCCATAGCCTGCATTGACGGCCTCACCGCTGCCGTTTGGCGCTGTAATTTGTTGAAGTCAAATTGAAAAAGACTTGGAAAAATATGAAAGCCGCACAATGTTTTTGCTTGCTAGATTGTAAAAGCACCGGCTGTTTTATCTGGTTTTATTTCAGTTGCTTAGCCTATGTTGGCGCACTCCTCCACTACCTCCCATTCTCCTTTTTTGCATCTCTCTTTGTATAGTGAAGTGGGCATAAAGCTTAAGGCTTTTCCTTTTACCATCTCCTGCTTAAAACACTGTCAGGCATATTCAGTCATAGCACTCAAACATAAACTACATGAGCATCTAGTATTGCCAACCTAGCATTATCATCAGCAATCATACCTTAGTGCCTGTGCCGCGCCGCCTGTACAAAAATAAAGGCGGCTTTCTCAGTGATGATGAAAAAACAAAGAGTGAACAAGTGCCATTGGTGCTACAAGCCTCCAATGAATACCCTCAGGTTAGTATGAGTTACACTGGAACGTCAACGAGAGTCAGGCAGCTGAAGCAGAGGAAGAAGAGCTAAGCGAATTGCATCTGCAACTTCTACTGTACTACTACATGGGTGTCATTATTAATTTAACCTATTTCGAAAATGAAGCGCGCAAAAAGAAAAGAAAAACAAAATAAAAAATGTAGTTAACAAAAACAAAAAAAAAAACAAACTGGAGAAAAATACAACACTGAAAAATGTGCCACATAGCAGTGCAAGGAGAGAAAGAAAGAGAAGGAAAGAGAGCGCGACTAAGCAGCAAGCGCTCAGGAGTAGAGTTGCTCACAAAATGAAACATGTTTTCTTTTAGTAAACGTTACTGAAGCATACAATTTATGAAGGAAATAAGTAAAATGGCAGCAATATTTATCATAAATTTTTTATATCTGCTTACCTACTCCTCTGCATGCATATACCTAGCATATTTTTAAGCAATTTGTTAGTTGTCGCTGTATTGGAAAACTTATAATTTTAACCTATGCGACGCTGTGGCGATGCTGCTGCGCTGGAGCCAGGGTATTTTATCTATAATGTTATTTGCCTAGCATAGCCGCAGCAGTAATGGCACGGCGTGAATGTGTGCTTGTGCAGGTTAGGTCTCAAAGGCAAAAATGCCGACAAATATCTGTACTAAATATGTGTATATAAGGAAGTTGTTGTTTTTGTTGGGGATGCTGATGTAACGATACGACACGTTGACTTGTAAGTTATAACTACGAAAACGGCCGCAACGATGACGATGTCGACGAAGACGCCAACCAACTAGTCAGCCAGCCAGCCAGTCACCCAAGGAAGAAAGATGTGCAATTAAGCGTTGAATTATTGACAGCGGCAGTGTTAAGGAGCGTTGCATGCAACGCATGATCCACGTTGATGGTGGTGTATCTAGTATCTAGCTGAAAATGCACATATTTGTGTATAAAGTGGAAGTAGCAACCCAGCAAATGATATTATGTATATAGGAAAATTTTTTTGTTTACTTAGTTACTGGCGCTCAAGCCAGATTTTTCATAGCATATTTTTTTTTGTCTCTTACTTTTTAATTTAAAAAGAAAATATTTCCTTCAGCCACATCATTCAACTTGAGTTAATTTTAGTTATGTTTTCTATATGAACCCGCTTCTTTTAGAAGAAAATGCGAAATCGTTAGGGCCAGGCAATAGGTTTTGACACGTCACTGGTCTAGTGGGAGCATGCTTAATGTGACCAACCTTACTGTTTTCACCAGTACACTATTGGTTTTTGGGCTAGTGCACTGTGTACTACGCAGTAAAAACAGTTGATCATTTTGGAATTAATAATAGAGTTGTCAGTTTCTGATGAGATAATACCAACCCAGACTTTGGAGGGCGCCGCACAGTGGTTGAACTACATACAAAATAGAACAAAAATAATAGAGAAAGAAAGTCGTCGTAAAGTCACAACTTTTAGTACAGGAGTTGCTTATGTCAATACATCGTCAGAGTGCAAAAATTAAAATAATACGCCCACTGCCACGCCTACCTCCCATACAACCCAAGTTTGATAAATATAGAAGGAATTGCCGTAGAGTCACAACTTTTGGTACAGGAGTTGCTTATGTCAATACAATGCCAGGCTGCAAAAATAAAAGAAAATCCACCCGTGACCATGCCCACCTCCCATACAACATGATTGTAAAAAAATAAATATTTTTCTTTTTATCACTGAGAATCACTATAAAAGTTTATATTAATGTATTGTGAAAGTCCTTTTCCCTACCCTTTCAAATTTACTCCCCCATAATCCACCCTCCCATCCCCTCACACAACCGTTTCACAATTCACCTCGATTCTGCATCGGTGATCTTAGTAATGATTCTTATTGGCGTTTCACTACCTTATACATATGAGGTACTAGTATCTAAAAATGAAACCGAGAGTTACACGATTTTAGTTTTCTTATGCTCATTTTAAAGTACCAAATTAATGTTGGTATAGATTAAGCCCAAAAATTTCGTTTATTAATCAATAAAACTGATTTCTTGAATTGGTACATTTTTGTTGATCATATTTAAGGGATTTACATTTTGCTTGCACTTTCATAATATTTGTACTACTTTTATACTGTTTCACCTTCAGTTTCTGTACTGTTTTGAGTTCCAAAAAAGTTTGTCACATTAAGCATGTTAAACTTTCAGCTCTGATGTCCCGGAAAGACAATGACCTTACATTCGTAATCAAACTTATTGCTTTATTGGCATCACAAAAAAAAAACTCCAAAACTTCTCTCTTTTTTGGGGAGGGCCAACCTTGTCTTAAAGTGTCTTACAAATTGATCCACGGCGATTTCCATATTCGTAACTGTTTTCGACTCTTTCTGAAGAAAACGTTTTGCCCTTTCATTGGAAGTGTGCATGGCTATTCAGGTTATCATTTTCTGAACAGCTCATGAGAACTAAAAATTATGGCGGCTTGTCAAGCATGATACCTAAAATCATAAAGGCTGCAAGCCTCTCCTGCCCCTCTCCTCCCACTGATAAGGATTAGCCTTTAAACGTCCAGCAATGCTTCTGATTGACGTATATGAAAAAAATATCTGAGAATGTCTAAGTCCAGTTTTTGGTCTTGCATTAATTACCGAAAGTGTAACTTTTTGATGAATGCATTTCCTCAAAACTTAAAAATTTAAAGGGTTAAAAATTACGAATATATATGTATTTTTATAGACCTACAAAGGCACGTCGAATGAATACAAATATGGTGCCCAGAAGTATTAATTGTATATTTTCAACAGATGAAATTAAACAGAGTTTGGATCACCAACATCTTAAACGTGATTTTTAACCGGCATAATATGTTTCATGTCTACACAACCTCTTCTTCTTCAATATGCTCTCTTAAGGCCATAAGTAAATAATTGCGTATATATCCTAAAAAATTTCATTTTGTTTGCTCTATTTACTTTTCAGTTATTCCAAACAAGTGTTTGCTACTTTTTTGCTTCAAGTTACAATTTCTATGCACATGCCCTAAGGTAAACTACTGTGCTTCACCACATAGGAAAAATTCAGTTAAACTCCTCGCTCACTTACTCGTTCGCTTGTATGCTTCAATTTAAAAAAAAAATAAAAATAAATTCATACAATTTTCATTCATGCTGATGTTGCGCTTTTCATTTAACTTCATCACTTTTTGCAACAAATTTTCTTAACCAGGTTTTTCATTTCAGTTTTCCATTTTTGTCTTTGTCTCTATAGCGATTTGGTTGTTGTTGTTGTTGTAGTATTTTAATAAATACCAAAGTAAACATAGTAGTGGCAAATATAGATAGAAGAAAACGTAGACGTCAAGAAAGAAAAAAAAATTAAGGAAAATATGTAGCCATTCAGAAGCACATCAGTCAACGACACACGACAGAGACGTAGACACAGTCAGGGAGGGAGCCAGGAAGGCAGTGAAACAAGTAGGCAGCCTAGATTAAAGCAAAAGCAAACAAGCAAAAGCAAGAAGCCAAGTTCCGCTTTTAATTTAACTTCATATGCCAGATGCAGTCCATCGTAATAAAATTTGCTGGGGAAAAAAGTTAAAGCAATTTGAGTCTAAGCAAAAAAAAACAAAAAAAAAAAAAAAAGAAGATGCCACACTTTATCTAATTTCTTACATAGATGATGCTTTAGTATGCATAAGCTATAGCGAAACTCAGAGGGTAGAGGAAGGCAGTTGTGTTGTAGCGGTTAACGTATATAGTATAGATAACCTTAACTAAAGTTTTTATAACCGACATAAGTGAAATAGGTGGAAAAATGTTTAAGGATAAGCAGCAGCCGCAAAAAAAAAAAAATAAGTAACTTCAAGAAGCAAGCAACACTATGGTTTTTTATATATATTATGTAGATTAAAATCTTTTGATGTGTTATAATTTTAATGAGTTTTACTGAAGATGTTCTTTTCTCTTTTAATGCAAAATTTTTTAAATTTCTGTTGGTACTTTTACCATACCGACAGATACCTTCACTTGACTCTAGCAATATTAGGTCATGACAGCATGGCAAGCTAATTAGTGTGAGAGCAATTTAAATTATGCATGCGGTAGCCCTGGAGGAAAACTAACACTCTTTTCTTACATACTTAAATTAAATATAAGTTTTATGTATCGGTTTTTCTTCATTCTTGATTTTAATTACAAGGAATTTTCAAGTTGCATTTAAGATTTAGTGATATTTTTGAAATCCTTTTGTTTCACTATTACTTGAACACGAAGCAACTTCTCTAATTAATTTTTGTTATTAATCTCCTAGTTATAGTTTTATGTGTTTTTTTTCGGCAACATTTTTGGAATCCGAAATATTTCCAAAGACTTGCAAGAGTCAAGAAGGAAATTGAAAGTTAACAAAAATTTGTTAAAGCTCTACTACATATGCAAGGGAGCAAACCGCAGAGATATCAAGATAAGCCGGCCTGTAAACCCAGTTTGCTCAAACGACTAAGGGTCCGGACAACCAATAGCCAAAAAAACTGTGGGTTTGGAAAACTGAAAGTGTATGAGACTAAAAGTCGAAGAGATTGAGAACCCGACAGATGGAGATTCGAAAAGACTGAGCGGTTTCAGTAAACCCATGGAACAGCGAACTCGAACAGAGACTGATAGACCGCGAGACAGAATGTGCGAGAGTCTAAAAGATTGGCTTTAAATCTTTGAATCGCAAAATCCACAGCCCCAAAACCTGAAATTATGAGAACTTGATAATTTAGCGTCAGGAATTTAGAATCTAAAAAATTTAGAAACCAAAATAAGTAAGAGGCTTAAAGTTGGAATTACATGAAACTGAAAATTAGAGAAATTGAAGTACTGAAAGTCTAAAGGACCGTAAATCCGAGAGGATGAAATCCCGATAAATGAATAATAAGAAAGTGTGAGAGAAGATTGAGAATTCGATAATTTGAGAAGCTAAGAGTCCGAGTGACTGAGAGTTCGAGTGATCGAGAGTCCAATAGATCATGAATTCGAAGGACTAAGACTTCATAAGATCTTCTTGCTCACGAACGAAGGCAGCTATGGCCACAAAAAATGGTGAATGATCTTAAGGCGGAGCCTGCAGCCGAAACGAAAAAATGGTGCCCGGACATAACGCCCAGCGCCATAACGCCCAAAAAAAGCGTTATGACCGTTTTCGGGGCGGTCATAGCGCCTAAAATGATTTTGGGCGTTATGGCCATTCCTAGGGTGGTCATAACACCCAAAATTTTTTTTGGGCATTATGGCCGTGGGCGTTATGTCCGGGCACCCGAAAAAACAGACAATCAGAACTTGGCAAAAACGTAGGGAAACTGAAACGCGTAGGAGATGAACGGCGAAATTAATACCGACGTTAATTATTACATGCCGCAGCTATTATCAGAACATGGATACTTTCAGAAGTACTTACACACAATAGAGAGTCTGAAAGTCCGACCAACTAATATTGCAAAAGTAGAGTATGAGAAATTTAAAGATTGAGTGGCTGGGACTCCGAGTGCCAAGTGACACAGTCCAAGCTACGAGTCTATACAAATGGCAGTCCAAGAAATTGAGTAATTAAGAGTTTAAGAGACTTAAATAGTAATAGTTAGAGATAGAATCTGACAGATTACAAGACACTAGAAGACTGTGATTTCAAAGTCCGTCAGACTGGCCCTGAGAGTTCGGAGGTGTAAAGAACCAAGAAACCGGAAGAACGAAAGACTGTGACTCCGAAAGACTGAGGGGCTAAAAGATCTAAGTGACCAAGAGGTCAAAATGTTGACAATCCAAGAAGAGATTGAAGGTTCAAGTGAGCAAGCTTCTGCGAGGCTGCAAACTGCGCGAGTATGAGCGCTACAGACCCTACAGAAAGTTAGCGGCATTGTCTCATTAGATTCTGCGGAGTGTATTAGGTTTAAAAGCACTGAAATGAACTCGTATGTACAGTTGGAAATGCTATGAATTCGTAAGCTATGAATCCTCTAGGACATTATGTTAATCTATTCATAAAATATATTTACGAATTTATAATAATTTGCTATAAAACGAAACTCTTTTTAAACTAACCATATTTTTTGTCCTTTCAGATCGCACAATCATCACTGCCTATTTTTGCGTAAAATACAACATTGTAAACTGCAAATACACACAAATATACACAACTAAATAAAACTTCAATGAATAACTTTTAAAAATTTCGATTTAAATTAAAAAAAAAAAAACACCGCAACTAAAAAAATATGTTGAAACCGAAAAAATTAAAGCTCGCAATAAACAAAAAAACAACAACGACTAAAATGCTAACAAAACAACACTCTAAACACCCAGCTAAAATGATGTTCTCCCAACAGTGCCTTTCCTCCTCTTGCTATCATCAGTTGCTATCATTTGCTCTACTGTGCACAGTGGTGCTGCTGCTACATGCGCCGCAAGTAACAAATGCATTTGATATTGGTAAGTAATGTAAAGCGTAAAGTAAATTTGTAATTTATTGAAAAGGAAATGATTTTTTTTTCTTTAAAAACTCAACAAACAGAAACTAAAATAAAATGTAGAATATATGTAGTGGCTACAGTGGGGTGCAAAGGTGCATCGATCGATCAATTAAAAAAAGAAGTAAATGCGGGAAAATTTTTGATTTAAAAACAACATTACGAAAAATTGTTACTTTATGTGTGCTCGAAAAAAAAGAAACGAAAAATGAACACCACATGCGTGCACATTAATCTTTACCCCATTCGTTTGCCAAAGCGCCTTCTAAAGCTCTATACATACACACACACCTACACATACATAGATACATACACACGCTAATCACATCAAGCACAAGTGGCGAGCGACTGCATGCACACAGCGACAGTGGCGCAAAATCGTTATATAAATGCATGCAGCTAGAGAAACTCCCCATTGTTTTTCGTTGTGTATAGTATACAATCAGCGATAGTTCAACGTTGTCATGTTTGCTCCCCTTTCGTACCTCAATTTTCTCCTCTCCTGTTACTATGTAGCGCACAAATGCGGGCCTCTTTTAATTGACATTGAAACATTGAAAAAAAGAAGCAGCAGCAGCTCCACAATAATTTTTATGAAATGTTAACATTCAACGCTTCATAAGGCGGCAACACTCACTTGTTACCTATAGCTTGCATTCAAGAAGCTCTTCGTCCGTATCGAAAAAGCTCACCACAGGGGGTTCTCAAGTTAGTTTGGCGTATCATCCATCCGTTGGACCATCCATCCATTTTGTTTTTATGTATATATGTGTAGCATGTGTGCATGGAACATTTAATGTCTTTAGGTACGAGTTGTGTACGTTCACGTTCACGTTCGCGCTGTGTACTCGTACGTTGTTAATGAGGATATTGGTATTTTTAATGGGTTGCATTTAAAGTGTTAGTGGAGGCTTTTGGCAGCTGGAAGCTTTTAAAACCCATAATTAATAAATAAAGCCTGTCCGTTGTAATAAGTATCCATTGAAAATGGATTTAAGTTTTTAAATTTTTTTTTTTAAATAAATAAATAGAAATTTAAATAAATGCACATACATAAATATTTGGCTTTTGAGAATATTTTTGGAATATTAAAAATATAGCAACATCAAATTTCGTAAGTAATTATGTAATATTCTTGTTTTTATCTCCTTCTCCTTGATTTATCATAAATAAACCCAGGAATTTTTGACATAAAAACTCTAAACAATTTCTGCATGAAAAAATATAGCCTGAAAATATTAGCATGAAGGAAAACATATTTATGAAAAATAGGGAAAACTATTTATGGCCAAAATAAAGTCTTTAGTGTCGTTGATTGGTCGGTATCACATTTTTTTGACACCCCAGACGTGGGTTATAATTTTATTTGGCCCTAGCTTGCAGCTTGCCAGTTCTGAATTTGTTCCCATCAAATTAAAATCCCTTAGAAAAAACCACCTTGGTTTAATTCGCGATTGGCCAAGTTAAAAAATGTTAAAAGGCCTCCGCGACTTCGTTTACATTTACGTTTATATGACTCTGTTGCATAAGTTGGGCTGAATATATTTAGCCCAACTGAGATATATCACCATATATATATATATCACGTTCGAGTGACGTTGTTCTCTAGTTGGTCAATTGTTGGTGGTTTGATGACATAAATCAGCGATTTAATGTAGTCTTAGAGAAAAAAGCCTTAGGGCGTTAAATCGCATGTTTTTGGCGGACATTTCATATCTCTTCTTCTGGAAATAACACGTTCTGGAAACTTTTCTTGCAACAACTCCAATATAACGCCTTTGTTGGAACCACATGTTGTCCAAGTCCATGTCATCCAATTGGGGTCACAGAAAATTAAATCTCATGGCGCGATACAATTTGGCATTGATAGTCAAAATTATGCCACCTGACCAAAATCCACACCAAACAATAAGTTTCTCCGGATACAATGGAAACTCTTGATACTACTGTAAATTAGAGTTTAGAGTTGTGGGTGGGCTGGACTTAACCAAAGCACTCAGTCAACGGGGACCATTGTGCTATATAGAACCAGTAGAAGAGAGTAGAGAGGCAGGAAAGTTATGTGGGGACAAATGGGAGGAGGAAAGGTCTAGGGTCTCTCAATCTCGAACTTCTTTGTTTCACTGATGAACCTTAGAAGCTCAGGAAGAGGGAGAGTATGGGCATCATTCATACTCAAGACATCACTACCCAACAGCCTTAATCTGATTCTCGCGAACGCCGGACAGCTACAAAGATAATGCTCCGTGGTATCGTCGTCCTCAAGACACGATTGGCAAATTGGATCGGTGATGACGCCCATGTTAGTCATATGCTGACCACATGTGTCGTGCCCTGTGATGACACTCACCAGTAATCTCAGGTCCTTTCTTCTCAGTTTGAGAAGAAATACCGCTGATTTCCTGTTAGGTTATCTCACGAAGCACTTTGCGGTTCAGCAGGAGTCAAGCTCGGACCATCTTTCTCTATGGATAGAACCCACGAAATCGTTGATCTAACGCATGATCGATCTCCCCAGAACATACGCCAAGAAAAGGTGCCGGATCCCATGGTGCTAGTTCATTCCCTGCAATACCGCAGTGTCCTGAAACTCATATAAGGCATAACTTGTTGTGTTTTGCAACACTATTTAGTTTTTCCTTACACTCGCTGACCAATTTTGAGGAGCTGGCAGGGTTAGCAAGGGCCTTAAGTGCAGCTTGACTATCACTGCAGATACCTATGCACTAGGATAGCGAAAACCTCCGTTAGGAAGACTGACACCATCTGTTCATCATCCAAGTACCTACTGTAAATTACTCTCTGCCCAAATGTGGCAATTTTGCTTGTTCACGGAAACATTAAACCAAAAATGTTCTTCATCACTTAAAATGAGGAATCGAGCGGTTTGGCTCTTCAGCTACACTTTCAGTAACAGTAACCACATTCTCGCGTGGTCGCGCGTTTCGTTCGCGGCGTCCTTCGTTTTTATGGACAATTTGCGCATTTAATTATAAAAGCGTTTCTGTATTCATGGGCAATTTTTTTGTTGAAAAAAAGTGATAACTTGATAACTTTTTAAAGGTAATTCTAAGTGCTAATTTTTTAAGAAATTAACCGTTAAGAAAAACAATTTTTTTTTGTGATCATTATACTGGATTAATTGTTGCTTGTCTAAGTAATTTTATTCCTTCCTTCAATGATAAACAACTTTCTCTTAACTATGAAACATGTACAACGTAAAATAAAAAAAAATTTATATTGGTCCCGCGCCTACCAAAATTATGAGTTTCGGCCCCCATACCAGTGATCCCAGACGTGATAGCGAAAGGATTAATAATTGAATTCAATAATTAATTGTTTTCTGTATTCTAGAGACTTTAAAATATACGATACTAAATTTTGCCATTGACTACATTCCCCATTAAGGATACATAGAATTTCTTCTTCAACAAGTTCATCTTTACCAAAGTTTTGATGTCTATATTCCTTTAGAATGGGGCAAATGCCTATAAAATGGTTTATATCTTCATTTTCTTTTCCGTTACATAATGAGCACAATTTGGTTGCCTTTGTTTTAAATCTAGTTGCATTTAATTCAATTAAACCACAACGAGCCTTAAAAATCCACGTAATTTCGTGTTGTTTATTGCTGCCCGCAAAGTAAAGTTGCTCTTTTGTATAGTTTAATTTCCGGTAAAATCTATTTGTTTCTGATGCTCTTCTCAGTCTTGCTTCATAACTTGAGTTTCTCAATATATTTTCAAGTTCGGTTCTTATGCTCTCCCATTCTCTACCCAACTGATTAATATGCTTAACCCAAAATAGCTTTCCTTTTAATATTTTTCGTGTTAATATGTGTGGCAATCGTTGGCGATTGTATTCAAATTCAGATGTAGATCTTGTACTCTTTTATAAAAAATCGCGGCAACTTGTCTACTTGTTCAAAATAAGTATATCCCCAAATTTGAGCGTCGTAAGTTTGTATTGCCCTGCACACGGCAAGATATAGTTTCCATTTAACTGCCAGTGAAATATCTGGTTTATTTAAAAAGTGCAGCATTGAGGATGTTTTTCGCCGCGCAATTTCTTTTCTCAATATGTTTGGTAAAATTCATTTTTGGTGTGAATATAACACCAAAGTAACAGTACAGCCTTACAATTTTAATTGGATCACCTTTAAAACCCATCTTTCCTGACTAGATATGCGCCCTCCTTGTCTTAAAATCATCATTTCCAATTTGCTTCTATTCACCGCTAGGTTCCACTGATCGCAATATTTTTCCAGCCTGCATATCATATTGTGGATTACATTTATGTCGTCCGCAAGAATCACAATATCGTCAGTACATAAGAGCAATCTAATATATGTGTCTTCTATATTTATGCCACCACCTAATTCATCATGTAGATCATTCACATGGCGATAATAGACAACCTTGTTTCCCAACTGATAATGTGTCAAAATCATCAGAAAGTTACTCTCTTGTCCACACGGCAGATTTCGTATTGGTGTAGACTGCTTCTATAAACTTAACCATTTTTGTTGAAACACCCAGTTCGTGCAGTTTGTATATTAACGCCTTTCGTGACATTTTATCACAAGCTGCCTTAAAATCTACGAAAAAAGCGTAAACTTTCTTTTTTTCATGGAATTTCAGGCATACGGTTGCTGAGAGGTTATATATTTTATCCCGCTTGATATTCATTTAATATATTATTATTTTCTACCCACTCGTAGAGTCTTTCATTTATAATGCCCATCCTTACTTTCGCTAAGCAATTCATAAATGATAGTCCTTTATAGTTATTTGGTTGTTTTGTGACTCCTTTTTTAAGTATAGGAAATATAATGCTTGTATCAAATATCTCATCGATTTTGCCATTATCATATAGCACATTATATGCTGCAGCTAGTTCTGGCAGTAAGTCTTCACTAGGTGCCTTGTTTATTTTTGCTTTTGACAGCACTTGTTTTATTTCAGGTATCGTTATTGCTCTATTCAAAAAGTTATTTATTCGACGTTTAATTTTATAAAGCGCCAAATTGTTGCACAGCGTAATTGGCTTCAAAATATCTCAAAATCTTGCATAATAGCGAAAAACGCCATCGAAAGTTTCACCCCAGGATTATAAAGCCTGAATGTAGAAGTTCCTGTTGACTAGTATAAAATGCAAAAAAAAAAATGTTTTTTTTTTTATTTTCTCTAAAAAAAATATGTAAAAAAAAATCTTTGCATTGCAGCCCTCACAACTTCGTCTCCCACCTGCTCCTTAACTTCTAAGGGACTTCGTACGTACCTGAGAAAAGAATGAAACATCAATAATCTGAAGAAAGAACAAAGGGAAATCTTTGCCTAATTTTTTTTCAAAAATTTCAACTTCGACATTTTTCCCCATAGTAAGAATGAAAATAAAATTTTTACATGATTAATGAATAAATCCAAAACTTTACTCAGCTAAAATATTGATCTTTTTCTCTGATTCTAACAGTGGTACTCAAATCAAATGAAAAATTGATTCCATTCTAGAATCATCGAAAATTTTTTCTTATCATTGCTAGAAAAATTTACAATGAACTATTTGCTTTGTCACTAACTTTTTTTTTGTTTATTCGTGCATTAAAATTAATGCATATTTCCAAATAAGTAGAATATAAATACACAGTAAGAAACTGAAAACGCCAGCATAACAATAATACAAAAAAAAAAAAAATCCATCAAATCAAATGTCTCGTTTGCTTGTAAAACCACTTTATCATTTTTATACCATTACTCGTACACACACCAAATTGAATATGATCGTTATTCGTATTTATTTATATATTATTTTTTATTCTTTTTTATTATTTTTATTTGCAACAAACAACATTCGATCATTTACAATGTCTCGTGTATAATTATAAGAAAATTCGCAGGGGAGTTGTCATACAAACATCGGCTGAGAGATTTGTTGCCAACTGTGTCTAACTACCCGTCTCAAAAGCTGCTTAAGTAAATAACTGACTGCAAACAATAACTACAACTACTTCTGCTATAGCTGCTGACTTGACTGAATGACTGACAACATACACACACATTTCTGACTACTACCTACGAAAATTTATTACCTTCCGTTTGTATATGTTGGTTACTTCTCTTTTACCTCCTTTTCTTTCTCTCATACACATTCACATACACACACACTTTCTATCTCACTATCTGTGATTTGGCAAGAAGACAATATGCCGACAATTCTTCCGCTCAGAATCATTTCTGATGACTCTCTGACTGTGAAACTGTGACTTGTAGTTAAGTTAGTTGCAGTGAAATTGTGGTGTGGTGTTGTGCACCGGTGCACCACCGGTGCCAGTTAAGGTGCGTTCATTTAGAAAACAATACTGAAGTCTGGCAACAAATAAAAAAGAAACAACTAAGAGCAACCAAGAACAACACCAGCAACATTGGTAAGGTTTATAAATAAATTTCACTGACATATAGTAGAAAATGACTGGCTGCTCGGTGTATCGTTATTGCTTTATGTTGTATGTTGTTGTTGCTAGCTGATTGGAGTTGATATGTTGGAAATGAAATGAAAATGAATTGTGTGTAGTAGTTTGTAGCAGCAGCAGCAGCAGCAGCATAAATCGCTTGGGTTTGCTTAGTTTGGTTGGTTGATATTGCAAATGTGTAGCTATTCATTTGGAAAATTTGTGTTGCATGTTGTTTATTGCTATTGTTGCTGTTGCTGTTGTTATAACAATGATGTATGCATAATTTGTTATTGTCGTAAGCGAAATGCAACAACATTGTGATATCTGGAAGGAGTTTATAGTAGATGAGTTTGAGCTAAAGAGAAACAACAGCGATATTTAACCACAAATGCAAACGACTGATTTACTGAATGCGTAAAGGTTTAAACATTGCAAAATGAACGCAAAGAAGAAAGGCATGGAGTTATAGAGCGGAATGGAACGGCTAATAAAAGGGTTTTAGTTTATTGCATGCGATTTTTAATCTGATAAAAAAAATGTCAAGTCAATATCGAGAAAAATTAAGGTCAAATGAAGCTGAATGAGTTCGTATTACTAAATTATTGTGGGAATTTTGAATGAATCAAAAAGTCCAGTATTCCAACCAGTATTGCAACGTAATTAAATCTAATCCGATGATTTAATATTTCGAAGCAAAAATTAACAAAATACACTAGGTCTGAAAAAAAGCCTTGAAGAAACAAAATGTCTATGGTAATGGACAAAAAAAAATCATTTATTAAAATTCTGTATTCACCAAATATTGTTGCGTGCTTTGAGGGTCTTCGCCACAGGCAACTTTTAAAATCTGAAATGACGGACTCAATTTGATGGGAAATTTACAATTAATACACCTTGATTCAAAATTGGTATTTGGGTGCATTCGAGGCTTTGAACTCAAATTTGTGATAAAAACTGAAAAACCCATGAATATTGGCTCCAATATAGCAGACAAAGAAAAATAAGTGGTTCACCAGGATAGAAAATTGATGCTTGAATGTTTTCGGGGAATCTAAAAAATTTGAATTTGAAATCAAACCCTAAATTTTAAAATTAAAGAAGTGAAAGTAAGGTGAAGGCATAATGAAAATATCGAACCTACTCCTAAGTTCAAAAATTATATGTCAATAAAAAATTTAGAATTCTTCACATGGAAACAGGATTCAGAAGAAAATACCGCCCGGTGGTCTAGTGGCAGCGTGATCTGGGTTCGATTACCAGCTAGGCTTTGGTCCCTTAACTATTGATCTGGCTTTCTTTCTTTCAAAATCAACAAACAAACTCAAAAGGATGGTAAAAAAATGTAAGGGTCAATCATTGATATCAAAGTTTTATCTCCAAATATTTTTGGAGTACTTGGCTTCATCGGGTATGAAATCAAAGAGTACAATCTCAAAATGCGGGACCTAATATGACTGAAACAAATTTAAAATTCTTTCGATTTCACAGATATTTTGTTTATTAATGCTTTGGAGTTTTTATATTTTCCCCTTAGACTGTTGACTTTGGTTCCACTTTGCAGATACATTGACATTCTGGTGATTTTTTATAAAGAAGTTATGTTATGTCCATTAGATCACTGATAGTTTCTCCACTCATACATAATTTGACTTTCAACATATTGATATTCTATTCCGTAATATTTTGTCATATTTAGATATTTTAATCAAAAATATTTTGTTTCAGAAGACGCCTCTGCTCCGCCACTGCTACCTGTGCGTCTTATGAACGTAAATTGATCACTTTATGATCAACAAAAATTATATTGAGCAGTCGTCATTTCATTGAGCGTATTATTTTTCTGATACTTCAACTCAACATGTTGCTCAGCAGAGGTCATTTTCCTTCCGTTGCTGATATTTCTTAATTTTCTTTAAAATTTTTTTTCGTAAACTATTAAATAATATGAATTCGCTCACACTTCACCAAATGAATTATGTAAAACCAATAATTCATATTAACAATTGCATGACACTTCATGAGAATTTGTTTATTTGTATTGCCTGCCAATTGCAGCATGCAACACACTGCAAGGAAAAAATATCTCAAAATGAAACAAAAGCGTAATTTAAAACTTAATAAAAGAAAAAACGATAACATACACCTACAACAGCAAAAACGGCAAGGAAAATTGTTGGCAACATTTTTGTGTGTGTGTTTTTTTTTTTTTATATATAAATGGAATTTCTCAGCTGCTGCGTGTGTACTCGATTGCGTGCAATCTGCTGGAAAATTTCTACGCGCTCACTGTGCTCATCCTCTATATTTCAACATTTTTGCTTAACTCGAAGCTGTCACTTTTTCTCGTTTCGATTTTTTTTTTTTTTTTGATGCTTTGAGTTGTCATGCGAAAAGATCACGAACGAGTCACTATGATGTAGGGGTGGAGGTGACTTGGGGCGTATGGAGGCTAGAGGCCAATACAGTTAACAACAGCGCACAACATAACACAGTGAATGTTCCTCAAAATGCTACACATGTGTGGCAGGCAGCTACACCACACACATTCACTTGAAAACACTCGAGTGTCTCTTTATAGACTATAGTCGCATGAGTTGTTTTGATATATTTGACGCGGCATATTTTATGATTGCATCTTTTTTTCGACAGACACTCATACATTGTGCGACGCGCACGATTAATTAAATTTGTGGTTTTACTTTTTTTTTTTTACTAATTTTAAAAATAGTTTAATTAAAAAAAAAAAATGTATAATTATTTTCTTTTTTTTGCATTACAGCCACATGCAGTTCAGCATTGGGCATGGAATCCGGTACAATCACAGATGCTCAAATTACAGCGAGTTCAGCACACGATACGGGATTTGTTGGGCCACAGCATGCAAGGTGAGTTTTGATAAAAATCTTGCAGAAAATTCACGATATTAAAGAGACAAACGTTTTTTTTATGTTAGAAATAATAATTTGTGTGCGATGTGTAAAAATACACATCTTTGAGTCAAAAATACACAAATTGGTAACTAAATAGCGGAGCAATACAAATTTATCATAGTTTCTATATATAAACGTTATCTTATGTAAAACACAATAATTTCTATATGATGTGTTTGTAATACACATTTGGTGTGTAAAATATACATATTTTATGTGGGAAAAAATTAACTCTAGATAGCAAAATAACTCAAATTTACTGTGTTTAATATAAAGATACACACTGTGAAAAATGTATGTAAAATTGTAGTGAAGTCGAGTATAAATTGCCTAGAAAACTTGCTAAAATTATTCCACCCAAATTAGAACTTCGTGTAATTGTACAAAAATTTGTATGATCCACCTAAGTACCTGGACAAATAAATTATAATTTCTCTTTGGAAATTTGTAAAATCTTTATAGGTCTTGGGTGACTTTGCGGCATCGGTCCTCTGTAAATTGCCTAAGTACTTTGGTTTCTTGATTAAGCTCTTTGCTGAATGAATATTCATATTTTTAATGCGATAACATCTATACTCGGGGCTGAAGGCAAATTTTTAGTGGAGTGAATTGAGTGAGGTTTCATGGTATGTGTGGGTTTGTAAGTGTGGGTTTTATTATATATTTTACTTTGAGCCCAAAAGTGTGCAACACATAATTTCTATATCAAAAACGTTTGTAGAATATATTTACATATCAATGGAATAGTGGAACATATCAAAAATTGTTTTTATTTATTGTGTTGTTTTATTGCATAGTTTATTATAGTTTATAATTTGCTCTTTTATAATTGAAATTGTAAAATAATATCAACATTAGGCGATGTAGACGTAAAAAAGCCAAAGAAAGTGAAAAGAGAAAACGAAAATGTTTAAAAACCCATAGTTGCACTTTTTGGAATATAAAAACGAAAACTTTAATAATGAAGTAAACAACAGAAGGGACTCATTTCATTTTTTTATAATATTCAGACTGAATACATTGTGTGGCACAAAAATCAACACGAGAACAACTAAACTGGAAATTTGTTGTACGTTGTATTGCCTTAAAACTTAGATAAATGGCCCGAAATTCTTGGGAGACTATGTCTATCTTAGTCATAGCTAAGCTTAGCCTTAAAACTTAGATAAATGGCCCGAAATTCTTTGGAGACTATGTCTAACTTAGTCATAGCTAAGCTTAGCCTTAAAACTTAGATAAATGGCCCGAAATTCTTTGGAGACTTTGACCCTTATTATGTGCTGCTTTCGACGTTCGATCTTCGCTGGTTATCGAAGATCGAATGTAAAATTCGTATTATGAGCAGTGCAACCCTGTCGAAATTTTCGTTGAGCATCAAATTTTCTGTCGAACGCAATTTTGCTTTCGATACGGTGCATGCTGAGTAATAATTGTTAAAAATTTAAGTATTTTGCTATTTCTTTTTGCTTGGACTAAAAATTAATTTTAAACAATTTTTGTAAATTTTTGCAGCTTTAAAGTGGTAAGCAACACATTGCAGTCATAGAAACTTGTGTCATTGCTGAAAAGCAAATCCTCTGATTGCAAAGGGTATTTCCCCAAAAGTTCTGGCGACGAAGAAAGAACTAAATTGCTTAGGACCAACCAATAATTCCCAACATTCCGCTTTTATTAGCAAAATATACTTTTGCTTGTATAATTGAATTTTATTCATCTTTGGCAAATACAATTTTCCAGGACATCTAAAGCCTCTGATAATACCACAGACACAGTGGGCTGTATAAGTCCAAGAGTATTCTCCTTCCCAATGCTTAGTTGGAGTGATCTTTAAGCACAAAATCGCTGAACTGCTGCCAATTTTAATATTTTTGGAATTGATCTTACTCATGTGTATTGCTTGAGCAGTTCATCTATAGTAGTGATCAAGTCCACAAACGCCTCCTTGGTCAGTCGAAAGTTCTGTAGAAATCTGTACACGAATTTTGTTGATGCCAAAGCTTTTTCGAAAGGCTGCACTTTTCTACTTCTGGCCAGTTCCATCAAGCTCTCATCCTCTTCCGATGAATCGTTGAGCCATTATTTCGTTGTAGTCATAATTATTTTGTCCTTATTTTTTCAACTTCATTTTTAAGCAAATCGTATTTATTTTTCAAAATGACGATCAGCTGATAGAAACATACTACCGTGAACAACCTAAAATGAGCGAAATTCACAATAACGCCATTCTCTGTCGAAAGCACGTCATAATACCAAACTCAAATTCGTTCGATTAGGGCATTCGACTACAGTCGAAGATCGAAAGCAGTTCATAATAAGTGTCTCTGTCTAAATCAACTTAGGTAAAAAGCATAACGTAACACTGTCAACACTAAAGAGCAGAAACGTAATGTTAAATGTAATGTTCATGTCCTGCTAAATGGTGACATTAACTCTCGGTTTTAACTAAATGAAGTTAACGTAGGTATTTCGACTAGTTGATTTCAATAAACTGCATGGCTTTTTTGACTTCTGCAATTGTCTACTTTATATAAAAAATTCTATTTTAAACTTTTTAAATGAATAATTAGCTGTTGATTTTATAAACTGAAGCTAAAGTTAGTGAAATCAAAAAACGTTTGGATGTGTTACTTCACTCTCCCATGTTTCGAGTTATACATAGTAGTCGCGACTGTGTCTTTTTCGGTCACCAATCTGTTCGTGTCCCTGGTCAGCAAGGATACTTAAAAAATTAAATTAAATAAAAATACAGGTTTAATGTGCTCGCTACACTGAACCAAGTAGTTCACAATATACATGTATATATTTAAATTTGTATGAAAACGTATATTGATACTAAATGAACCAAGGCCGTATTTAGGGGGAGGTTTTGGGGGTTCTAACCCGCCCCCCCCCAAATTTGGAAACTTTCTTCTAATTTTTTATATTAATTTCCAGTGGATGGGGAAAAAGTAGAAAATAAAATCTATTGGACGATTTTTGAATATTTTTTACTTCCATCGGTTTTTTTCTAAAAAGTCAAGTAAATTTGAGATCTTAGTGACACTATGCGACCAAATCTGATTTATTTTCTTTGACATGAGGATTGATTTCGGATTCAAAAAGAGAAGGTGATGCTGAGCAATCCTGCATTCATAGTTTTTCTGGATCATTAACTGTTTTTGATTTAAAGTTTCGTCCTGAATCAGTTTGAAAAATTTAAAAATTAAAAAAAAAAAATAGAAAAAACTATCGGTCCATTTGTCTTATGTGAAAAGTAATACAAAGCAATATTTTATTGATTCGGAATTTAGAATTTTTAAAATCTGACTGCGGATTTGTAACCAGCGCCCCTTAAAACAATGCGGACCACTGCACTTTTCATTATGTCTGGCTGTGGGTGTGAGTAAGATAAAATCCGTTCTTTGTAAATTTTTTCCTGCACCCGTAGACAGAAACACAAGGAAAGGGCATGATTTAGCTTGAATTCCTAATTTTCGAAGTTTTTACAATTTCTCAAAAATGGCCAAAAACGGTATTAGGGATCTCAGTCCCGATTTTTCTAAAACGTGACGTGATGGAAAGTTATTGACCTCATATTAGTGTTCAGCATAAAGAATTTATTAGCCAACACTGGGAACCATTTTATTCGCCGGGACAGTGTTATTGGATCAGCTTCAAAGTTTTTGGAGACAATCTTAAAATATAATTAATTCTTTAACCCATTATTGCTCAGAGCATCTCGACTCGGAAGATCCCTTTTAATGCTGTGACTGCATGAATTTAGGGAATATATGCTAACTCCATCCGAGTTCCTCATAATTGATAATGGCCCGAATTCCCACTGATAATCATTTGATAAAATTAGCCTCTGAATATTTTTAGCATTATTGGTCATTATTTTAACTTTGGGTAATGGAAAGTCAAGGAGTTATCGAAATTATGTCCTTGACGTTAAAAAAATGCATTGGAATTCACATTGAATAATATTTATTTGAAAAAATTGAAATTGATTATTCTGTGAATTTTTTGTAATTTTCGGCCATCTTTTTTAGGTTAAGATTAAAAAAAACTCGGAAAGAACAATTCCTAAAGCTTCAAGACATTTATCCACTCTAGTCCCTTGACTGATAGGGTCCATCAAATGCAACATCGTATCTAATTTATTTATTTAAACATCAGTTTCATAAAAATTGTTTATGAATATTTTCTTCGAATGAAAACCCCCCCCCACCCCCCGCCCCCCCCAAAAAAAACCCTGGCTACGGCCCTGAAATGAACGCATGCAGTGTGAGAAGCCAATGAACAAGTTCATTGGATCAATTTGTATAAAAATCTTGCATAGATTTTTATGTTGAATTTATGCAAAGCTCATGTAACTCAATGAATTATTATGAATTATTGGATTTATGAAATATTTAATGAACAATTCATTAGATCAGTGCATCTTTAGATAAAGTTATATTGAGTCAATGTAAATTATATAATATACAGAATTAATTGGCACAACGAACTTCAACCTAAATTATACATAACTCAATGAACTGTTCATAGAATCTTAGCGAAGCAATGTTCAGATTTATACAAAATTCATTGTGACAATGAAAAAATGCATTCTCAAAATAAAGAAAAATTTATGAATGCTGATAATTGGATTTATTGGGGAAGAGGGTCCCAAAATGGATAGGGCTCCACTATAGATATTGAATATACAATTTTTGCATAAGGGGACAGCACCTCCTGCTTTATGTCATTGTTGTCTCTCCCCTACATTTTTTGGTTCAGTGTATAGAGAAATATTTTAAAATGTTTATGTGATTCAAGTGCAACTGTCTGAAAATCATATTGTTTCAAAACAAATTAAAAATCTTTATAGTTTTGTCGAATTTACTATACTTACTGGAATTAATCGAAAGTGCAAGTTTGTAATTAAAAAAATTAGTGCCACCAGTTTGGTGATTTCCTTTTTAGATTTGTGTATTTTGTTCTGCGTATTTGAGTTTCGGTATTTTGAATTATCTTAGGCTACCATTTCTCTACTCTTCTTAAATAAAACAAAACTAATATTTATCAGTTCATTTCTATATATATTGACACATTAAATTACCTAAAATTTTAGATATTATTTTATTTTTAACTTTATGCAATAAGAAATTCAACAAAAAATATACAAATTAGCATAAAAATGTGGAAATTATGATAATAATTGAAAATGAGTCTTGCATTAATAAACAGCAGAGCAGAAAGTTGAAGATTTTTTAACCTTTTTTCTCTGCCTTGAACAAACACGAAAATATTTAATGACATTAACACCTTTAACTGCCAGGGTACACCTTTTTTCTCTACAGCTTCTACTAAGGTTTAAAATATGTAAAAAGTCTAATAAAAATGCGCTGAGAAAATGTGTGAAACACTAAAGAAAAAAAAAAAAAAAAAAAGAAGGAAATGCAGAAGGCAACAGCAAAAACAATTTAATTGCTAATTTTTTCACCAATACTCTCGTTGTGTTATAATTTTACACACAATTAACAACAACAAAGCAGAGAAAA
Organism: Toxonevra muliebris; assembly: GCA_963691655.1. Classification (NCBI taxonomy): domain Eukaryota; kingdom Metazoa; phylum Arthropoda; class Insecta; order Diptera; family Pallopteridae; genus Toxonevra; species Toxonevra muliebris. Next base: position 28,223,363 of record OY829329.1, read on the forward strand.
GCAACAATCATTCTCAAAAAAAAAAAAAAATAAATAAAGGAAAAAACAAAACAAAAATGTGTAAAAAAAAAATAAATTAAATATTTATGTAGACTAACCCTAATTTAAATTGTTATTACTACTTATGGTTGTATGGTTTTAGCAGCAACCTACGGACTACATCCACTGACGACGACTGACTACTTAACTAATGGACATTGTACAAAACACATTAAAAATATTACAAAATACAAAGAGTTCATTTAGTGTGCTCACTGTTTCATAATAAGGTGGAGAATGTGTAGTATGTAGTTAGGTATCTCTAATGTTGTTGCTTAATGCGTAAAAAAGTAGCTTTTTGTGTAAATTAGTTGGAAAAATAACAACACACAATCGGAAAAAAACAAGAGAGGAAACAAAAGCGCATTAAAAACAACAACAACAACAAAAAAACATGTTTCTGTACACATTTTGTGGCTGACTGTGTTTGAGTGAGTGGAATGAATGCATTAAAAATGCAACATAACATTAATTTGAGTTAATGAAATTTATGTATGAATCCCCCCCAAAAAAAAAAAAAAAAAATTATACAAAAAAATTGGAAAAGCAAACAAAAAGATTAAGCTTATATGTATATTTGACAACTTTATGCGAAGAAAGCTGGGAATGCACAGTGGAATGGATATGTTTTAGAACAATTCAAAACTCTAATATTTAGTAGGTCTGTGGATATATATTGTCAGTAGTAAAGCAGTAAGGAATGCCTGAAAACGAATAACTAGTTGTAGTCCAAAAACTAACTACTTAAGAATTCCGAATTCTTAAAATTTCTGGACGGTTAAAATCATTATTTCTTTTTCGAGAAAAGTACTTTTTTTTCGCAATGCTACATACATAGCTGTTACATTTATTAATTGCACTGTGCTAGTCATAAAATGTAGCAAACGGGAGACATATCGTTTTTAACTAATTAGGGGTCTAGGAATTCAGTGATGATAACCGTTTTTCTCCGTATCAGCAGCGTTTCATACAAATTTGTTTAGCACCCATCAATCGGGGCATTCAATTAACCGAAAAACTTGAATAATTTTTAAACTTAATCCGTTAATTTACTGGTTTAATTAAACGGGAATTGCAATTTAACACGGTTCAATTAACCTGGGATTATTGTACCAACTCAGTAAAAGCCCAATTTGTGGAGATTTTCATACAGCTGTCGATTTTTGTGAAAATTTAAAGCTTTTAATGGGAAATCTCAACTGACGTGAGAGAGTTTTACTAACCATATTCAAAGTTTCCCTTTTCAAAAATTTATGGTGTTTTTATAGATTATGGAAAATTCCATACTAACTTACTGAAGATTTTATAATAATTTTCTATGTGAATTTGTGTATAATTTTTCAAATTTTAAAAGGGAGAACAGAAAATAAACATATACATTAGGCCGGAGTGAATTGTATGTACTAAAATTTTGCGATAGTGCGCCGTCGAACAAAAAGTTCTTCCACGACATAGGTCTAAAATGAATTTCGAGACTCCGGAATTTGATTTTTATAGAATTTTCAAGGTACTTGGAATTTTTGTAAATTCACAGTGCAACAGTAAATTTCAAATGTCGAATGGATAACTTTTTAAGGGTAATTTGGGGTCGCTGAATCCGACCCTGTACTCAGATTTTCTCTATCACGTCTGAGATCCCCGATATGGGGGCCGACGCCCATAATTTAGTATACGTGGGACCAATAAATTTTTTTTTTTATTTTACTTTGTACATGTCTCACAGCTAAGGGAAAGTTGTTTATTATAGAAGTGAGGAAAAAATTACTGAGACAGAAACACTCCACCAACCCTTCTTACCCGCCCTTTGGGGTGTTATATGAAGCCTCTATTCGATATATGACTATACCGGGTAAACATAGCGAAACCTATCACTAAGTTTTGGAAAAAAATGTTCCACATCGAAAAGTAGTTGGGGCCACCGAAGGTCATATTTTGTTTTTATAATTCCTTTGTATTGTCCATATCAAGGTAAGAGGTAATTTTTCCAAACTTTTTCTCAAACACACTATAATACTTTTATCATTTCTTTAGCCTGTAGGCAATATTGTTCAAAGCTGTACTAAAAAAACTCCTAAAAATTTGCAGTATGGAGCTTAGATGGATGATTCTTGTATTCACAAAATTGTGCTTCTTTTTCTACTTAACAACTTTCCTATAGACACCAACAACGATAAGACATAAATTAAGAATGTCCTGGTACAATCTTATTAAAGTCGTTTTCATGATTTCATGTACCGTTATCTCGAAAACCACCCCAAATTACTCAAAACTACATGTCAAATCGTCAGTTCGATTTTGACTGTTGCACAGTGTAATAAATGAATGAAGTAAGAATATAAAGAATAAATTGTGTTTTCGGATAAAATTAGCACTCAAAACCATAAAATAAATTTTTAAAAAATGTTCGATCGCGCCCCCTATCGGACACTTGAGTTAAAATAAATATCAAAAATGAGCTTCTTGTACGAAAAAACCCCCGAGTACAAATTTTCACAGAAAAAATAATTACAAAAATGCCAAGTGCCTTAAAAATTCTCTATAAAACGAACTTTTTCCATAAAAATCAAGTTCCGGAGCCTCGAAATTAATTTTAGACCTATGTCATAGAAGGATTTTTTGTTGGTAAGGACAAGAGTAATTATAATTTCGACGGCGCGGTATCGGTTGTCAAATCGCCACAGCCTATATATAATATACATATTTCAGTAAGATTATTGAGTAAATTTTTGTATTAATGAGCAGCCCAGATTGCTCCACAGTGCGTTACTGTTGTACCTATTATTATAGTATTTATTTTTGGTGCATTTCATTTGCCTTACAACATGTTTATATAATTTAATTTATTAAACTATTTAAAATTTATGTAAATATTTTGTGTTTTTAATTAAGTTTTTAATAAATTTAAAATTTTTTCTTTACAAAAAAAAGTAGAAGTAGAAAAACTTTACGTTTTTTAATTTGTTTTTTTTTTCGTTTAATTCATTTAAATTTTTTCTCCTTGCACATATTTCACTTTTTTTATGAGTTTTTCTTCAACAATTTAAAATCACAGCATTGCACATCAAAAAAGAAGAGAAAAAAAACAGAAATTTTTTATGAAAACAACAAAAGCTAGAAACAGGAAATGATATGAAAAAAATTAAGTACTAATAAACATTCAACACAAATTTTTTTATTGTATACGAGTGCATATAAAAATAAAATACGTAATGCGGGTCTTAGTGAGACTTTTGTCTATGAATGAGTGTGTTTGTTTATTAATCTCTTATGAAATTATAATGTTCATTAAAATGTTCAAGAAGCTAACTAACTAACTAATTTTATTATTGAGCTTAATATGATTTCTAGTGCATAAAATTAACTTAATTTGCATTAGCTACTATGCTAACTTATTGAATAGCTTTTGTTGTTGTGGTAGAAACAGGTACGAATTTGTGCTTCTACTGTATTCACATACCATCGATATTTTGCTATACGAAATATGGTAGGTATACATTATCGAGAGAATTTTACACTCACTCTATAGAAATCAAAGATTGTGATTGGTCAATTGAAAACACAGCAGAGGTATTATTTCACTCTACTGAATTGACATTCCCTCTGCGCATATTGAGAGAATTTTACTTTCTATGATCTTCCTAAATATCCTAACTACTTACATATAACTATCGCTTATTTCATTGTTATTTGATAACCAAGAGCTGAAAATGAAAAATAATTTTTAATAATAATTAAATATTTCAGTGCTAAAGCATTTTTTACATGTTATCATTAAAAAAATTTACCTACATGTCAACATATTCTTAAGAAATAACATAAACATTTTTTAATAATTACTTGAAAACAAAACAGACAAAAATTTACTAAAAAGCAGTAAAATTGTGAATGAAGTATTTTAGATAATAAAACAAGCAAAAAAGAAACAGACTACAAAGCTTCCGACATTGCACAATTCTTGTTCATATCAGTCTACAAAAGCAGAATATCTCTAGATACATAAATATCTAAAATGAAAGGTGAAGTAGAGGAAAGAGTCAGAAAAATAAGAAACACTTTAATAATTTTTTACCTGCAATTCCAACGCAAATTCACAGAAAAATTCCTGCACTTGATGCATAAATACTACTTCTCGTTTTTATAGTAAGTATGCGCTATAGCTAGAAAATATCTGTTTATACATCTTTAAAATATATATGCATATACTTCTTCATCATTCAGCGGGATTGTTTGTTAAAAATTCTAAGTAATTTTTTAGTGTTTCTTTTAGTTTTTTATTTTCTTTTTTTGTTGCTTTGTTTATCTTTGCACTTACTTAAAAAACGTACAGAAAAAAGTGTGGAAAAAACATCGATGCATTTAATTTGTAAATGTACATATTTTTTGCATATTTTTTTTTTTATTGTGCTTATAATTATTACAGTATAAAATAAAGAAAACACAGCCACATTGCAACTTTGTTAATTGCTTTGTTTATTGTAAGTATGTATTTTTTTGATTGTGAGTGTATATATGCCAGTAGTAGGTATGTATATAAAGTGTTTTGCAGAATGCTAAAGTTAAAAACTTTATGATATTTTATGTTAATTACAAAATAAAGAAAAATATGAGAAATTTATGAAGTCTGTAGTTAGAAGAACTTCTCTAAATAGATTCGATTTGAGAACGTTTCCACAATTCACAATCTTTCAATCCTGAAAGCAACTTTTCTAACTCTTCCCGAATTTCCCAAAAATTCAAAATATAATAGTTTGCATTGATAAATGATAACATAAAGGGTGTTTCAACAAGATTTCAACGGATTAGAAACTTTAGTAACTTTGCCAGCTGCTATCATATAAACGTTAGATTTGAAAAGCTTGGGAAATTTACCACGGAGCGCTATACGGTGAATCATCGAATCCAAATGATTCGAATTTATTACGAAAATTCACGTATTTTTGCGCAGATTTTTTTTCGGTACATATTGCAGAAATTAGAGATGACCGGGTCAGTATAAGACGTGAAACCATCAACCCGTGCGCGTCCAACACGGTCGCAGAAAATATTGCTCCAATCAGTGAAAGTATCGCGGCGAGCTCAAGAACATCGATTCGGCACCATGAGCAGCAATTGCATTTTTTTTGTGCATCGGACTTTGATCAAAGATCTTCATTTGCTCACCGTCTACTTCAGACAGGATAAAGCAACGAGCCATACTTCAAGGAAATCGGTCGACTTATTCCATACCAATTTTTCAGGTGTAATTTTACGTTTTGGTGACACCAAGATCATGCAATTTGACGCTGTTGGTCTTTTTTGTTTGGCGGTTTGGTAAAAGTAAAGTTTATGCCAACGATCCTCAAACGATTCGATAACATTATTGCTGCCAGAACGGAAGTGGGGCCGGATTTATACCAAAAAATCGTTGAAAGTTTTGGGAAAAGAACGCTACAGTGAAATAGAAGTCGTGGTGGCCATTTACATACATGTATTCCACATATAATTTCCCAAGTCTCTACCATCCGAAAAATAAAGATTTTTGATTTTTTCGCTATATTTGTTAGTTTTGCGAGTTCTGTTATTAGATTAGATTTAAATGCCCTTAACCGAAAAATGTCTAAAAATTTTGGATATTTCCAAAAATCTTTTCAAATATAAAAATCTCAAACTATTCAGAAAATTTTCAAAAAGAGCTCGTTAATTTTAAAAAATATCACACAAAATAACAAAACAAAAAACTTCTAAATATTTTTAAAAATATTAAAATTATTTAATTATAAATTTTGCAGCATTCTAAAAACTCATGGTCACGCAAATCTCTAAACATTTAGGGAGTACCAAAAAAATTTAAATTCTTTAAAAAATTTCTAAATTGTTTGGAATTTCTTCAAATTTTCGAAAGCCACCGCAATTCTCTAAAAAAAAAAAATCAAAAAAACTTTAAATTTTTTTTAAAAATTTGTAAATGTGCCTCAAAATTTTAAAATATCTCTGGACTTTCTAAAAACTTCTGAAAAGCTTTCAAAGTCCCTTAAAATTTGCAGAAATTTTCCAGTATTACTTTTTGACTCAAAAAATTACTTTTTGAAGCAGAAGGGAAGGAAGGTGTGGGACGGCTCTGTTAGACTAAATTGCATAATATCCACTTCTCCAATATTAATTTCTTTCCAAATGCTTGAGGTAATTTAACTTAAATTATCCCCAATTTCGTTTTTTTTTTAAGCTAGTAATATTATTATGCATTGGGAGCTAAAACCACCAATTAAAATTCACCAAAATCAATGTTATATGAACACTTTTATGTGCTATGGCATTACAAAACTTTCGCAATTAAAAAATAATAATAATTATTATAATTTGTGCGCAGAAAGCGCATCCTCCAATCTTAAGCCATGACCGATTATTGTCTAGACTTCACACTCTTCAAATACCGATACTTTGATTTCAACCAACAACATCTAAATTTTTTGAATATCGAATGAAGGAATAAATGTATTTAATTTAATGCTAGCTAGCTAGACACAAACACAAACACATATTTTTAATGTTTATTTAAATGCCCTGAAAGCACAAACCAAAACTCAGAAAACAAAACAAACTTAATGAATTCAAATGAAAATCTTCTCGCACTTTTAAAAGATTTCTTAATTAAAAATCATCATCAACAAAGATGTAAAATATAAAATAAAAAAGAAAAAAAAAACAACAAAAAACTAAAGAAAATAAAAAATTCGTAATGATTTTAATTACATGCTGACTGCTTTACGAGCTGAGGCTACTACTGGTTAACTTATTTGAAGTTGAATAAAAAAGTGTTTGAAAAAAGAAAAAAATCGAATGGAAATCAAAACAAAGTCGCATCATTCATTTATGTGCCATTCATTGAAGTAGCAGCAGCAGAAGGTGCCATTAAAAAAGAAGTTTTAATTTTAATAAAAATTCCTCAAGCTTCTTTCTATCTACTTTGGTTTTTTTTTCTTCTACTCTCGAGCGGTCAATTTATTTCAATACAAATGTGAAATATTTAATTTAATCTTCATAAAATTACGCCAACTTTGAAATACAAAACATAAAAAAAGTACGAATCAAAATAAAATAAAAAATAGAGGAGCGAAGTAAATATCCACGAGGCATATCCACTTCAAGAGCTACAGCTATGAAACTATGGACATCAGCAGCTTCAGTTTCACCATCAACAACGTCAAGTGTGGTGGTGGCGACTTGTGGCTGGCTGGCTGGTTGGTTGCCTGCCTCTGTCTAGATATCTCGCTAACTTCAAGAGAGACAGAGATTCGAAAGCTGAAGACTTATAAACAATCATTTAAAATGCTAATATCCGCAGTTATGTTCATTTCAACTTCACTTTAATTATTGTTATTGCCAAAGTTAACAATCTGGCAGGCAGGCGGTAGCAGCAACCACGAGTAGCATCAGCAGTACCTCGTAATAGACGACAACAACAGACAGAGCGGAATAGACAAGAGCAACAGCAGTAGTTGTGGTTCTAGCATAATAACAACTGCTGCGACATTGCCAACTCTAATCAAGCTACTTTTTTTTCTGTACATTTCGTTAGTTACTTCCTTTTTCTTTTATCTCTCTTTTTTTGTTCCAAGTTTATTACTACTCGTTGGGTAGTAATTTTAAGTAGTTAAGTGTGTGAGTGTGTGTGTTGCTGGTTGTTGTCTATAATGAAAGTACACTAAAAATAACTAATCAACTGTCATTAAGCTAATCTTGGTAATGCGATAGCTGCAAAGCTATGCAGAGAGTGCATCGCTTCATATTTGTTTTTCTTTAATATCTACTATTAAACTGAAATACTTAAGGAGGGACTAACCAAAGTTCGCTCTTTGAAAGAAAAAAATATGGACCTTCTCTATACAATTTCTGTTAATTTCAATACATTTCTTAAGTCGGTAGATTCGCTTTTCAATACTACTCAAAATTGTCTATTTGGACCAAGAAAAAGCTAGATCAAGGGAAAACGCAATAAAATATCTGGTTTTTCAGCATTCGATTTGAATTTCTAGTGGGATTTAGTCTAGTCTCCACTATTACCGATATTCCTGAAATTTTAAAAGAAATGTCATAATAATATTACAAATCGTTTATCTACTTTGAATTTCCCAAAAACTAATAAAATCCTATCAATTTAGTGAACTTTTGTTAGTCCCCTCGTACATATACACTTAGTTTGAGACATAATAATGGGTTAAGCATCTTCAAGCTTAGTATTTTTACTATTTCTATGTGAGGCGGCATAGCTTTAGTGGTTAATTAGTGTTTAAGGCTTTGACATCTATACGATCTAAGAAGATATTTACATAATTTCTGAGACATAACATTATAGTATCTACTAACTTATTAAACAGTGGCGAAAGGTTGGAACTAAAATATCGATAGTATTTTAATTCAATTCAGCTTTCCCTATAAACTCCGGCAAGTTTTTTTAAGGTGCTTCCTGGTTGTGGTCCTGGGTTCGATATTCGCCACAGTCGAAAAATCATAAATAGAAAACCAAAATCTTTTTTTTTATGATCGTTGAGCCCAAAAGCCCCAGCCCACCTTGGACCAGTTAGTGTATGCAGCCATTACCGGCCTAGAGGGGAGGAGGAGGAGAGGGGTAGAAATAAAACCCATCCTGTGGATCCGCTGGAGTATACAAACGATAAAATTTTGAGAATAACGATGAAAATAATTAAAAATTTATTTGTTGAGGTCTGGATCTGAATAATTTCCCATAATAATTATTCCCGAGTCCTCCATCTGGCTACTTTAAACAATTTCTCAGGAGATTTCCTTTGCCCCCAATGAATATTATGAAGAAATCAGTCAATAAACAGGGTCTATCTAACTCTTGCTTTCTTGAGCGAGATCCGACATACGCCCATCGGTGGTGAAGACGAAATTTTTTTGCTGAAATATGTTTGATTGTTAGGATTATCTCGGAGATCATACGATCACACGATTCGATTATCTTATTTATCAGCTTTACTGAATTATCTTGAATGAGGAAACCTTCACCGCTCAAAACTTTTTAGTTTCTTAATTACTTAATCGGCAGTGTTTCGACCATTTTGAAGAATGTTTCCTTTCTCAATATCACTGAATGAGACTGTCTCAGTTTCAAGCCAACACAGACCGGATTACAAAACTAATTTTTCGGCTTTCTTATTACTGGCTACCCACAAACTTCTTAATCGAAGTATTTATTCCCATTCACAGTATTTATTAGATGCGATCAGAAAAGAAGGGGCTTAGAACCCCTAAAATTAATATTTTAGTACGAAAATAAGCTTCCAAGAACGCAGCTGCCAGGACGTTTTTTGATGAAGTATGCCCTAACTGCAAAACTAAAACATTCTTTTTAATTAAGTTTTAATTATTAGTTTTGTACGCATGAGTTCGTATAATTTTAATTATTTAATTTTTCAGAACACATAATTTAAAATCAACATGAATTTCCATTTCGTACTATGGAGATATTTAAAATCTAAAGGAGAAAAATTTCATTTTCTTGTTGTACAATACTCTTAAATACATATAATATTGGCAGCCCAAAAAAGCCACAAATGCAAGCAATTATCTGCCGCTTCCACTCAACTCAACTTCGATTACTTAGTTAGTAGAGCCAGCACAGCCTGAGATTAATTAAAATGAACCACGGTACGCCATCCTACTACCCGCCACTACTGGTGTCAGTGTCTGTGAGCCGTTTTGACTATTTTTAACCACTTTTAGTTAACATATCAATAAAGCTTTCGGAGCCTTTTTTGAGGCAAGATAGAGAGAGTAGTAGAATCACATAACTTAAATTAATCCTTAATTACGTGGACAACATCCTGCTGTTTTTCGCATATCGAGATATATTGTATATACATACGCATACATATTTATGTTGATATGTATATATTTGCGTATATATTAGTATGTATATGTTTATGCATGTGCAAGTATATTTTGTGGTACACACTTAACGAACTTATCAAGACGCCACAGTGTTACCACAATAAAAACCGCTTAAACCGCATTTGTATTTAAGCCAAATGCCACTTCAAGAAATATTAAAGCAACAACGACAAGAGAGCGACAAAGAACGTTCGCTGTACGTTGTTGCTTACTGCTGCTGCTGCAAAATACCAAACGCTGTGTGGTGCCGTCATTTAAAGTCAATTAATTTATATTTCTTTTTCAGTAGTTGTTTTTTTGTTTTTTTTTTCTTTTGCCTCATGATACATTTTTCTTTTATTATAGCTACTTGTAGTATAGTAGTAAAAATAGTTGCTGCATTGCATATTAAAATATCACAAGTTGAGAGAAGAGACTTTCCTTGAGACATGCACTTGTGCGTTCATTCGATGCGGCGCGTGTCATCATCGATGACTGCGTCTTCGTTTACGTCCGCGTTGTCCAAATTAACGACAGCTAAATGACAGCGGAGTTAACAAACCAACTGGTTAAACTTGCAAATGGCTATAGGAGCTGCTGCTCTTAACAAAAGCAAAAAGAAGAAGAAAAAGATTGCAGCTAGGCTAAAACCATGCAACGTTGTGTTGACAAGATTTAGGTCGCGCTTTTACTCGCTACTTCACACACACACACACACGCTTTAGTTAATCTACTTCCACATAAACATGAATTTATAAATAAAAAGCAAAAAAATGAAAAAACTTCCATGATTTTTTAATTAAAAAATGTTTTTCTTTCTCTTTTTCTTATAGACTGAAAACCGATAATAATGGTGGCGCTTGGTGCCCCAAGCATATGGTATCCAATGCCTTGAAGGAATATCTTCAAGTGGATTTATTGCAAACTCATGTAATTACCGCAATACGCACACAGGGTCGCTTTGGTAAAGGTCAAGGGCAAGAGTATACTGAAGCTTATCTTTTAGAATATTGGCGTCCGGGTTTCGATAAATGGCATCGCTGGAAGAATACACAGGGAAAGGAGGTGAGTGTACTAAATGATAAGAGCGCTGAAGTTTAAAAAGTGTTTAAAAGTTTACTTGGAATTGTTAGTAAATTTTAAAGAGTTAAATTGAAAATAAAATAGTATCTAGGCCCGATAACAAATCTAGATTGAGAAGAGCAAATAGGAACTCAAGCGTACCAGCTTAAGTTAAGAAAACCCCAAATTAAATTCAAATGACGTCAATTTCAGTTCAGACGATACTTACAAATTGAATTCAAAATTGTCAAATCTAATTAGCCCGTCGTTACTCGGGCACATTTTTGTGAACGTTTTGAAAACGTTCGATCACCTCAACTGCAGAAACAAAACTAGCGGCCGTTCATCAGCTGATGAAGCGGGTCAATACTCTCCTCTAGTAGAACAGGTGCGATTCAGACATAATTAGAAAATAATATAGCAATAATTAAAAGTAGTGGGGTGCAAAATACACCCCGCGTGAGTGACGGCGGGTTAAGAAGAGTCAAGTTGAATTCAGAAGACATCAATTTAAAAAGCAAAATTGAATTTAAACAAGCGAAATGCAATTCCGAGACTATTAAATTCTATTTAGAATAACCAATTTAAGTTCAAATGAATCAAATAAAAACAAAAGAGTCAAGTTCCACAGGCTCATAAGTGAACTCAGAAGCGTCTGACTGATTGCAGTTCAAGTCAAACTGATTTTGAAAGAGTCAAATTGATTAAAGAATTCAAAAATTCGAATTTTGAAACCTTCAATTTGAGTTCAGGTATCAATTTGAATTCAGAGTCTGACAATTTGCATTCGGAAGGATAAAATTAAGCTTAAAAAAAACCTCAACTTGATTTATGAATAAATAAATTGAATTTACAAGAATCAAAAACAATTCAATTTTAATTCGAAATAGGCAAATTAAATTCAGAAGAGTCAAATCTGTTTCAAAGGGCATCAATTTGAATTTAGAAAAGTCAAATTAAATTCAGATACTTTAATTTTAATACTTTGAGTAGTTAAATTTGTTTCAGCAGGCGTCAAACTGATTTCATATTGAGCTTCGAAGCATAAATTTGATTTTATATTAGTCAAATTAATTTCGGAAAATGTCAATTCGAGTTTAAAAGAGTCAAATTTAATTCCGAAGCGGCAAATTGAATTCATGAAGTGCCATTTCAAGTTCTGAATTTGAATTTAATAAAGCGAAATTGATTTCTCAAAGCTACAATTTGAATTCAAAATAGTAAAATTGATTTCAATAAACGCCAATTTGATCTCAGTATGCGTCAATTTTAGTAATTTGAAAAGTAAAATTGAATTCAAAAGATTCAATGCTTGCGTTCAGAAAACGCCTCTGTTGATCACTTTATGATGAACAAAAATTATATTGAGCAGTCGTCATTTCATTGTGCGTCTTATTTTTCTGATACTTCAGCTCAACATGTTGCTGAGCAGAGGTCGTTTTCTGAACGCAAACAATTTAAATTCTGAATATAGAAATCAGAAAAAGCACAAATTAAAACGGCGATTGGCTAGGGCCAATTAGTAACTGCGATCGAATTTTGTGTGGGCAATTACCTAAAACTACTAGAGCAAGCAGACCCTTTGTAGAAGGGGGGAAAACCCCTTAGCGATAAAAGATAATTAACATCCCCCTTCGGAAACCTGCTGGTGCGGACTTATTAGGTCACATGAGATTCTGCCTGATTAGATCCGTTGACCGATTTCAGAAAATTTGATGTAAGACTTTGACACAGTGATTGTGAATGGATTTGAAGGATTCAACTAACAAGTTTCAATTTAAGTGTGACTGACTTTGTTGGAGTTCATTTGAGTGAATGACCCTTTTGAAAAGGGAAAGATCGGAATCGGCGTAAACTCAACCATGTAGTATCACAATGGTCCACTCCGTTAACCCGTGAATCAAAAAGGGTTCAAATTTCGCCTAAACACTTCATTTGAAGTGAAATGTGTTGAAAATAAGTTGGTTGGTTGGTAAGCATGGTATAATTGTGTCATTGGCGGAAACGTTGACGTTTACCAGAAACGGCGATTCTATGTAGGGTTTGATCGGAACAAATATCATTCAAAGCATCATTTGCTAATGCCTTGGGTTTCTTACACGGTGGTTCCGAATGGACTTGACACTTCAAACACTCGGAAACGTAGACATGGAAGTCGAGTTGTGGCATGACAATAACTTTCTGCCTCTTTTTTTGTTTTTCAGTGCAATAAGATTACATGTTTGCGGAGCAAACAAAGGATTTTCCACGCATTCACCATTGCAGCATTCAATGTATTGATCAAAAAAGATACCAAATACCACGTTTTCCGCTGACTTGATCTTCCGGTTCTAAAGTTTAGCACGGTATTAAAACTCAATGGGCTCGTGACTGTAAGCAATTGCAACCAATAAATTACTAATATCTTCGATAGTAAGAGTAAATGTTGCATCGTTGCGATTGGTGGACGCATAATCCAAAGTGCATGCAACGATCTAATCAAGTTGTCGGTAAATCACTCAATGATATCAATTACCGTCAATTTTTGTGTAAATACATGATCAAATGAGCCGTTGAACCATGAGTGCAAAAGTGGTGTAAGTCAAAACCGTATATGAAATAGTCGCGAATAAGTCGAACTATTCGAACTATTTTTCATGGGTTTCCAGATGCATTTAGTACGTTCAATTCAAATACAGTTTCATTTCGACAATTGGAAATATTTTCCAGGATTTTTAAATTTGCAAAAAACACTCAAAAATACCGTTGCCGCTCGCAGCTGCAACTGCAGCTGATGATCGAATTCAGTCAAACCAAAAAAAAAATGTTTGCTGTTAAAGTTTCAAACTAACATATTTGCTGTAGTGGTGGTTGAAAATTTCAAAGTCCATTAGCCTGAAATGGGTTAAAAGAGTGTGAAGAAACAAGCGAAGTTTCTAAACTCTGGATTATTTACTAAAATGTCTAAATATTTTTTACTTGTTCTTATGTAACAAATTTACTTTGGCAGCTATTTATGACCATTTTTTTATTATCTACCAGTAAATATCTGTACATATTTTATTATTTATTTTTTTGTTTTTTTAATTTAACCAAGTGATTTTCTCGTGAGAGTCTCTTAGAATTTATATATTACAATCAAGTATTAAAAATTTATTACTAATTTTTTCAACATTTTTTACACTTTTCTTTCACAGATTCTAACCGGCAATATTAACACATACAGCGAAGTGGACAATGCTTTGCAGCCGATAATTTTCGCATCGAAAATACGCATTTATCCGTATGGACAATACGATCGTACGGTGTGCTTGCGCGCTGAGATTGTGGGTTGCCCATGGGAAGGTAAGCCAGCAGCAGTATGGTGGAAAAAGAAAAATGTTAACTTATATTTAAGCGCTAAGATAAAAACAAGACATGAACGATGATAGCTGCGGAAAGGTTTACAACGTTTTAATGTCAAACTTAATTTATCATATGTTGAGAAGAAAAGTCGAAAAAAAGTTAGATGATGATAATGAAAAAGAAAAAAAAAAAGGCAGTGAATAAAAAATAATAATACTATTAGAATTTAAGCGGATTAAGAAAAAATGAAGAAGTTATGTGCAAACATAAGCGTTGACGTTGGGTTTTAAGTGATTGAGATTTATAAAAAGCTAATGAAAATGCGTCATTAAATGTGCATTGAAATGCAAATCGGAAATAGTAATAAAAAGAAAATTTTATTTTTTTTTCTTAGTTTGCGTAAATATGTATATTTTACACCTTAAACTTGCTAAAGTTGACATTATAAAATCAGTTTTTTATTTCAGAAATTTGTTGCCAGCTTATGAAATGAAGTTTTTTAGCTCTAAAAGCTAAAAACAACAACATTGAAAACACACACGACAACAGTTTAAATTACGATAAACGTCAGCTTTTAGTACACATATAGTAGGTACCAAATACACAGTACAGTTTTCCTGTATGTATCTGACTCTGTGTGTGTTTGGAAAAATGTGGTAGGTACTTGAAAATCGCGTGCAGACATTGTACAACATTGCCACAAACGAGACAGTGTTGTAGTAGTTTTTTTTTTTTTTTGTGTATAGACATGCGACGCCAGTGTTTAGTTTGCATGCAATTGTCAAGTAGCAATAGTAGCAGAAATGTTGTTGCACACATACAACTACATTCTTTCTTCTTTATGTCTCCTTTTTCTAAAACAAGCCTTGATAAACAAATCTAAGAAGCGCAGCAACTACAATAGCAAGTAAGCAGAAACGTCTAAACAAAACGTTTAATGACAGCCAGAGAGAGTAACTATTTTTGCTTCTTTGGTTTCCTTACATTGAAAATGCAAACATGCGTGTTTTGGTTACTACATACTCACGTTGTGTTTTTTTTATAAACTTTTTAATGTCCTGCAATTTTAAGGCGTTTTCTTTGTACAAAATTATTAAATGTAATTACTCTAAGTCCAACTCAAACACAAAAATCTTAAAGAAAAGTGCTGTGCTGAGGGTCAAATAAGTAATAGCGTAGTAATGTTACGACTGCAGGAGGATGGGCGTTCATTTTTATTACCAAAAAAGCATTTTTTTTTTTATTATAAACAAGTAGAGTAGATACGAAGTAGCTTGTCATTGCATTATGAATATGTATAAACATTTTCAAGGAAATTATGTTTTTTGGGTGTGCAACATACACACACATTTCATGTTCATACTCGTATGTAAATTAATCAAGATAACACTTTTATTGAGCAACGCCGTCGTATCAAGTGTTGGGAAGGGGGAGGAGGGGGCTGCCTAAAAAAGTTGTTAAAGCAGATGCCTTTGAAAGTAGTTCTTGCTTCCATTGAATGGGGGTTTCTTCAGTTGTGTATTGGAGGAGTAGCTAGTAAAGTGGGTGCAAATATGGGGAGTGTTTTTCTATTTTATACTTTAATAATGAGGGGTAAATATGTATGCTAAGGAATTTGAGGACGTATGAATAGGGGTGAAAAAATTATACTTAGGAATGCCTTAACTGCCTTAAAGGTTGAACAATGACGATATTATGAAGCATTTTTTTTTTTCTGTTTGACCATTAAGAAAAAATTACATATTACAGGAATTCAATTATTCTCTATCATTAACGACTCGTCTAGGTACAGGATTTTTTAAGGAATTAACAGAAGTAAAGATCATCACAACAAGATTAAACCATTTATTCAAATGAATTAAGTGCGGTGTCATTCAGTCAAAAAAAAAAAGCATTCAGAGCAAAAGTAAGCAAAAAATCACAGCGAAATTCAAACCAAAAATATGGTCAAAATTTAAATGAAAACATAGCCCAAAAACGAACGAAAAGAGATAATAAAAACTCGCAGCCGTTCGCTTTCTATAGAATTTTGAATGCAGATAATCGAGGCTTAATTTGTTCTCGAAACATTATATTTTAGGTAGATAAAAAAAGTTTTCTATAATCAGCTTTGATTAACTAAGCATAGAGATCAGAGTTCAGTTGGATGGCCTTTTCTTTTTACCTTATCTTTAATAGCGTGAGTTCTACTCCTGGAATCGATTTGGGATCAATGTATTTACTGGCCGCTTCTTTCTGTGTTAAATGGTCAATTTGTCGTGAAAAAGTGTTCTAAATATGTAATAATTTGCGAATGTAAAAGATCATGTCCCTAACTAGCAATAATAATAATTTCTGTATTCCCTGGGGCCAAGTCTATGGTATTTAGTAGTTTTAGACACTCTCAAACTTTCATTCACATTGTACTCGCTTTTTCATTCTTTTTTTGCTCACAAAATGGTAAGCTATAGAGGCCGGTAAAATAGTTATAGTTCGAATAAAAATTCATATGCCCTCATTATTCCAAAAAAAAATAATGCCTAAATTTAACAATAGTGAATAATTTTTTAATTTGTAAAATGTCTGAACTCAATCAATAGGGTGTAGAACTTAATTCCGCATGAGCGGAACACAGAAGGGCTGGAAAAGTTCCAAAAGTGACGTAGTTGAAACACTTGCTATACAACCACCTCACGCCACGGTGATCCTGGCATAATAAAAATCAAACGAAAACTTTGAAAATTGTGGGGCTTGCATATTTTTCTCCCTAAAACTTACCAGCTTTTGCTAATATTAGCAAATTTGTTAGCACATTTTTGAATTTTTACTTTTGATATCAGAACCCGATACTTTGATTATTGATTTCATTTCTGTCGATCTATTCTTTAAATAACTATACTCACGGATTGTTTCCACTCGATACTGTGACCCTAGGCATAGGGTGACGACAAACTCTTCGTTTCCTTTTATCTGCTGCTAGATAATTTAGAGTCATATTTTATCCAGATCCTGTAAACAACTCTTACATTTTTTTTTAGGTTAAGTCAGACTGTAAGCTTTTATATTAAAAAGTAAAAGTAAAAGTTTACTCCTAACTATTAATTATAAAAATAAAAGTTAAGAGTAGACTTATAACTTTAAAAATAAAATTTATGAGTCTTCCTAAACTTTGGTAAAAAAAAGTTAGCATTTAAAACTTCAAAACTCAATTTTTTTAAGTCTTTTATTTTTAAAAGTCTTTGAAAACTTTTATTTTTAAAAGTTTTTGAAAAATTTCATTTTTAAAAGTCTTTGGAATCTTACTTTTTCAACTATTTTTTCCACTACTATTTTGTACTAATTTTTCTACTAATATTTTTTACTGCTTTTTAACCACTTTCCTTCTATTTTCTATTTTCCCTTATAAAACTTACAAAAACAGTTTGAAATTAGTGAAAGATAACAGGAAAATTGTAATAGAAAATAATGGTAAAAAACAGTAGTAGTAAAAAACAGTACTAGAAAAAAGTGGTAGAAATACAAAAAAGTAGTAGTCTTCAAAAACTTTTAAAAATATAAGTCGTTAAAAACTTTTCAAAATAATTTAAAAAAATAGAAGCCTTTAGAGACTCTTATAATTTTACTTTTAAAATAAAAGTTATTGAGTAAGAGTTTAAATTAAAAGTTAAAAATAAATCATTTTAAAACTCTTACTTCTTAAAAGTCTTTTTATGCTTCTGCCAATGCTGTTGACTTCTAAGTTGTTGTTAGTCTTCCAAATTTGCATGAGGCATTTCATAGCCTCAGTATGTATTGGACGCACCAATTCATGTACGTCCGGAGCTTTCTGGTGATATTGATTTTTCACATTTCTCATGCATCCAGGAGACAGAATACTAACTATTTATTGTTGTTAGATTGATCAACTTCTATGTTTTGCCTTTGGAAAATATGATGTCGTGTGTGGCCTGCGTGCATAATAGTCATAGTCGCAATTTTCATTAACCCATTAAGTCCGAGAGCAAACCTATTAAAAACCAAAAAGTCTTCAATCACACGTCACAAATTCAAACAGCAATTGGTATTATCGATTTTTTTATTTTTTTTTTATAAAGTTTCTCTCTTCGCGCTAGACTGTAATAGCGATTACGTATTCCGGTAACTTTTCTTATCTGCTTTCAAATATTCTTCTTTTTTGTGCATATACGCATCATTAGGACTGAATGAGTTAATCTTCTGCTATTAGTAGCCTGCTGGAAGCTCTTCTTTGCGACTATGTTATCCCAAAGTGTATCAAGGTTGACAGAAATAATACATAGTAATAATGATTACAGTCATACCATAGCTAGAAATCAAACTTGGTCTTTAGATATGTTAGTCTAGGATGCAAACATTACGTAAACCGAGATCTTCAATCATTCGAGCATACAATTTTAGTTTGATGACCTTTTTAATCCAACACAACTATCTCCAGTTCTCTGAAACCATAGGTACATTAAATAACATCAGTAAATATAGTGAAAAATTTAAATTAAATTAAGTGTTAAACACTCCGCCATCTTAATCAATTAGCAATGTAAATTTATGTATTTACATAGAAATGAATATTATACGAGAAAATTACAACTTGCCTCAACCATATGCAACTCGCAATCGATCTATTAAAGCCGCACCCAATTTACAAGTATAATCGTACACATGAGAAGGTTTATTCGTACTTAACTCTGTGATTTGTAAATTAACCTTACATCCATTAAAGCACATAGAAAATCTCTGTAAAATGCAACATGGTGCTATTAATCAACTGAAGCTAATCAGTTACAATTTAAACTACGATTATGATTACCAAAATAATAAAAAATAAAAACACTGATACACCTCTACACAGACAATGGATACCTAAACTCACGTTTAGTTTAAATCAATTTTATCTCAAAAACAAAAAACAAATTTTTAATGATGATTTTCAGAAGAGCTCTAGAAACGTTTATTCTTTGCATATGCATGAAGAAAAAATCACTTAAAAAACTAAGCTAAAATATTAGCTTATCTTGTTTTGGAAACAAACAAAATAGTTGCGACCATTTGAACTTGGGTGTGGTTGATTGCAGCGAGCAAGCCAAAGTAATATCGAAAAAAAGCACAAATAGAGAGAAAGGGAGCTCAAGGTTCGTGCTTATTTTGCTATAGACTCTATAAAAAAATGAATGCCCTTTAGTTCGGCGGACTCGTTGCTTTTCTTGCTAAGCATGTGGATGACGGTAATGATGGTGCTGGCGTTGGTGGCTTGCTTGGCTCTGTGCACCATGCGCTTTTTATACTACTCATAATCGGCGTTAATGGTTTTTGATTTGAAATTTTACATTTACTTGCGTGGTTTAATGATTTTTTATGTAAATTCTTTCAAGAGCTCACGAGCTCTCGCTCACTCAATTTTATATTATAGTATTGTGTGATTTTTAGATTGAGTTTTCTATAGTATAAAATTTTTTTAATTTATGGTTACAATTTGTTAACAATTAGTGATATAGTTTGAAGATGATTTATGTCTTTTGATTAATATATATGTTTATGATTTATTTACATACAAAGGTATATTTATGTAGATGTTGTGCTTTGATTTTAGGTTTTAATTAAATGTTTTTTTTTCACTCTGCTATATGGGTTTTGATTGATACATTTTTTCCAGTGAGTTTTTATTATTTTTATTTTTAAATGGAGTTGTGAAATTTTTACTTTTATGTGCATTTTAATTATTTCTATTGTTATAGCAAAAATATATTACATGTCATTTAAAATGCAACTCTGTTTGGATTTATAATAGTGAAAAGGTAGCTTAGATACAGCGTCATCTATCGAATGACGAATAATACGAATGTCTGAGTTTGTGCCGCTAAAGATAAATTACTTTTTATATGTTAGGAGAAAGTTTTAATGAAATAATAAATATAAATATGTGTATAGGACTAGAGATATTTTGGGAAAAGGGAAGTTGCAATATAAATTTCAGACATACCTTAATTTGCTAAGGCATTTTCATTTAGTTTAAATTAAAAATTCTCGAAGCAGCACTCTAAATAACAAAATGGTTTTTGTTTCTCCTGTAAAATTTGAAAAATACGTGTTAGGGCCTTAGCAAATTAGGGCAGCGATATGTTATTAAGTGTATATTGGTGTTCCTTTAATTCTACTTTAAGACAAATACTGCACATGAAAAAATGATCGTTCAAGTACTCCGTATTGTAACTATACTACTATTATGGCACAACAGCCCAAGGGCCAAGGCCGAGCTTTTCGCATCCATTCATGTTGTGTGAGTTATATTTATACACGAATGGAAGGCACCTACAGTTTTATGCCGAATCCGAACGGCAAAGTGAAAAGCTTTTCATAGACATTTTTTTACTCTTGGAGGTTTGCCATTGCCAGCCAAGAGGTGGTGCCATGTAGAGAAATTTTTATTTTCTATTTTTGATTTTTTTGAGCGTGCCGAGATATGAACCCGGGCACCTCTGCGTAGCAGTCCAACACACTAACCACAAGGCTACAGCGACCACTGTTGTAACTAGGAGAAAATTTAAAATTTAATTTAAAAAAAATTTATGAATTAATTGGTCAAGTAGTTTTTGACATATCGCGGTCACCGCAAAGGCATTTTTCAGAAAACATCATTCGGAGAAAATCACGTTTAAAGTTTTGAGTGCAGTAGCGCGCTACAAATAGAGTTGCTACTTATGATCTACTACTCGGTTTGACTTGAAATTTTGAAGAACTTTCAAGAATTTATGAAAGTATGTTTGTTTGAAATAAGTCATAAAATTTGTTTCGATTTTTTGACTCATGAAAACGTATGTAACCCCTTAAGTGTTTAAAATAGTTTGTGTTTCATGGATGGCAATAGATGTTTAAATAAATTAAAAAATATACAATATATAAATAAAAATTTCACAAAAATAAATTTCTGAAAAAATTTCCCCTTGAGGGAAATTTTTAAAAAAAGCTAAATTATAAATAAAAGTAAGCAGCAACATAACAAAAACATAAATCAGTAGTTTTAATAAAATTTCCCGCATCGGGATTTTTTTTGGCATATTTCGTAAATTATTGGGGAAAGTTTGTGTACATTTGCTCAAGCAAAAAATATTTGTAATATTATGTTTTTATGAGAAAATACCCAAACCGATGCTTTCTTGTAAAACTAAAGACTTATGGCTTGTGTTAAATTTCATTGAAATCAGAAAGTCGTGCTGATATCAAGATATTTTTATAATTAAAAAAAATATACTACTAAGGGAAATTTTTCAAAATCTTTAAATAATAAATAGTTAAAGGTATTTTGCAATTATGTTTTTGCATAAATAAATTGCATAAACAGAATTTCCCACTTAAGGATATTTTTAGGACTTTTTTTAGGTTGGATATTCATATGTATACTACTATCAAAAGACCAACCATCAGACCACTTACCCTTCAAAATGGCTGAAGTCAAATGAAAACATATCTAGTATAGAAAATAACATTAAAAAATTATGCTGCACACGTTTGTAATTAAGATTGTCACCTGTAGGTAAACGTATAGTTAATGATGATAATATGCTGGCAGGCACTTTTTTCTCAAACGCCCCTCACTCTCAAAACACCCAAACAATTTTGAAACTCTATTATTATGTGGAAGCTATACATTCAAAGTTTTTTTAATGCCAATAATAGTAATGTACAAATTCTTTACAGAAAAAATCCAATTATTTGAGCAGGAAAAACCCGACACGGAAAACTCAAATGGTAGCAGTAGGATAGGTAGTAAAAACCAACAAAGGACAATCATTTTAATATCTATGCACTACATAGCCAAATAAATGAAATAACATATAATTACCAAAAAAAAAAAAAAAATTGAAAATCACGTAATTACACTTAATAACAAACGAAAAACAAGGAGAATAGTTGGAAATATATTTGAAAAATTACAATGCGTGTGTGTGTGTTGGTATTTCAAAAGCAGACCAACTAAATACGGGAAATATGATTAAAAAAAACAGTAAGAACTATGTGCGTGATGCGCGTGTGTAGAGCACACGCGCTCGGGTGTTGAGGGCATGCATGTGGATTGAGTACACGCTTGTGTGTGTGAATTCATATATCCTTTAAATGCCAGCCACATGTGCTCACACATACGTATAAACACGCACTCACACATATATGTATGCATACATTGATCATTTATTTATGTAGAAAATGAACGAAAAAAAAGTAATGAATTTCGTTAAACAATAAAATTCATTAATGCGCCATAGTAAGTAAACCCCGAAATTCGAATGAGAGCGTTGGAAATACATAAAAACGTAGTAAATTAATAAATAATATTATTAGTAGTAATGGTGTAGTAGGCATGTATGAAACTTCATACACACACACACAGAGACACATACACATGAACTGATATAAATTATTAATTTATATTTACAGCAACACAGCACAAAATTATAAATGAAAATGAAACGCATTTATTTTGTAATGACAGCAACTTACTCTGAACACCGATTGTCAATGGACAATGTCCATTTATGTATATGTACATACATTTCAGAATGTCTGTTCGCCTGTCTCTCTGTTCAGCATAATACTTTTATGTCCTTTGCAGACTTACGCATACATACACACAATTACTGAAATTACTTCCGGTTTTTATCGTGTCGCTCATGTTCACGTTAACAATGCAAATAGTTTTCCGGATATATTGCTGGTCCTGATGCTGTTTTTCAGTTGCTGTCTGTGGCGGTTGGTTGCTACTGCTGCTGTTGCCATTGTTGTTGGCACTACTGCTTAATTAGCAAAAGCGAAATGTTGCTTAAAGTAATGATTTTCGCAGGCATAATTTTTCAAATGAAAATTAAATCACACTCTCTTTATTTACATTATTATTTTTTATTGGTTAAAATTGTAAAAATTCTTTCGTATGCTTGTAGTATATGAATACATATATGCCATATACATATCTACTCATTTGATTTTCCTTTCAGTAAGTGTTACATATGTATATGGATTGGTGTTTTACATTCTTTATCAAAAAATTATTTTTTAATTTATGTGCGTATTGTTTAAAAGCGAAAATTAGCACAAGTGAGTATATAGTATAATTAACAAAACTGCTTGATTTTTATGTACGCATTAAGTTTTCCACTTGGGAAATATGAAACATGGTTAAAAAATTTATAGCAAATAAGTTGCTTTTAATTTTTTTTGCAGAAAGTAATGCTTTAAAATATGTCCTACTAAGGGGAATTGTTAATTGTCATTATTATATTTTATTACGGCTAAAACTAAGTAGTACTACATAGTTTAAACTTAAATAAACGGTTCAAATAAATATCCCGAAGTGGGACATTTTTAGGGAAATTTCTTTGAGCTACTGAAAAACCTTTGTGTATCAAATGTATACATATTTATTTAAAAATTATATACTTTTATTAAGAATATATGCAAAAATCGATGCTTTTTTTGTAGAATTAAAGAGTTATACATAGCTCAAAATGTATACACTTTAGTGAAAAATCTAATTGCTACTATGTCCTAAGCTTTCAGGGGAGCATAGAACCTCAGTTAAAATTCTCGGTCTTATGCGATTTCTCGTCTATAATTTAATATCTTGCTTCGTCATTCTCTAACTCGTTTATCGGAAGTTTGCTTTTATAATATTTTTGGTTTTTTAAGCTACCTCTTACCTTGGAAAAAAAAAAACTGTAAACTAAAATAAACTATACAATAAAAAATATAATAAAAACACCATTTTTGATATATTCCACTAATTCTATTGATACATAAATATATTCCACAACCATTTTCGATTTATAAATTATCTGTTGCATACTTTTGGGCTTATTTGCTCCTATTTTTAATATTAAAAACTAATTTTTTTCAAGCTATTTATAATAATAATAAGATAGCATACTTTCAGGGTGCAATTCACCCCGTCCACCTAGCGATACGAACCGCCAGAGACAAAATAAACGTGCAGTATACTTTTAGGGTCCTACTTTTAATATTAAAAATTTTACTTATCTTAATCAATTTATAGTAATAATAAGACAACAGACATATTGGCAGTACGAAAGTTTAACATAACCGCCACTACATTTATTTAGTTATTTATACACACACTTATTTGATTTTAATTTCTATCAATTCACTCCGCTATAAACTTTCCTTCAGGCCTGAGTAAAGATCAAAAATGTCCCCTAGAAAGTTTAAATTTAAAGTGTGTTAGAAGTAAGTTTTTACATAAGTAAATGGGGATTTTTTGTAAGAATTGAAAAACTTGTGTTAATAAATTTCAAGCCTATTTCTCAAAAAAAATTAGATACTTTCACTGTGTTTCACGTTAATGTATAAACAGTAACTGTAACTAGCTTCGCCGTCAGAGAGGGTTCGGGTGTGGCTGAACTTTATATACCCTAAACATCCTCCTGGTTGCATTTAACGGTAGATGGGCGTGTCTATTACGCCATTTTGATGTATACATATACATGAAATATTTTATTTATCATCACAATTACATACTAATACTTGTTGATGTGTACAAATATTTCTTTTTTTATTATTCGTTTAAGATGTCACTTGTATGGAAGGTAGGCGTGGCTATTTCCCGATGCTAACATGAGAATTTTTCCAGGGGATATTTTCATGAAGTATACCGAATTTGATTAGAAATTCCTTCCATGTCACTCTCTGAACATTTCACTTAACCGATTTTGTCCATTTCAGAGCTATACCGCTTTTTAGCATTGTTAAGTTTGGCCAAATGGTTTTGAGCCATGTGTAAATGTTTGTATAACGTTTGGTTAAGAATGATCAACTTTTGCTTTAGCTATCGTGATCTCAGACAGACGGGCATGGTTATATCGACTGAGCTATGCACGGTGATCGTTTTATATATATTCATACATACAATGCCTAATTATGGGCGTTACAAACAACCGTTACTCAATGAAAACCTATATACTCTGTACACAGAGTGTGTAGGGCATAAAAAGTGCGTAAAAAGACAAATTGCACATAACAAATAGCCTCAGATACGCGTAAAAATAAATCGATTTTTATGTGGAATTATTCATAATTAATTTGTTAGATTTCGTGTATATATAAAATCTTAAATAAAATCCTATAATTAAAAACGCGTGCGATTTTATGTGTCACAAAAAAAAACAGCGTAAACAAATGTGATGGACAGACATAGAAACACATGTACATATACATACCATATACTATTCATGTATGTTGGCTGTTACTTATACTTATAAGAGAAATTAGCGTTGTTCTCATTGTTGTTTTTGTTGGTGTATAACATACATGCACACAATACAATAGCAAAAAAAAAGAACAAAAAAACTTTTATGTTCATATCCTTGTCGCGCTCGTTTTCTGCTCATTGTATCTGCGGCTATATGTTGTTGTTTGGGTGATAACCGAAGGGGCTGGCATGGCAGACGACAATGTGGTTGTTGTTGCTATGTATACATATATATTTCGCATGCGATTTTATTTGCGTGTCATCCATGCACAGCGTTTTTTTTTTTTATCTTTGCTTTTGTAAAAAAAAAGTTTTTCTTTATTTTTTTTCAACCATGTTCTTTGTAATTTTTGTTGTTTTTTAACGCTATTTAACCTCATGTTTGCTTGTTTTATGGCATTCATTTTTCGCCAAAAAAAAAATAATAATAATAAAAAAGGAAAAGGAATTGCATGTCGTTTGTATGGGAGAATTACAAGGATTTCTAGCAATAAAAAATGTAGTAAATAAAACTAAATAAAGCTGCATTTAAATTTTTGAAAATTACCCAACGTTGACATTGAAAGAACCATATAATGCACTGCTCCCTTCGTTCAATTTACCAAAGATAAATAAAAACAATAAAAACAACAGAAACAATGAAAACACATCACGAGAATTACCACGAAAAATTTTGTAATTTAATACTTTACTTGCGTTTTTATGGAAAAGTTTTTAATACTTGTGTCCTTAGCGTAACTAACTGCACGTTTGTCTTCGTCAGTGCTGCTGTTGGCTGGGCACAACCATATGTTATCCTATCGTCTAGTGTTACACCCTTGCACAGCAGCACTTATTATTTTACATTTTAGTATATAATTTCCTTTTAAAATGTAATTTTCTAATTTTAAACTAATTTTTTTCTTGTTATTTTTACTATTTTTCAGAGGGCATTGTCTCGTATAGCATTCCCAAAGGTGTACAACGTGGCATGGAAGTTGATTTGTCGGATAAAACCTATGATGGCTATGAGCAGGGAGATCGTTATATTGATGGATTGGGGCAATTGGTTGACGGGCAAAAGGGCAAGGATAATTTTCGCACCGATATACATGGCTTTGGAAAGGGTAAGTAATAGGGAGATATTTCATTAATGAATTTGTTAAAATTTTAAGTAGATAAAAATTCTCTTCAAACGACATTTTGCTATTATTATGTATGCAGGAAAATTTCCCATTAAGGAAACTTCAAAAATGTTTATATAAACCAAACAAAATTCTATGTCAGTTGACATAAAAAGTTTAGAAAATTTTTAAAACATTGAAAAATTGCATATATAGGCTAAATCAAAGTTCTTAGACTAAAAATAATTAAATTTACAAAATTTCCCTTTTAGGGAAATTTTTGGGAAACATTAAAAATATTTTGTGTATCAAGTAAATTTATATGTCCCAATCAAAATTTATGAAAGGAAGTATATTTTCGTGTTAAAAAAATCTACGCAAATGCACACGGAGTAATCACTTACTTTCTTACTTCTGAACTCAGTAGCAATCACAACCGCCTTTTAAATAATTTATTTAACCTTAACCTGAAAAGCGCTATAGTTTCATATAGAAACAGTACATTATTCAACTTGAATGTTAAAATTCCTTTAATTTCTGTAGTAAACATCAAACTCGTACTTCATTAAAAGCGATTAGTATCAAATAATTACAAAAGTTTTCCATAAGTTTAAATGAACTTTATTTTTTGCATGTCCATTTTCAAATAAAACAACAACCAACCAGCATAATTACACACAAACACTCTTTCATTTACAATTTTAGTACATTCGTAGTAAAAACAACGAATGATAAGCAAACTTTATTTCCTCCTCAGTTTCTTAAGCGCGCCAAGTGTAGCAGGGAAATTAAAAACTTTTGTGCGCAAATAAATAATTTCCTCATCAATAAACAAAATAAATACAATAAATAAGCAGCAAAACAACAAATAGAAAAATCGAAAAAAATGAAGAAATATGTAACTATGAAATGTAAATATTATGCATATTTTTATAATTTATGGTAACACTGGCATTCAAATGCTAGCCGCTGCTGTTGACACTGTCTTGCCTGCATATTCTATGCTAAAGACTGCTTGATTTTTATTCCGCCCCCCCCCCTCCCCGCTTTCTGTTTTCCATTTCCTTTTTTTTTTTTGTTTGTGCGAAAACTTTTGCAAATAATATAAAGAGAAATTTCATTTTTTTTTATTTTTGGCATCTCGCCAATAATCGAAATTATTGAAAACTTTACAATTTAAGTAGAAAAGTTTGTTATTATTAGTTCTGCGTACTCCGCACATCTCATTCACCCATTTTCGCTATATAGTGATCTCTCTTTGAGTTTACCGCGCTCTTCTGCACACTTCTCTTTACAAATAATAACAATAAAAGTATAAAGATAGTCTGGTCTCCATCTACAAATTGTGATAGAGACACGAGACTATAGTAAAATACTTAGGTAGACAGATAAATACAGTGGAGATATGTAGTAGTTAGACAGACATACAAATTGAGACAGACAAAAAGGCAGACAAACACATAAAGTAAACTTCATTTGATTTCCTTTTCTATAGGGAAAAACTACAACGCTATTGCTATTTGCCCAAAATTTATGCAATTTTACCGCCAAAATACTTTTTTCTTTGTATAATTTTTCTATATTTACTATGACAATCAATACCATAACTACTGAGACTAAATATAGAATGTACTTGTTTGCATGTTGAAAGACAAGTGGGAAAGTATTGAAGCATTTGTTAATGAAATGCAAAGGAAATCTTGAATTTGTGTTCCTTGTGAAGAATTTTTAGAAAAATATGAATTTTTAAATAAGAAAATGAGCTCTTGGCAGAAGTAAGATAGTTTCTACTAGAAAATAGAACAACTTCATGGTTTTTACGAGAAAATAAAAATTTCCCATCAAGGGAAATTTTCACAAAGTTTTTGCAATGTGATGAAAACGTGTTGTCATTAAGTCTTTTGCATAAATAAGCGACTTAGAAAAAGTTTAAAAGAGGGAATTTTTTTTCAGTTTTTAAAACTTTTTAAAATTATTAAATTAGAAGCCGAAAACTAGCAGGAATGAAGCACTAACTGCTAGAAATGTTTTTTTTTTAGAAATATATATTTAGTGCGCTTTTCTCTATCGTTGGGTATAAAATAAAGCATAGTGGTTGCTAATGTATGTATGTAAACTGCGCATACACACACATACACTCCACACACCCATTGCGTATTGATTTCCAATGTTTTGTTCAGCCTGTGCCGTGTGCGTCTTGATATTATTTATTTTGGGCGCTTCAAGTTAGCAAAAAGAAAGGAAAAAATTTGAATTCATTTTCCTTTTAGCAACAACAGTTGCTTTTGTTGGCATTGCTAAAGAACTAAAGAAAATACTTAATGTTGATTTTCCCAAAAAAAAGAAGAAATTTCGTTTTTTTTTTTCTATATACTCGTATATTTGAGCTTGTTTACTGAGTTAATATTGCATGACTTTCTTCTTTTTGTTTGCTTTTTTTTGTTTTTTTTTTTTGTGTAGTTTAGCATAGAATTATTATTCTGAAAGTAAAGTTATGCACTGAAGTTATTCGTTTCCCTTTCAACCCTACAGAGCCCAGACTTAACCCTCACAAGCATACTAACCTCACCAGAGTTTCCTACGAATCCCTTCATTACTATTGTGAGCTATTAATACAATTGAGTGGAAAGGGGGTACCACTATTTTATTACTGTACTCCCATTTCTCCCCCTTGCTTAAGTTAACTATACATTTTTTCTAATAATTTTTGTTTTTGGAGTTTTACGGAGGTAGCTTCGGTGAGAACAAAAATTAAGGCTTTTGCCTGTGTAAATAAAAGGTTTAAATGTCGCATTGCGAACAGTCTGTAAAATTATTTTCAGTTAAGCGTTTAGTTTGCTTTTTAATAGTCATTTTTCTCCAACAGGAAGGAGAAGATATTTTTCAAATTGTTCTTTTTTTTTTGTTTTTTTTTTTTTTTAATGCTGGTAAAATATTTTTATGACATATGGTTTTACCCCCAAGATGATTTTCTGGCCGTATACTACGATAGTTAGGCCAATCGTAGCATATGCTGCATTAGTGTGGTGTGCTAATGTTATCCAAAGCTCGATTATTAGCAAACTTAACAAACTCTCAATTATAGGAGCTATGCGAACTTGTACCACTCCTGCGATTGAGATGGTGATCAGACTTGCACCTCTGCACATCTTCATAAAGAAGATAGTTGCAATTACTCCCTTGAGGCTGCAAGTTTCATCCAACTTACCAAAAGGCTCCACCGGTCATCTTTCCATTCTTAGTAAAATTCATAATACCTTAATCTGCTCCGTGTCAGATTTTATGATTAGGGATCGAAACTTTGGCCGGAAATTTATTATCAGTATTCCGTCCAGGCCCGATTGGAACCTCTTTGCATTCAATTGGTATACTGACGGCTCGAAAACCGATTGTGGTTTTGGTGCTGGCGTTGTTGGACCAAACACTCGAATCTCAATCCCACTGGGCACTTGACCTCGTGTTTTTCAACCCGAATTATATGCAATTGAAACATGCGCCAGAACAAACCTTAATAAAGATCTAAAAGTTGCTAAGCTTATAATCTTTTCTGACAGTCAAACGGCGTAAGGTACTTTCATCATGGTGCTTCACTTCGAAGCTACTGAAGGAGTGTTTTAAGAATCTGCAGAAGTTGTCTACCCGTAGTAAAGTCACGCTTTGTTGGGTACCAGGCCCTTGTGACATTATTGGTGTTGCAAGGCAGGGTTCAGCGACTTTACACTCAAGTCTCGATCCATTCTGTGAAATCGGCTGGATTAGTTCCAATTCGATCCTTGAGGCGTGGGCCAGGGACGAATGGCTATCTTATTGGTATTCCGTTCACGGTCTTAGTCTGGCAAAGAAGGTCATTGCATCTCTCATTCTCATCAAATCCCTGAACTTAAATAAAATGGATCTCAGATTGCTAGTAGGCTTTATATCTGGCCACTATGTGGTCTGTCACATGAGACAGAATGTCGACTATATATGGAGTATGATGAGACGACATCTCACATTCTGTGTGAGTGTTCAGCCTTAGCTCGGCAAAGAATGGGTGTTTTCAACAAACTGTTTCTATCAACAAACCAAATCAAAACCTCTTTCACAAAAGATGTTCTAGCCTTCATTAGGATAGCAGATTATCTTTTGTCTTAATTTTTGGGGCTTTAGCACAAAAGATCTTTTAGGCCACAGCGCTTGATTTTCGAGTCGCCCAACCGCTTCTTAATAATAATAATAATAATAGGCAAAGTAAAATTTTAATTTTTTTAAACAATTATAATTTTTCTTCTAATTTCAGGCTATGAATGGATTGGTTGGCGCAATGATACACCCGGTTTAATGGGAAAACCTGTTGAAATTATATTTGAATTTGATACAGTGCGCAATTTTAGTGCAATAATATTGCATACAAATAATATGTTCGCCAAAGATGTACAGGTGAGTGTGCACTACATAAGTATTTAAATGCCTGGATTAATTTTGGGACTTTTTCACTACATATGAATAAGTTAACTAGAAGCTGTCGAAATTTTATGCTATAAATTATTTGTAGGTATATCGTTAAAAATATAAATTTCAGTTTCTTCTTACTTCATATCTTATTCATAAAAATTATCTCCAAAATCTAAAATTTTCTTTTCTTACTCTTCTTTATTCATTTTCCTTTAGGTATTTGTACACGCTAAAGTATTCTTTAGTATTGGTGGACGTCATTTTTCTGGTGAGCCTGTACACTTTAGCTATATGCCCGATACCATAATGGATCACGCGCGTGATGTAACAATTAAATTGCATCATCGTGTTGGCAAATATTTGAAAATTAATTTATATTTTGCGGTGAAATGGATAATGCTGTCGGAAATTTCATTTATATCAGGTGAGTAAAAAACTAACTAATTTTGTGTATTTTTCACAGTTTTAAACTGCCTAAAAAGTTCCCATTTGAGGGAAATTTTTTCTTTATGCCATAGTTTAAAAATAAATAGTTTTCCTCATATTTAATGCATTCCAAATCAATGTCCATATTTTTCACGGAAACGAAAAAATCCCAAATAAGGAAAATTTTTTAAGAGCAAATTAATTTACAAAGCTTTTAAATTTATTCATATTTTACGGGTTCATAGTTTTTAACAAGTTAAAACTATTAAGGAATTTTTTAGAAAGTAGGGAAATTCACTAAAATTTTTCTTAAATTTTATGTACTACAAACTCATTTTCATAGTCTATAAATGATATACCAAAGAAGGTAAATTTTCTTAATTATTATACGTTTGCCATTTGTAAAATTATTTAATTTTCGCAATTATATTTCACAGTTTTGCACTATTTAATAAATTTCCCAAAGAAAGCTTATTTTTGTTATCACGTAATTTATGAAAATATATATATGTCATGCATTTAAAATAAATTTTTACTCAGCTAAATTGCATAAAAATTGCTAAAAAATTATAAAATTTTCATAAATATATTATATGATAAGACGCCATTTTTTCTACTTAAAAAATTCATTTTCGTGCATAATTGAACTCAAAATGCACTTGAACAATTCAACATAAAAGTTTTATACCAAATGCAAATTAAATTTGTTTTTTTTACTAACTACAAAAAATATTCAAATATGCATTTTACTCCCATTTGAAACTACTACTTCTACTACGTCATTTACGTATTCAAAATCATTTTAGCATATTCAATAATAAAATTACCCTTACACAAAATTCACTTTACAATTGCAATGAAATCTGAAAAGCGAAAAAAAATAGTAGAGAAATCATTTTCAGCTTCATTTCACTTTCAAGTGTCACACTGGAAATAAATGCATTTCAAAGCATCCAGCAAAGAAATAAGAAATGAAAAAAGGGAAAATCACATTTTTCCAACGTTTGGTTAACAACAATGAACTTCAACTACTACTACTAAAGCATTGCAATGAGTCCGTGAAATGAGTGGATGAGGAAATGGGGTGAAGGGAAAAGAATAAGTCAATAAAATAATAAAATAACCGAAAGCAACATATAGAAGTACCTAAACATCAACCCTTAAGTTGTAAATGTAAACTGAAATATGTAGTAGAAATAGTTTTCAGAATATTTTCTACTGTATATACCTTTTTCCTGATTTCTTCACTCTTATTTTGCACAAATAATGCACTTTTGCCTTTGCTATACACATATAAATACCTTTTTGAAATAAATGCATACCTTTTTCAAAATATACACATATACTTTTTTCAAATGCATACATAGTATGTGCGCATATGGTATGCACACTATGCACATACACGAGTGCATGCCATGACTATGAGACTATGTTGTTTATTTTGATTAAATTGTACTAAAGGAATGAACATTTTACTCCCTTTTTTCTACGTACTTTATGTGTATGTGTGTGTGAAGTATTTACATTTTCTATTGTAAATGCGCATTAAATTAAAACATGTATTCATTGTGTGCAAAGTAGAAACGTGCATATGTATGTGTGATTATCTTCAACTCTGTTTGGATTTATAATAAGCTTAAGGGTAGTGAGAAGTTTTACCAAAGGTTTAAGCCCTTTTGTATTTGTTTAGTATGTTGAAAAACAAGAAATTGTATTTAAAATAACAAAAGCCGAAGAAAAAAATTTTGTAGTATGCACGGAATGTATGCATGCATAGTTGGCACCTAAGATGAACCAATAAAAAGAAGAATCACTTTTGATATGGTTGGAGTTTTTGAAGGGTGTCGAGAGATTGCATTAAGATTTTGTTTATACCAAAAAAAAGTAAAAGTATTTGCTCTTATTTTTTATGGCGTCTATGATGTGGTAATGAAAAAAGTTATGCATAATTAGGAAAATGTGGTAAAATTCTATAAATCCACAAAAATTGGCATAACCTATACTCACAATGGAAGTAATTTAATGTTATTACTTTAGCACCTATGAGGAGGGGGTAATGAATATAAAAATATTTCAGATTCTTTAAATGATTCTCTGTAATTTTTTAAATTTAGAGAGTATAGAACTGGAAATACTTTCCGAGCATTCATGGAGGGGAAATGCAAATAATTGAATAAGTATTTTAGATTTCAGACCATACTCAGGAAGAAATTTTAGTGGAAAGAATAAAAATGTTTAAAACAAGTTTTAGACCTTCTTTTTTTATAGAAGCTTCAATTAAATTTAAGTTCGGAGAGGTTGAAACACTACTCGTGAATTAAATTTATCATTTCTCTTACGAGTTATTTCAGTTAAGGTTAAGTTTATATTAAAATAATGATTATTTGGCGTCCATAGTTGCATATCACACAAAAAGCATCAAGTAACTCGATACTTAAGTGTGCTATAGCACCCAAGGTGGGGCAGTAAAAAATTAACTAAATAAGTAAAAAAATTTAAACTTTAATTCTCTTGTATCATCTTTTTTCTAACTAATCGACTCGTTGAGGACAGATTTATATTCATATTATTTTTATGTGGCGCCCAAAGTGGGGTAGCATAGAAATAAAACCGAGCGCCCAATATAAGGCAATTAAAAAAGTAAATAAATAAATATTACAAAACTAAGCTTCATAAAAAATAAGTTAACTTATTACTTCAAGTAATTAACTAAATGACCCCCACTATAGTCGCTGAGGTTACCTTCTAGTTGTTCGGAAAATTGTCAAAAGCAAACAGTAATTACAGGTAGAGGTTTTTAGTTTAAGTTTCACAAGATAAATAAAATCTGTTAATAATAACTTACAATGAAAATGATTTTATAAAACCGCTCTTAGTGGAGCAATAAGCAAGCAATTCTTAAAAACGCTTGAAATTTCCAGGTATTTAATATCAGATGTAAATACGAAAAAAAAAAACATTAAACAGATAATCTGTTACCTAAATCTTATTGCTCAGCAATTATATCAAACGATTTGTCACGCACAGAAGGAAAAGAAGATTCAGTGTTACAGTGTAGTTGCAGTAGTAACAACAAAAACAGCTGTTATCCTTTTGTGGCACACATTCAAGACAACAACTAAGATAGAAACGTGAAACAAGAAAAAACAACTAAACAACGTAAAAAAGCTCTTGAAAATTTTACGAAAATTAACACAACAAACAAAAGAAGCGCCAAAAAAAGTAAGATACGGAAAGTAGAAGGCAAAGGTAAAGAGGAGTATGAAGCGAAAATAATATTAGGATAAGGCAAGCAGGCAGTAGTCAACAAAGTACACACTTTGTTAAAAAATAAACATGAAAGCGTACATAGTACGTACATTCAAAATGTTTAACCCCAATTTGTAAGATTCCCTGCCAGAGATTTTGATAAACTTGGAATAATCAACATGAAATAAAAGGACGAAATCAAAAAGGAAGAAAACCGCACAATTGCATTTGCGCCGCAAAAATTGAATTGAATGAAAGAAAGAAAGAGAGGGAAAAAGAAAAAAACAGCAACAACCAAGCAAACAAAAACCAACAAACAAAGAAAATTAGTTATGAAAAGAAGTTGAGAAAAAAAAAATAAACAAATAAAAGAAAATGAATCACAAAATGGGATAAAAATTCTTTTGTTATAAAATTTTTCTTTCTTTGCCTTTTTTCGCTTTTGTGGGATTCTTACACTTTTTTTTCTTCCTCTGTATACTACTTCTTCTACTTTTGACTGCCTTGTCTGTCTGCTTTGCTTTGTCTCGATGCTTTTTGCTTTTATTTTGAGTGAGTTAAATGTGGCATGAAACATTTTAATTATTTTAAACGTTTTATGACACACTGAATGAAAGATAACAGCAACAAAGAACAACAAAAACAGATGAAAACTCTACACAAAACTGTACTATACCATAGTAGTAGTGATTAACGACAATGAAAATAAAAGTAGTAAACTGTAGTCGAGGTAATATTTAGTAGTAAGAAGAAGCAATAGAAACGAGCACAACTACAATATAAAAGAAGAAAAGCAACACAAAATCCTATCGTAACGTAGGCATCAAAAATCATAATTACGCTATTTACTTTTGTATTGTGTAATGTACGTTACGTTTGGTTTTTCTATAGCGCCGTAAGTGGGGGAAATATCAGTATGTCCTTTGTTTATGAAGGCGGTAACATAAAACACACACTGTTGTATGTATATATGTATGTGTTTGTAATAGGTAGATAATAGAAGTCGTCATAGAAGGAGTAGCAGCTATTAGATGATATTTTATAAAGTTTCACTCACTCCTTACTCACCAGTGTAGGAAAATGAACGAAGAAAAAGTATGAAAAGCAAATTAATAGCTATAGGTAAAACAGTAGGAGGAACAAAGTATACGACTAAAGGCGGAAGTAGCAGATTTTTCTTTTAATGCGATGATAACCAAAAAAAAAAATACCAAACCAAAAAACATAAGCTGGGAATTAGAGATCAAAAGAAAATGTGTTTTGGTATTTTGTGTGTGTGTGTGTGTGTTATAGAAAGGTGGGGTAAAGAAAGAGGTGAGGTGGTTGTAATATGGTGGTAATGAGATAAATGCTTTTTCTTTTCGATACCAACCACAGCACTTAAGGGGTTTCTTTTCTCTGTACATCCTCGAAAGGGAGCTTGCTTGAAATCATATATTTACTTTCACTTAAGTTAGAAGTAAAATATTCATTTAAATTGCTTTGGAGGTCAATACAGTAATTTTCTTACTTTACATTTTCCAATTTTGAATGGTATATCTTGATATCTATTAATAACTTGCGCTTTTATTTGCCTAACTTCAAGGAGTAATTGAAAAAATCTTATCAAATTGCTCATTAACAGTTTTTAATAGTCCAAAACAATTATTCCAGAAACGAAAGTTTTATTTAGCTATTGGTGGCCATGGTGAGTGGTGAAGTATTGGCAATTTTTTTTTTTTTTAATTATCAAATTTGTATGCTTACTTAAATTCTACACAATTAATTCAAACTATTTTAAGAAGAAGTTTTATTATTAATGCACAGGGAGGAGGAATAAATTGTGTTTTGACATATTGCAATTCATAGGAAAAATTAGCATATTTGAGTGATTGATAATATATGTGGTAAAAATGAAAAACATTTTAGGCAAATTTTCGAGAAAATCACTTTTAAAGATTTCAATGAACAAAGCCTTCGTAAAAAGCAAATACGAGAAAAACTCTTCTCACGAGGAGAGCTTGTAAGATACCGTTATGGATTTTTTACAAGCAAACTTAACTGTATGCCGACCACACGTTTCCGATGACGAAGTTCTGTCCCCAATAGAACAGCGTCGCTCGATATTTTCCGAAACGTTCCACAGTGGTGCGTTTAATCGATTTAGAAGTGATAAATTCAAAGCCGAATTTAAGTTTTGACCTTAAAAAAGTTATTTTCTAGTGACCTAATCGCTATTTACATTATCTAATTACAAGTCAAAGTGCGTGTGTGTGATTATTCATATTGAAACCAATATGCGCTTTCAATGCATGCAATTTGAAGAAAAAAACGGAAATTTTTTAGATCTGAATTACTTAGAGTCCTGAATAAAATGTGAAAAATTTGTCCAGCTATGTACTTCAAAATAAAATAAAAGTTATTAAAATATCTTTCATAATGTTGTGGTAATAAATTTTTAAGTTTTAAGGTTTTTTATTACTTAAAAAAATAATGTAATGTAAATATTTAAAAAAAATCTAAATATGAGTATATTTTTGTAACGTCATGAAATTAATATTTTTCAAATAGGTGTAATATCTACTTTCTTAATCCGAAGAGGTTTGGCTTCGCACAAATTTGCACGGCACTTTTTTCCACTTTTCCGAAAAAACTATGTACCAAAATATTGCGACTTACACTGATAACACAGAGCAACCAAAATTTTATGAGCAAGATTTTCCAAAGGCTTTATAGCAATTTGGTCGTTAATCACGACTGCAGACTCAGTTTTTCTCCATCACATCTAGTTCTCCCGTAATATGAACCTGAAGTCGGAATTTGATGTCTGAAACAAAGTTGTTAAGCATAAAGAGATAAACAGTTTTTGTCTACACAATTTTCCTCCATCTCCTACCCTTCCTCTTGAAAATGGTGTTTTCGATAAATGGCCGATAAAAGAAAACCGCTGAGAAAACTATTATACTGTCTTTGGAGAAAATGTTTCTTTTTAAAAATTATGAGTGGTCCTAGAATATTGGAGCATTTCCCAGAATAGTGCGAAAATCGAATCATGTTTAAAATTGACTTCATTTTCATAGAATTAATTTTTTAATTATTTATGGGCAGAAATTTTCAGTTAATTACGAGTTTGAAGACAGCAATTTTGAAAAACGTAAAAAAAATTACACTTCTTTTTAGCATTCGAGAGAACTCAAATATGATTTCTTCGGGTTGATGTCTTGACAAAAGTTGTTCATCTATACCTTGGCTACAATTTTGGAATAAAACAACAAATTTTAGTTTACCAAATTAGTTTACCAATAGTGGGCGTAAAACTGTAGAATTCAAAATCATCAAAATCTACTGAAAAGAAAAAATTTCCTAAGGCCATAAAAAAAACCAACGATCCAGAAACGTCAAACCCTTTGTAGATTTTACTCTACTAGTCAAGTAGTTTCATCTTAAACTGGAATTTGTCACTACCCAAACAATAACCCGGAAATTGTTGCACAGTGTATACAAAATTTTGTATTTTATTAAATGCACTTCTCTATATTTTTTCAGATGTTGTTGGTAGCCTTACTTTATGCAGGAAACTTAAGTTGTCTGTCTACTGATATAGAGTAGAATAATTTCTGAAATCAAATACTATCTACTGGCCCCGCATGTGTTTTCACAAATCCGAAATTTTCGTCCTTAATTTTTGATTTTTCAAATCTATTACTTTGATTCTCTTGCGGGACCATTGAACATAAACAACTTAGAAAAATTATTCTTGCATTTTGTCTCTCTTTTATTAGGAGTAATAGAAAAGATATGAACATTGAAACTACTTTGACTAAAAACTTGATAACAAAACAAAAGTTATGGTCAAATTTTCGGAATTTTTTAGACCCATGCGGGTCCAGTAGATAACAACTGATTTCCAAAATTGTTTTACCCTTTTGTTTATCTATATGAGTAAAAACTTTTTGCTCTATTTTGCTTTCTGATTTGTCTAAATGTTTGACTATTTATTCTCAAAAACACTTTTGTCCATCACTGTATACCAATAATTTACGCGATATGGGAAAAGTGGGCGTGGTTAATGGTTAAAATAGTCATAATTGTGTATATTTGTGTCAGATAGGACTAAAAGAATGATTTGCATAGATAAAAAAATTTATCACGTCTAGTTTGTATGAAACGCTTCACTGTGCATCCCCGGTCTTCACTCTGTTCTATGGTTAAAACAAAAGTTATTCAAAGAAAAGGCGTTGACAGTTCCATTCAGTCTTTAAAAAAATAAGTACAATAACCCTCAAAATAGAAACAATGCAATTCATATTACTGCAATTTCAATTTTACTCGGAAGTGAAATTTAGAACATTGCTGAATATTTTTGATGAAGTCACTTATCTCAGAGATTTTCATTTCAATAAACAAGGCCAAGAAGAATTCTGGAATATGTCATTGAGTGCAAAATAACCCATCATGAAAACTAAAAAAACGTAACTGTCTTCCAGGAATCAATGTTTCTATAGATAGAATATTTTCAAACAAGAATTTTATGTGGACAGATCAAAAATCAAGAATGAAAACAAAATAATTAATACAATTTTGCACAAAATCATGAAGCCGCTCTATACGTAGGTATACGGCAAATTTTTTCGACAAAAATTTAAAGTGTCCCTGAATTGGTTATCAAAAATCTGGTCACACTACTTAACTCGAATTTTTTTTTCTTTTTTGCATTATGACAGTTTTGCAGCAAATAAGCAATATATTCTTTACTATAAATATTAAACTGCGAATTTGAAAATAATTTTTGGTTCCTAAATTGTCTTTGATGTGAGGACAGAGTTCTTTGAAACAGTGCGTCCCTTCTGCACTCGTCACATGATGTGATAACATATTTGTTTACTTCATTATAAAAGTTTTTATTTTTATGTTCCAAAAAGTGCAATCATGGTTTTTTGAAATTTTTCATTTTCTAATGCCGATATTATTTTACAATTTCAATTAGGGAAGTATGAAATAAAACAATACAATAAATAAAAAAAAAAAATTTGATATGTTCCACTATTCCATTAATATTTAAGTATATTCCACAACCGTTTTAAATATATAGAAATTTTGTGCGGCATACTTTTGGGCTTAAAATAAAATACTTATTAACACACACTTATGAACTCACACATACTATGAAACCTTACACGACATTGACACGACATTTGATTTTAATTTCTATCAATTCACTCCACTATAAATTTTCCTTCAACCCCGAGTAAAGATGTTATCATATTAAAATAAACTTAAACCGTTATTTCTTTTTACCACAGACAGGCTGGAATTATTTTTATATGACCCCATAAGAGGGAGTAGTGAAAAAATTGTCTGATATCCAAGTGTTTCAAGTGAAATTAGTAATTTGAATACAGAAATAGTGATTTCCATTGAATTCCTTTTCTTATTGGGTTCTTTTATCCATTAAAATAGTTTCCATTGCTTTTAAGAAAATTTTTAAATAGCTAAACAACCAAAGTTCGAGGCATCTGTGCTACAAAATTGCAATCAAATTTGAATTCGACTGCTGTCTTCTAATGAATAAACCGGTTTTGGATATGTTCAAGGAGCTTCAAACTAAAGTTTGTATTTTGTACCTTTTTTCTATATTCACTCATGCTTCCCTGATATTTCTCTCCTAGAAAACGGTTTAATATTATAAAATTTTAATAATATAACGCAGTTGACATTTGTACATACTAATTACTAATGCAAATCAAAACCGGATGTAGGCATACCCTAAACGTTTAAAAGAAAATCCAAACATAATCCAAAAAAGTGTGTTCGTTTCAACTTTCAACTTCATGAGTGTGTTGCAAATAGAAGTAAAGCTGTAAATATCATAATTTAAAAAGGGGTTGTCAAATTCTAAACCAAACTAAAACCATTAAGCAGGGGTTTTCCTCTTCATTTGACACACGAGAGCCAGAGCGTGCAGCGTATTATTTTCAAAAAAGAAAAAAAACAAAAACAAAGCAAATGTGAGACATCAAACGGCGACAACGACTGTGACTTCAATAGCGACATAAACCGACATATGTATGCATTTCGTAACGCTTTACACATAAAATTTTCGATTAAAATATAAAAAAAATAAGAAAACATATTCTAGGAAGTAAAAGTAACTAAGGAAAAGGGGAAAATATGAATTTCTTAGAATTATATTGTAGTAAAAAAAAAAACACAAAGAAACCGAAGAAGTTTTTGAAGAAATAAAAATAGGAAGCAAAACTAATTTCAATTTGCAATGGCACGCAAGGTGAGAAACATAAAATACAAAAATTAAAACATTAAAATTGTGTTAACAGTAGGAAGATGAATTTAAAAAAAATTGAGACATATGGTATGGCATATTTGGGTTAATGTGAGTAGTCGCATTGAAAAAAATACTACAGATGCATTGCACTTTTAAAACGACATTAAATTTGATTTTGAATATATAATTTTAATGTACGCATGCATAAAAATGTCAATTATATTGATATGTCCATGGGGTAGTATCTATGAATGTTAAACAAAACAAAAAGGCTTACTATATAAAAATTACTAACTTGGAATGGTAAATTTAAGTTAATATTAACTTTTGATATTGACAAATAAAATTTATTCACCTAAAATTATCTTAAAAGCAATTTCGCTCACATTTCACAATTAACTTAAACGCGTTTCTCTCTCTTTATCTTTCTAGTACCCGCTGTGGGAAATTTCACAGATGAACAAGAGCAACGCTCAACAATGCCGCAAGATACACGCGAATATCCTTTACAAAGTAATGACTATCATCACAATAATAAAAATGGTATAATGGGGGGCAGTGGCAGCACAGCAAATGGCGGTAATGGTCCCACCGATGGCAATAATAATGGTGACAGATACTATAATAATGGACCGCAATGTAAGTGCGATGATGATTATTTATATTTTAAATATTTATTTTTCATTTAGCTTTTGAATAGCACAAAAACTAAGATACTGAATTTTTATATTCTTTTATTTTTGTCTATTTTTGTTTTTGTTTAATTTTCTCTGTAGTAATTGCACCGAAACCCATCGATCAAGAACCTTCAGAAGAGAATTTCATTGGTGTTGTTATTGTTGTTTTAACAACAATAATCATATTATTAGTTGCTATTATATTATTCATTGTATCGCGTACGAAACGTGCCCGGGGCAGTAATGTCTTGGATGCATTCCAATACAGTTTCAATCCGAATACGCTGGGTGGCAATGTGGATAAACATCGGCCGAATGGTGCGGGAATTAAGGTGAGTTTCTAATTAGTATTTTGCGTATTCATATATATTTTTGGTGTTTTAAAACAGTTTTTAGATATCAAAATTATCAAAGCTTTTATTGTAGTATATGGCCGTTTTTCCTGTGAATTTAAATTTTCCGAACGAGTTTCAACTTATAGATGAACTCTCCTAACATTATTTCTAGGTATTCAAGCCAGTCCGCAGTGAAAAGCCTTGTAATATAGATTTGATAGTCTCGTGGTGAAGTTACTATCTTAGCAATACAGACTTCAGACAGGGACTAAGAGAACAAGAGACTAGTGTTTTCATGATTCTGCCTTCCTCAGTTATTCCACTGGGAAACCAGAAACTTTTTATTCATTAACGAAATTTTACTTTTGTTGTTACTTTTAAAGAAATTGCGTCTTCTTTCTTGGAGATTACAGAGAAAACATTTTCAAAAAGCTAGTAGCAGCAGAATCTTTCCTTTCTAAATTCTTTAATATTCTACTAAGCACTACGAAGAGTTCAGTTCAGTTCATGTTACGTTAAGTCAAATAATGCCTTATTACCACTGGTCCCATATCACAGGTACGTGATGAGAAAGGAGAGAATTTACCCTTAATCCTTATATCTAATATCACTGTACACAACCTTATTAATTTAGCAGCTTCATTACTTTATCTGGCCACTTTTAATAAAATGCTTAAACTAATCAACCCTTTATTTTCCCTTGACCAGTAAACACAACCACTAAAAATAAATTTGAATTGGTACTTTATAGAGCAGTGCTGATGCTTTCAAAGAATACCGCAAAACGGCTACATTTTTGACTGGTTAGAACACTTGCGATCTAGCGACATCAACTTAAGGTCACTCTTTTATTTAAAATTTTGATCACTGATAATTTCTCGCTTTTAGGAATATCGTAGAGCGGCCACTTTTTCAAAAGAAATTTAGTAGTAGGCTTAGATGAAATTTGAGGATTTCCGAGACAGTTTTGGCTCACGCTAAATGTTTTTATGAGAAATTTGAATCACTAACGTTTTCCAGCCAAATTTGTATAGCTATAGCGTCTAGCTCACAACTTTCAGAAAAATTACAGGCAGATAATTTACAAATTTGGAATTTGAATAACTGGTGATTTTCGGAAGTATTTTCTAGCTCACGTCTTTGCAGAAGATTACAGATCGATCTAAGTAAATTTTTTGATTAAAATTTGGATCATTATTGATTTTAGCTGTAGCTACTAGCTCATGGATCTTGCTTTATAGTTCATATTTTTGTAACTAGAACGGCCAGTGGTAATGCGAAATTAATTTACGCGGTCGCCGCAATTCAATTTTCAATTCAAAAAAGAAAGAAAAAACCTCCGGAACTTTAAAATTATATATTAGAACTTTAATTTTACGAGACTTTCTAATATTTTGTTGCATACTTTTTGCCGTTTTTCACAGGCCAGCGTCGATGATAATGACTCGATTGGTAAGAATAGCCTCTACCATGAACCATTCAATGTGAATATGTATACGAGCGGTGTAAACGGTTATGCGGCAGTGAATGATTTACAATGTAATATGACGCCAGACTATACAGGTATGTAGAGTATATATATAGTAAATATATACATATATTCATATGTATATCAACAACAACTACTAAAGTTATATAAGTACAGAAATGAAACCCCACAAATGAAGAAAAGGTAAAAATATGTGGTATGCATACTAAAGCTGCAATGATTAAGCAGAAATGAAGAAAAAATCCTTTTCTTGCTGCTTTCCTTCACTGTTTTCTTGTGGATTGCTTATATTCCTTCGCCTTACTCTTTCTTGATTTTAATACAATGCCACCCTTTTTCTTCCTTTTTTTTTCTTTATTTCTTCCATTTCTTCCTTATTTCTTTTCGTTTCGTTTTTTATTTTCGTTCGCTGCTAATTTACAGACGTGCCCGAAGGTGGTTATGCCGTGCCACACATGCAAGATTATATGCCTGCCACAAAAATGCCCGGCAGTGGTTATGTGAATGTGCGGCGTACACCGCCACCACCGCTAAGCAGCATATTCCCACGGCCACCATCGGTGCCACCACCACCGATGGAGAAATATTATGCCACCACGGCGATATTCAAACCAATCAAGGGAGGTGGGGGTGGAAGCAGCAGTGGCAACAATACCATTAGCAGCAATAGTGGTAATAGTAATTGTGGTGGTGTTGGTGGTGGTGTCGGTGGCTTGGGTCTGGGTAATAACGTTGTTGGAAAACTTGGTAGCAGCAATCTAAACAGCGGCAGCGGCAGCAGCAATGTTGAGCATAATCATTATGGTGATGATGGCATGGGCACAATGAATACACAATCGACAGCGCCAATGATCAATAATCCATATAGCAGTAGCGATACAATGCAATTTCAACGTGCTAGAACCTATAATTTCCGTAGTTATCCGGATAATCTTTAGTTTGAAACAACATCAACATCGCAAACAACAACAACACGTACAATGTTGCGTTGCAGTAATATAAAAAATAATATTATTAATAATAGTAGTAGAAATAGTAGTAGTAAGAGTACGAACAATAGTAATGAAAATAATAGTAGCAGTAATAGTCAAACAAGTAATAGCGGCTATATAAGGTCTGGTGAAAAACGCTTAAGCATGTTGAGTACAATGCCACGAAAACTACAACAGCAGCAACAACAATTTAATGCTGCTGCTGGTGCTGCTGGCATTTCAATTTCAACAATGAAACCGAAATATAGTTTGACTTTATTAAATCATCGTAATTATATAAATAATAATTGTCAAATTCATCATATGCATCAGCAACAAGAACTAGCGCCAGAAAAACAGCAACAACAACCACCACCAACGCAACAACATCAAATCAGTCGCAAAACCGCATTACAACAACAACAACTGCAATTGCGCCAACAATTGAAAGTTTTAAAATTAACCAAAT
Organism: Toxonevra muliebris; assembly: GCA_963691655.1. NCBI lineage: Eukaryota > Metazoa > Arthropoda > Insecta > Diptera > Pallopteridae > Toxonevra > Toxonevra muliebris. The sequence goes on from OY829329.1 coordinate 28,268,318, forward strand.
CATCAGCTGCTTGCCTTAATGATGATGAATTCGCGATTTATTCACCACCAGCAGCAGCTGCTTTGAAATCAATTTCACCTTTAACTCTAACGCAAGTGTGTAATAAAACTGAAAAGGAAACAGAAACAAAAATTGATACTACAAAAATCACTGCTACTACTAATACTACTACTACAACAACAACAAAACCAGTTGCTGCTATTTCACCAACGATTGCTGCAACAACTGAAAAATCAGTAAAATTAACAACTGAAACAATTGAAAAACTAGCAAACATAACAACTACAACAAATTCAAATGCGAATTGTAATAATTTTCGAACACAAAATATAAATAATAGGCTGTGGTATCATTGATGAAACCAATGGATTTGAGGTGAGTTCAAATATTATTTAATATTGCGCTATTATCGCTACATTCAGAGGTAACATCGTCAAGAGCTTTAAAATTTTCCAATTCTCAAGAATCAGCAGCCACAATTCGGTATGGTGAGTTCCACATGTCTAGGGTTGTTATCCGTCCTCTTTCTCCCGGACACTGTCCTCTTCTTTAGAGCGTCCCGGGGCGTCCTCTATAGTTTTTCGTTTGTGTCCGGGTAAATATTAACGTCCGGGAAAAGTCCTCATTTTTCTTGTAAGTATTGGATGTAATCTCAAACCAATTTTTAAAATCAGCTTTCAACAATTGTTTTAAAATTTTTGTTTCTATGGAAGGTATTCGGCCAACTGGTCTGATGTACAATCTGTCATATTTTTAAATAACTGTGGTATTACAATTAACGGAGAATTTACTGAGATCCTTTGTTTCAAAGCTTTTGTAAAGAGCATGAATGAGGAATATATAAATTGCAACAAATTTTTTTTGCATTTTCTTTGACAAATACGAAAATTGCTATGAACTTAAAAAAGTAGTTAAGTTTCTTTTTTGCCTTCCTGCAAATATTGAATGCATAAAAGCTCAGTGGACATCTGAAAGAAATCGGTTAGATCCAAAGACAATATCCGTTATCATTTCAAAATATAATTTTGAAAAGAGCTGCCAGGAATTCCATAACTATTTGCTTCAATGCAGTGAACAAGTTTTGAAAGATATTGGAAGTGTAGGCAAGTGCATGGAAACTGAGTCGTGTAGGTTGGTTAAGTTGGCTGACCAACAGCAGACCCACTGTGAGTCACAATTAGCGCTATAGCGCCGTTTTGAAACCACTTTCTCACTGAACTAGAATTAAAACTGGACTTTTACTAAACCCACCACGTGGAGATTAGGCAAGGCCGTATTAAGGGGGGAAATTTTGGGGGTTCTAACCCCCTCCTCCCCCCCGAAATGTGGAAACTTTATTCTAATTTTTGAGATTAATTGCCAATGGATGGAAAAAAAAGTCAAGGTAAAATCTATTTAACGATATTTTTTACGATAGCTTTTTAGGAGACTATGAAAATTAAATCTAGTGGTTAATTTTCAAAGTCATGACTTAAGTTCATGTCAATTTTGTTATTTGAAGTTATATATAAACAGGTTAATGAACAAATGTAGTCATCACAACAATGTATATAGAGACGGGCAAATCAGACGGCCGTTTCAGAATCCGCCACAATTCCTCATCCGATTTGTTCTTCTCGCGACACAAATAGCATGAAGGTCTATTGGGCCGCTCTGCAAATTGAGGTGCTCGTCCTTGTACTAGCTGTTTGCTTGTGGTAACAACTCCAAAATGCATCACAGCATTTCCTATGTTCAGCAAAACTGTAGCCAGGTAAAAGAAGAACATAACATGTTTATTGTTTACACTTAAACAAATTTGCATTTAGCCATAAAATCTGAACCAATCCAAGAATCGCTTTGTAAATGGCTTTAAACGAAGCATAATAATATATTCTTGGAATACATTGTCGGTCCAGGGTACCTTACCTTGGCCGAAATATAAGTAATTTTCATTTAAAAATCAAAAATGTCCCCCGAGGCATTACCACTAATCCGAGGGTTAATGGGTTAACAAGAAGCTCAAGTCATTGTGCTTAGAAACGTGGAAAGCGGCAGAACTGCAGGTTTACGGTTTAAGAGTAAAAAATAAATTATTAGTGCAAGTATAAATATAAATATATTTTATCTGATTGATTCACTGAGGTTTATGTGCAATCACCCTAGAAAAACTTAATTAAAGTGGAAGGATTTAAGTTTATAAATCAATTAAAAAATTACAATTTCCTGTTAAATAAGAACTTTGCTTCAATAATTCACAGATCAAGGGAAAGACTAGAATACTGGATCCGGAATTTTTGAATTATAAATAGAGAAACTTTTTTGGCCTACGATTCATAAGAATAATTACGAAATGATTAGTCTATTTAAATAAGTACGAACTGACACATTCACTTACTCACAAATCAACACTTAGCTCAGGAAAAATTTAGAAATTACATATTGCAATACATAAATTAAATTGGTTCGACTGATTCAGTAAATGAATACTCAAATATCAAGATTGAAAAAAAGAAAATTTAGCAAAGGGGGTAAAAAGAGAATTTTGGTAAATATCTGACTCATTTACCGATTCACTTATTCACGGGCTTACTCCTCAACCAGAACAATAGATCGGGAATTACGAAATTTGAATAACAGCGGGAACGAAATCAGAAGTGTGTAAGCAAAGTAATTGAATCACGTTGACATTTAAGTCAGTTAATGTGACAGTTTTAACATGTAGAGGCTCACCATATGCATTTATATCTCACTGGGAAGTAATTTAATTGGCATCTCTATATACACTGGTGGTCACAAAAACCGCACCACTTGCAATACTACTGCAATTTCGATAATATTTCCTAACTTTGCCCAAATTTCCCTTCCATTGTAAGGGAGATTCCCTTGTCTATGTTTTAAGAATGTATTTAAGAGGAATGTACCATTTTTTATTGCGCTTGTTTGGCGAAAAGCGAACTGTTTGCAGACTAGCTACAATGGGAAAAAACAACAACATAAGTATTTAGAACGGTAGTGGTAGTTTCTTTCAATAACTCTATTCAGTGAAGATATTTGGAATCAAATCCGTAATTCTGGGTTATGATTTCAAATATTAGTAGCTTATATAGGATATTGAGAGATTAAGAACTATAACTAAAATCACTAATGAGGAATTGTGGCGAATTCCGAAACGGCCGTCTGATTTGCCCGTCTCTATATGCATTGTTGTTGTGATGACTACATTTGTTCATTAACCTGTTTATATATAACTTCAAAAAGAAAAGCAGAATTCTTGAAAAAGTGCCAAAAACAATTGCAAAGTATAAACAATTGTCGCACCACCAAAACGTCGAAAGTTTTGTTCTTAGGAATCAAGGAGTGTCATAAAGTTAAATATCTGAAGAAATCTGATGCCTACATTTAACTGCTGTTGGACTGATCTAGATAAAAGGCAATTTGTACCCGCTTGGAAGGACAAAAGGATCAAGAAGACTATGGCAGACAAATACGAGAGAAAATGGCATAACCTGAAAGAGAACCATAAATTATCGATTCAAAAGTGCAGTCACAATAAGGACTGAGCTAAAGAGCTATTATAACTTGAATATAAGTTTCGAAACCTAACGCAGAAAGAAACAAAAGTTCGGTCTGTATGGGAGACGATCAGCCAAAAAGTCGTTGTTGATGAAATGGATGGAAACAAATCGCCTGGCATGGTCTAAAAACTACAGCAATTTAACTCTGGCAGACTCGAGAAAAGTTATATGATCGGGCAAGGTTAGGTTAGGTTGGAGTGGCTGTCGAGAGACACACTTAGGCCTGAACGGCCCATTGTGATACCACATAGTTGGACCTACAGTTTAACGCCGATTCCGAACGGCGGTGTGGCAATTTTTTATCGGCTTGGTGGTTTTGCCATTACCAACCAAGGTGTGTACTTGTACACTATCTTATAATTCTCATACACTTCATATTGATAGTGAATATAAGAAAGTTATGAAAATTAACCACCAGACGAAGACGGGAATCGAACCCGAACCTCCCAGATGAAAGTCTAGTGCACTATCCACTAGGCTATCGAGGTCGTCTATGATCGGGCAAATTAAACTCAACTTTTTATGCGCATTTAATCTTCGGTACTTGCGTTGCTCAGATATAGAGCAATAGAAGGTTAACTGTTTAGTGAAAATTGTCGAATTTCCACAAAGTCACATAGTTTGGATGGGTCCCTTGTACTATATTGAAGGGACTGTGAATGCCCAAAAATATGACTCAAGTCAATTATGGTACGCTTTCGCTCATTAATGACGTTATTTTTCCTCACGACTTCTGCGGCATATTATCACGCCAAATTGGCAAGATTTAGTTAGTAATTAATGCCTAATGTTTGATAACTTTAGAAATAGTAAAAAAGTTAGATTATTTATCCTTATTTGTTTGCAGATTTAAAATGTTTTCGATGATATTAGAATTTCAAGTAGCTTTCTGCGGTTTAAGTCCGATAAGGCACCTCCGTCATATAATAAAACGGAATGTTGCTCAAAACATGCCAAAGAATAAAAAATCCCTTGTTGGAATTCTTAAAAAAATTTAGTATTAAAAAAATAACGAATGATATCCTTAAAGTGCTTGTCGACCCTATGCCATTCAAGATAACGGCCATAAGAAAGGCTAAGAGACGGGCACCATCAAACTAAACAATTTTGCTTATGAATCTATTATGAAACAAATTAATCTTAGTTTACACCTTCAAAAAATAGCAATATTTTTATTTTTACATACTTTAATTAATACCCTCAGAAAGTGAAATTTCTTCCATATTTTTGTTTTAATTAAAAAGTAATAAAATTTGTGTGCATGTATGATGTTTCTTTTGCAATTTTGTTCATTTTGTTCCCGAAAAAAAAAACTACATTCACTAAAACAAAATCAGGTTTAAGTTCCATTTTAAACGATTTTCTTGAAATTGGTGGGTGGTGCGGTTTTTGTGACCACCAGTGTAACAATTGTTAAACAGTAAGCACAGAAATTGGGCGCTATTAAACAAATAGTTGAACAGCAAAAAAGTTTGTGCACACAAAAATGTTCAGTGGGTTTCTTTATCAATATGAGAAATCATTCATAAAACCATCATCTGTTGGAATTATGAATGCATTCATCCTATTGATGAAAATTCAGTGAATTGTTTTTTTATGAAGATAATCTTTAGGAGAAACTCAAACAATATCAAATCTGAATTACTAGAATTATAAAATGTAGAGATAGTCGAAAGTATTTGGCCTACTACAAAATAGGGGGAGTTACGAACATATGTTATACACATATGTAAATGCAGTCATTGAATCACTGACCGATTGACTGACTCACAAATAGACGACCAGCTCAAGCAATTCAGTCATTGCTTTGTAAATACAAGTTTATTCGACTGATCTTGGGAATTTATTTGTGTGTTACTCACGTCTTCTTGCAAAGTTCTTAAATCTTGAACCTAGGCCCATTGGTAATAGTATTAGGCTTAGTTTTAGCTATAACTTTTTTTATTCTTATTACCTAAACATAAAATAATGAATTCAACAAATTTTAACACGTATTTCTTCTGCTTATTTTCTTTACAGCGCTTAACTCTACATAAGGACACAAGAAACCAGATTTGATTAGCAAAAAAACGAAAAACACGAGAGAACTTGATACGAAAAGAACGAAAAACTCAAACAAACAAAAGTAAAGACTAGAATTATTTAGCTTCTTCATCTTACGAACCAAAAACATCAGAAACATCAAATTATGATGGAAAACAAAAATAGTAAAAATAAAAGGTACTAAATTGCAATTATTAAATCCAAATAACTAAAAACAAAAATAACTAAATTCAGTTCCAAAACACCGAATTCATAAAAACACATCAAGAAAACCATACGAAAATAAAGTGCACTGATGAAACAAAAAAATAGTAGTAGTAAACCGCCCACTGAGATGCAAAAAATTTTAATAAAAAGAAATAGTAACAGAAAATAATAAGATATAAAAATAAAAAATGCAAAAAAAGGGAAACAAAAGATTTAAGAACCATGTTTGAAGAAGCACTAAAAATAATAGAAAAAATGCCAATGAAATTGTAGAAAAGCACCGACTAAGAAAATGAAGTTGAAGAAAGTTGAAAAATAAGCAAGGCACATTTTGTAAATACTAAGTACTATTCAAATATCGAAAAAGTATTGAATAAACAAGCAAACAAAAAAAAATGTAGTAAGACTTAAAGAATAAACAAGAAAATAATACTTTTTCATATAGTAAGATTTAGCTGAATTTTTAAACCAACAAAACAAAAAACAAAAATGGGCATAATTCATACATATACTACCGAATTTAAGAATCTAAATACATAGACGATAAAGAGCAAAATAAAAATACCAATAAAAAATCGACACTAATTTAAAAAGAATTTAGATTAAAATTTAAATAAAAGCACACTACAAACAAGAAATACAACTAGCAACTACTTAAGCATGATTGATTAATACACTGTGAAAAAAATTGAGTAATTTCAAAAATACTTTCATAGTATTTTAACATTTTTACAATGCTGTAAATTCCTGTATACCTAAACCAAAAATTTACTGTAAATTCCCTGCCCTGAAGAAAAGTACCGATAAACAAAAAATACTAAATAAAATTCAAACCTTGTAAATTTCTTGTATAAACCTATGTATATTTGAGAGTATCCTTGTTGTTTAAACTGACCACCTACTACTTTCGTCACTTTCTCTCTAATTCCTCCCTTCTCCCATCCCCTATATCCTACACTGGCTAAAACACGAAATTAAACGGACCAAGAGAAGAGTCGCCTAAATCTATTGCAATGAAAAAAAAATTATGCAAAAAAATAAAAAAAAATTTAAAAAAAATATATAAAATCCATAAAAAAAATGTTTCCATCAATGATTTGTGATTAATTTTTTAAAACAAATAAAATTATTTTTATTATTATTTAACAAAAAAATTTACTATAAAACTTTATATAATTAAAAAAGAAAAACTGTATATGTTCCTTTTTTAAGTTTACAAGTTTACATATGAAAAAAGAAGTAGTAAAAAAATATTTAAAAAAAAAAAATTCATACAAATAGAAAGTAGTAGCTTCATAGTAATTAAAGTATAAATTAAAAGAAAAAAATATACATTAATAAACACAAACAAATAAACATAATAACCTTAAATTAAATAAACAAACAATATTTAAAAATTTAATTTTAAAATTAGACGCGTTCGATTCAACAGAATTCATTGCATGCTTAAAGTCGCTTAGGCTAAACTTTTTGTAGAGCTAGGCGCTGTTTTGTTGAAGGAAAACACATGTGAAATCACATTCACAATTTCAAAATAAACAACTTTAAGCGAATATGAATTGACGATGCATTGAATGCGCCTAGTATTAAAAAGAATTAAGAAAAATTATACCAAGTAGTAGCAGTAGTTTGAGGAAATGGTAAAAAAAAGCGACAAGAATGCAACACTGGCGGACACAATAATTGTGCAGTAATGATAAACAAATACATAGTGTACACACACAGAAATACATGCATACACATATGGGATGATTTAGCTGGGCGCCATAAAGTTATATAGGTACTATACTGTACTATATACAATGTATCAGCTCCAGTATAAGGCAAATATTTTTAAGCTACTTTTTCCAAGTATCTACAATCATTTTTCTCTTACAATTTCTTATTTATGCAAACATAAAGCAAGTCATCGGCTGAGAAAATTTTAAGATTTTAGAAAATTGTTCATAGAATTTCACAGCACTACTTGATTCAAGAGAAAAAGGTGAGGCTGAAAACCTTTCTTTGTTTCCATTAATACCTCAGCCATTATGATTGTCGTTCCTAAATTACAAGATTATCCGAGGGAATAAAAGCAGCTAAATGTACAACCCCTCCACTTCCCTATCGCAGCCTCTGTATCCTCTATCGTTTCAAAATAAAACGGATAAATTACTTTTAATTTACTTTCAAAATTTTCTAACGAATATTTTATTACCAATAGAATGTTGGTTGAGCCTTAATTTCGCCACGATTCTACGAAGTTATAGTTAAATATTTATACGCACTCTCTCCTAAACCACTCATCGAAAATCCTATGCTCACCTTAACTACGTTATTAGATTATAATTATCTGGATGAAACCCTGAAGATGTTCTTAAGTACTGATATACACTTCAACTTCAAATTTTTATGTACTGAACCTCACACTCTCCTTTCCTTCGTTAGAATAGACAAAAGCCTGAGAACCTTAGGCTGTTTTTTGTTGCTCTCCTTAATAACTTCACCTGGTTGTTATGAGCTGGTAAAGAATTCATCTTTGCTGCTTGAAGGCAATTTCATACTCTCCGTACATTAGATAGTTTAGAGCAGATGTGCGCATGGCCTATGCACTTGGTGCGCATTTGTTTTTGTAAAAGCATTTAAGCATAGGCTGTACATTCTAATATATACACACAGCACTCCGCACTAAGCAATACGAAATACACAAAAATTTTGTCTTTTTCGTTTCTCATCTGTCTTTTTTGCCTTTACCAAAGTGCATAGCAACAACACTTTCGTATGCTTTGTTGATCTTCAACGTAAATTTTTTTGTTGTCTAATGTATGAGTTTACAATAACAAAGTTCATATGTATTGGTGTTTGCACTTCCACTTCTTTTGGGCACCCCTAGTTTAGAGAAAAGTCTAAGTTTGTCTCAGGTACTTACAGACAATCTCACGCTCTTCTTAACAACTGATGGAAAGCCTGACTTTCTCCTAAATGACGTTAATATAGTACTAGATATATACCTTGTACCCTGAACTACTCCGGCTTTTCATTGCTGGCAAAAAAAAACATAAGCTCTTCTTAACTACTAGTGGAAAATCTGATCCCGGACTTTCAAACTCTTCTTTTAGGTATTAAAAAATCAGTTTGTGAGGTCAATTAAAAGATAATTGGGTGTATAACCTCCTCCTTACTCCTTACTAAAAGTATTCATTATACATAGGCTAAATTTCCATTCAATCATTTTGAGGCTCCAATTTCAATCAAACCCTTCTTATCTAGTTATTCAAGAAAGACTATGTAGGGAATACATTACCCGATTTTATCTAGTAAAGCTCACCAGTAGGTGAGTCCAGAAGGGAAGGCTTAATGGTTTGAAATCGAAGACTGCTTAGATTCAAATGTTCGCTACGATGTTTAGATTATGGATTTGTTAGAAATTTCCACTTCTCACCAATGCTTGTTTAAGGATGATCCACCTCACCCTGAGGTTCTTCCATTTAAAACCAAACCAAAATATCTCAATTCATATCTTAGTCGTCAAATACAAAACCCTGACTAATCGTGAAGATATTAACCAGAGTGTGGTATTGACAAAAGGTTTAAAATTGAGATTTGATTCCAAGGTTCACTGTTAAGAAGAAAGAATTAGCTGAAATTAAAATAATCACTTGAAGAGACGCATACTGTTTTTTATCACCCAGAACTTTTGAATAATTCCATAAACTGTTGAACTTTGTTGATTTTTTTTTTTGGATAAGTTTCTGAATATGTAAATAACACAAACCTACGTTATCTCAGTCCCATGCAGAATTAAAAAACAAATATCTGAAAAGTTTTCTGAATGCATTCCTTTCTTACCATTAAATTTTCCCCAACTATTCAACTTTCAAAGAGTTTCTGCCATTATGGTTGTATTGCTTCTCAAACCATTAGAAAACCAGCTCTTTTTCTTAAACTTTTTTACTTTATTTCAATACAAATGCTAAAATGTTATAATTTTTATGAATGCTTCTCCAAACTTTTAACATATTTTCTCCCGCAAATTCAATACAATTTCTATACTTCTAACACTTACACTAAAATAAAATCTTCTACCTTTTCACTTTTACTTTGGCCTCTTCTACTGAACACAGCTCCCATTCTCCTTCTCCCACAAAAATATCCTCTATTTTTTTACTTCAAACTCTACACACAAGACTTGTATAAAAAAACTTAGCTTTTAAGTTGTATATGTGAAAAAATAAAAATAAAATATCAATGCTACACTGTAAAAATTAAAGAATTATCTACTTTTGTATAAATGTGAAAAAAAAAAAATAATTTAAAATTTAATTTTATGGTCAACTCGTTTTCACCTAATTTTTTTCTAACCCATTTTCATAAAACAAAGCAAAAATTTTTTTTAGACTAGTTTAATTTTTAATAAATCATTCAAGAAAAAGAAAATAAATATATGTATAAATATATATTTAAATGCATTTAATAATAACGAAAGAATAAAAGAAGAAATAAACAAAATATAGTATTACATTAAATCATTAATTAATTATTATGTTTAATATTAAAAATTTAAATTAATTGAAATTGCAAACAATCGATTTAGCGCAAACAACAAAAACATATATATATATATATTATATTATAATTATTATTATAATTGATATAAATAATTATGATATACAATACATACTACATAGTAATTAAAATAAAATTAATAAGCAACAATAATAAACAACAATTGCAAAATTAAAACAACATTGCAATGAATAATGAATACAACAACAAATAAACAAAAGAATAAAAATTATAAAAAAATAAAAATAAAACACTGAATGACTCGTAAAAAATAAATAAAAATTATTTAAAAAAAAAAAATATTTTTTTCTTTCATTTGATATTTGATTTTGATTTTTCAGAATTACAAATAAAAAATTTCCACAAACTCAGTTCAGTTGAAAGAGAACCGGGGAGAGTGAAAGAATAAACCATGCAGTCATAGCCTGTTTTGCAGAACTGAAAAGCAAAACTATTCTGCAAATATCAAAAAACTCAAGTGCAATCACCGAAAATACTGCATTTATATATATGTGGATGGACTTTATTTTGTAGTAGAATCACTGCATAGCCCTGATTCCAAATTGACATAATTTCTTTTTATGCTAAATTTGCCCACATATTTGATGTTTTGCAAGTTAGTCCAGTCATTATAAAGAAAAAAAAGCCTCCCTTTGAGGAAAAAGGCCTTTTTTTTTTACTAATAACTGGTGAATCGTCGGAGATATCAAAAAATGACTTACTGCAAAAAAGCTTGAGTGATTTTTCCTAAAAAAAGGTATTTTTTCGTATATGTCATAGTTTTCGAGATATTCAATATTTAAAAAACTGTAAATTAAATAACTCAAGCTTTGTTTTGGTAGTAAGTAATTTTTTGATATCTCTAACGGTTAACCAGTTATTAGTAAAATAAGGCTTTTTTCATTAAAGAGGGGGATTTGGGAGGAGGGGGGGGGGAGTCCCTCTGCAACCCCAGAACTGACTTTTGTGGTTTTTCCATCTATCATACCCCCACTAACAATTATCGAAAAAAAAATCTAAGATACAATTTTTTATGAATTTTTGGTGCATTTTTTTCTCTACCGACTGGACTAAGTATGCATTCAAATTAATATTTCTGTACGGTGATGTCGCTCGCAGTAATAACTTGCTTAACTCCATCCGGTAGATATCGAGAGCATATTTCAAATAATTACTCTCGCCATCTTATTCACACGTTTATCGTTTCCTGTGTTGTATGCCGTTCTTGAATGCTTATAAGAAGTTTTTCGGTTCGGGGTTTACAACTGCAAAAAAATTGCCGCAATCCCTGTCAGCGAGTCTTTCTTAAAAGAAATTTACTTCTGCAAGAAAATTGATGCAATTTCTTTCAAAAAGTTTTTTCATGAGTAAATTGCTGTGGATGAGAAACCGTAAGTTTCTTTTTGTTTTTTTGTTTACCTCAGCAATTTATTCTAAAAAAGTCTTTTTGAAAGCGACTTGCGGTAATTTTCTTGTAGATGTAAACTCCGAACTGAAAGTTTATTCTTTTTTGTTCACATCAAATTTTGTCCGTGAAGTATAAAAATAAGTTAAAATGCAACGGGTTCATTTGACGGGTTCATTATTTACTCTGCTTTGGATTGTTTGTACCGAGTGTTCCTTTATGGGGCAATAGCCCAGGGAGGGCCTAGACCAAGATTTTCACTTCCATTAAGTTATAATTGTTCACGAACGGAATAGACATACAGATATACGCCGAATTCAAATGGCGAATTGGTGCCATGTAGAAAATTTATACTTTCCTATTTTTGATCACTAGATCATGGCGAACGCTGGAGTGATAACATAGTTTGGGCTTCCTTAGATGAACGCTCTTAGGCTATGTCAACAACCCCGTAGTGTAGGGTATCGTTTCTCGTCCATATTTTTAGGATGAAACGAACGAACAATTTATAGGCCAGGCAAATGAATGTTGGCTCTATATAAACAGAAATATACAGTGATTAATTATCCGAAAATAAGCTCCCAGTAATCACTGCTAAGAGCTCGAATAAAGTAAAGTAATAACATGTGTCCCATAAGTTTTGAGAAGACATTCAGGCAAGAATGTCATCCAATGCACCCTATGTAATATATCCAATAAGAATGTCGTACAAATTAGATCTGCGAAAAAGTGTTTCGCACCTTTCGACGAACTAAGTACAACTATTCATTGTGTTCTCGAAGATTGTCTTGAAGGTAAAGAGCCGGAAAATAAAAAAAGAAATCTGGTCGATCACCAAAACTAAGTGGCAGAACAATAAAAGGTTTGCCGGCAAATGCAAAAAACCAAAGTTGATCAATCAACACAATTGTCGAGAAAATTTTGGTATTTCAAAAACCACAACCCATCGCATTTTAGAACAAGACAACTCAAAATAATACCAAAATGTTGCCATGCACTTCGTGGCAAAAACTTTGCAGGTGGAAAATTCATCATTTTATTTTTTCTCACCATGAGCTGAGCAGAAATTATGGCTTCTACACTGAAAACATTGCAGCAACACCAGACAATGCTAATTTGCCGGTAAGCGAAATTTGTTTGGTATGTAATTTCGTTACAGTGATTCGTCCAAACAAAGCAAAAGCATTCAATTCTGACATTTACATCGGCCAACGCTTGTCGATGACGAATACATGTATTGGCAGTCATTATACGAAAAAAAACAATGGATTGGTCAATGAACAAATAATATTCTATTTGTACCGAAAAATGACAATCCTCCAAATCTCCCACAGGCACGTCGAATAGAAGATTATTGAAGCGTGCTCATGCGTAAAGTGTTCGAGATGTGCCGGGAAGCTTAGAACGAGAATCAGTTGATGGGCCAAATCAAGCGAAAATTGAAGGATGTTGATATATCTTATTTTGCCTAAAGGTCTGCTTCAAAAACGTCCTTGAAATAAAAATTTTACTTTAAAAAATTAACTGCTCTACATTCCAAAATAAAACTAAAGTCGAGTAACTTATCTTATAATTTGGCGATAACGCTAAAATCGGTTTTTAGGTTTTAAGTCCAGATTTTGAGGGCGTATTGAAAATATTAATAATGCAAGTTCTTTTTAGACCTGCCTAATTATGTGAAAAAGTCTACCGCTTCGAGGAGACACTTTGAAAAGAAACACCGGTAATTTCACACACGATATAAATTAGAGTATTTATTTGGAATAACGCACGTAAATGATTTTAGGAATTTAAGTGATATTAGAAAAACTAACAATTTAACAAAATTTAAAGATTAAAGTTAAACTGATTGAGCCGAAGTCTTTCGATAGAATCGTCGCGCTCACTTGGACAGATGGTAGGGTTACCATAGGTAAGTATTTTATAGGATCTAAGAGGTAAGTATTTTATAGGAACTTAGAGGTAAGTATTTTACAGGGTAAGTATAAATTCAATTTAGTTTGGTTTTAGATACAATACAAGGTAAGTTAAGGTAAGTATAATTCAAGGTTGTAATACTTCATATTAAATAACTTCAAGATAATTTATGACAATATAATATAATAAAAATTTTATTGGCTAAAGAGGTTAAGCCAATATGCATGTGTCGCACCAAGTTTTTTTTATTTACATACGTACTATGTTATGATAATGATAAAAAAAAAATAGCTCGAAGCAAGTTCCTAGGTAACGCGTGAGCTTATCTGGGTTAATATTGCCAGGAAATAATTTAAATTTAATTAAATTTTTAGTAGTTAATTTTTTTTTGCAATTAAAATTTTTATTATTTTTTTTTCTTTGTTTATAATCAAATATAAAAAGGCAAAGCAAATAAAATGGTTAGAAAATGCTAATTAATATATCACATTTGGTAATTATGCGTTAAGCTTATATTTAATATTATTTGGGGGTTTGGGCGATCCGTAATTGCTTTGCAACGTACACACACATTAAAAATTATTTATGCAGATGTAAAATGCAAAATGAATATTTTACAATAACTAATAAAAAAAATATAACTGAAAATTATTCATGAAGAAAAATAAATAGAAAATAGGAAAACATATACAGTACTTTTCGCTAATGTCGAGCAAATGTCAAAACGAGATTTCGGGCACTGTTGCCAGACTGCGAAACCTATTTCCCTCTAGATGTACCAAAAAACCTTCAGTTTTGCCACTTTTAGAAAAAAAAATTGTCTAGATTTAGATTTCATTAAAATATTTATATGTATATCGCTCGGAGTGGGCTGAAATGTGACGTAACTGCTCATCCGGACATTTTTTAGGCCATGGCGGACAAGCAGAATTTTCTCAGTTGTAGAAACTAAATGTTTATTTCGTATTTTGGATTTGATACAATTCATTTAAAAAAAAAGTCTCTCAACCGAGGTGTTAGATACTGAGCATCAGCAGTATTAATGCTAAAATGCTGATATTTTTATATATTTTTCTCCATACGAATTTTCAAGTATACATATGCACCTCAAACCAAAATTCAGCTATATTTGTTCCTTTTCAAGTGAAACCAATGTTAGCTCGGTGCACAACATATTTAGTTTCGAAATACAATGATTGATATCTTCAATAAAACTTTTAAATTGAACTGCATGAGGATAAATAACATCTGCATTACTTATCACAATTTCAGATTGTTTAGTAAAATTTTTTTTTTTCCTTTATCAGTTGTATTGGAAATATCTTTCACTTCTCTTTTACCTTAGTTCAAATTTATATCCAAAATGCAATATTTATTAAGCGAAAATGAAAAAAAAAAATGATAATCAGTAAACTTTATAAATTAAATTTTGTAAAAACACATTATCTTAAGAGCTTTAAGCGGTTTAAAGCGAGCACAAAAAAAAACTTTTGTAGAAAAGCAAAAATTGGAGAAAAACACACGTCAACTAGAAATGAGCAGTGTAAAAAATGTCAAGAATAAAGTGTTGCCCATGAACAAACCCAATATATGTGATATAGAAAATTCATGTATAATTTTTTTTAGACTTATGTATTAAAAGTTAGAAAGTAATAATATTAAAAATATACATTTTCGGTAGATTGAATTTAGTTAAAAACCCTCTAGAAACCTTTAGATTTTATTGGGAAAATAAAAAACCTCAAAAATTCCTCGGTGGCTTCAAAAAACCTCCAGTTTTAGCGGGAAACCTGTAGATCTGGCAACAGCGATTTCGGGTACAGCAAATTAATTGAAAAGTACCAACCCAGTTCCCATCTCTCTCTCGCTCTCTCTTTACTGTCATAGTGATTGCTCATTGGCCATTGGTTTCAATTCTTAAGGTGTCTGCGTTTTCTACTTTATTCCGGGTCTACTCCAGCGCTTGGTAACGAATTCGGTGAGAGACCTACGCAACGCAAATGTAGTCGGTCTATTTCTATTTCCGGCGCTTTGGTTAGCGGCGCTTAATATGTAGTTAGATGTTGATGTGATTTGTATAGTAATCTCGTTGATGGCAGATTATAGCATTTGCTTTGTTGATCCTAGTTTAGACATTACTTTTGCTAGCTTTATCTGATGAGATTTTAGTGCACATTTATCTACTTTTTCGACACTTATGTCACCTTTCTTGAAGCAGCCAGCCAGAGACGATCAGCTTGCTTTTTTTAATTTTAGATTTAGGCTGGCATCAAACTGCCTCCGACTTGCAAGTTTAGGTCGGTGGATTTGAGTTGTATGTCAGATTGCTAGGTCCAAAGCAGGCAGATGCCACCTTCGTAGTTAAAGTGTTTGAAGGGTTCGTTGAAGTCCCATTGAATCGATGTTGAGCAATTAACGGTTTCGAAGAAATGCTCCTAACATTGGGTTAGTTGGCCTTACCTTGTACCCAGGTTTTGCTTAAATTTCATACACAGCGTTTATGTGGCACATTAAAAACCATGGATGACAGATGTTTCTTGGGACAAATTAGAAAAAAAGAAGTTTCCATATAACTCCTTGCAATTCGCTTTAAGTGAAAAGTACTGCTTATATGCGTAAAAGTAATTCATGAGAGCTGAAGTAAGTTATGTACTTTCACCTATTCTATATTGAAGATAAATGCCAAGTTGAAGAGGAGGCAGGAAAGAGACGAATAATTGCGTAATTGAAACTACTTCTAATTATGAAAGTGCTTATCGCCCCCTCAGTGATTGGTTTTCAAACTACTCCCATCACTTCAAACTACTAATGATGATAGCAACATTTTCCGCCCCCCGAGAGTTTCCCCAAACTCCAACCATGCTAATTGAAACATTTTTTTTAAGTCCTTTCTAATTGAACTAATTTCAAAATTTTACACCTTTCTTTGTATTTATTATTTATAGATAAAGAAAAAGTATCTACCTACAACAAAGCACAGCTGCATTTCCGTTCAAGAACGAAATATACAAATAAAAAGAATTTACATAGAAAAACTCATAAAATCTTAAAAAAGAAATCAACTAACCCGAGTACGTACACATCGAACCCATACGTGCAAAGGGTACTTGGTACTTTTAGAACACTTGATTCCCCCCTTTCCCGTTCAAGCATCGAGCTCCACCGTCTAAATAAATCCCGCCGCCATAACAAAAGTGCTAAAGCGTTTTAAACGACATAAATCCACAAATTAAAATCAACTAGAATGCCACATTGAAACAGTCTATAGTGGATATCAAAAGCGAAAGTACATGAGAGTGAGCGTAAAAGAGACAGCGACATTGAGATGAAAAAGTAATAAAAAAAATGTGTATTTGGAAATACATATATATATAGACATAGAAGAAGGCAACAATATTACGACCTCAATTAATAATTTTGAAAAACATTAAAATTGTAATTTTATTATGCCACAATTTCACAGCACAAGGCATAACCGCAGCAGTAACAACAATTAAAAAAACAATGTGTACAACACTTAAGCTAAATAAAACGAAAGCGAAATACCCTTTGAGTATATATGTGGAAAACAGGGAAATTCCAACAAGCAAGATTTAAAGAATTGTAAGACGGCACCTTATTTGAATCACACGCTGTAAAAAGGGTGGAACGAAAGATGCGAAAAAAAGTCATTAGTATAGATGACAAAAGGAAGAACTTTTTTAGCAACTGCCTTCTTATTTAGTAAGCACAACAGCAGAAGAACCAATTTGGCCGTCTCAATAAAGCATAACCTATCGCCTTTGCAATGCACGTGCTGGCGTCAATTGATAAAACCAGGTGAAGTCGGACCCCCTATGCCTGTTCTTTCCAGTGCAGATTATGTTTTTTTAAATTTTTTTATTTTTTTTAAGTGGCTGTCGAGGAACGCACACAAGCCAGAATGGCTCATTGTTATACCATATGGTTGGACCTACAGTTTAACGACGGTTCCGAACTGCAGTGTGGCAATTTGAGTTCACTTGGTGGTTTTGCCATTGCCTACCCCAAGAGCTGTACTTGTATACTTTCTTATAATTCTCATACACCTCATATCGATAGAGAATATAAGAAGGTTATGAGAATTAACTATCAAACTAAAATGTACATCGAATCCGAACCTCCTGGGTTCTAGAGTATCAAGAAATCAAATCAGTTGGAATTTCAATACCGTCGCATAGCTCTTATCTTCTTAAATCTGTACAGATGATTTTCACTAATTTTCAATACGCAAATTGTATCGATTTAGGGCTGCCAGATGGTCTTGATTCGTTTTGATTGTCCAGATTTTTAGTCTCGTGTGCAGAGTCCCGACTTTTAAAAATTTGTTCAGATAAAATTTTCTAATTTGTAAAGAAAAAAATTATACTGATAAATTTGAGCAAACACATTAAACAATTTATAAATATACCAGAAGTTTCAGGTGCGGAAAATATTTCTGCATCGGCTCCATCATTTAAAGTTTAAATGGTGTGCTACACTGATTAAACAGTGAAACAAAAATTTTATGCGGAGAGCGGTTTTATAGTAATTAAGTCGCTGATCACGACTGCGTACTCAGTTTTCTCCATCAAATCTATTTCTCCCACAATATAGATCTGAAGTCGGAAAAATAGGGTATACAGAGACTACAAAGAAATTTGTTTAATTTAACATATACGAATTTGATGTTTGAAGCAAAGTTGTTAAGCACAAAGAGATTAATAATTTTTGAATATACACTTTTCCTAAACGGTTGGAAAATCTCGCACATAAGGCAAAAGCTGAAATTTTTTTGCAGCTCTTCACTCAATTTTAAAAAAAAAAAGAAAATTGAAAAATTAAGTGCAAGGTTTTTCAAGATGGCCCAGTTTAAAAATGGTAATCGCTAGGTAATCATCATAAAATAGACCGAGGTTCATTTTCAGAGGTGAACAACAAGACCGATCTTTTTGTGTATAGGACTTGAGATACTTTAATTTACATACATATGTATTTAAGTGTATACATAAATATATAATTCTGTATTTATTGTTTTTGTAGTGTGGAAAAATCTTTTGTCAATGTCCACATGAAAGCTGAAAAATCCCGATATTTGATCTCAATGTCCAAATGAAGCCCGATTTGCGTCTGGCAACCCTATAACGATTAGTGTCAGGGATACCAACACCAAACATTGCAACACACTAGAGGTGGTGAATTCCAAACTGTTCTTCTGATAGAATCACAAAAGAGGAACATGCCCGTCTAATGGCTTTGGAGGTAGTTCGAGTCAAGACGCATTCAATAAAAGTCTGATGCTATCAGAAGTAGCTAGAGGCAGTTTGTAGTAATCGAAAACAGTGAAAGGCTGTCAGAGGCTGAGCCAAAAGATGCTGGAGAGATAGACTCTGTTCTTTAAAGCAAGTGGGATGCAAAAGTAAATGTGTTCCACTTTTTATGAGTAGGTACTAGTAGATCCAAAGCGGAAGTTTGAGGATAACATCTTCACATCCCTTTTCCATAAATATCCTTGCTATTGTTGGTTAATGTGGAGGTGTGAAAAAAACTAAGCCCTAAACTTTTGGGTTCGTAATTTTGCCTATTCAGACGGTGCTTAGCTTTTTCTTTTACTTTAAAAAGTAGGTATCTTTTAATTTAGAACTATCGAAATCAACCTGAAACAGAACACTGCACAAAGAAATCAAATAGTCCAGCAAATCATATAAGAAACACATAAACAACTGTCGAAAACAACGAAATGGAAATGTTTTTTCCACGCCCTATGATCCAATGAGAGAAACAGGAACAAATGATGATGCACATAAGTGGGAAAAAGTTTTTGACTCCTCCTCTTGTGGTCGTTTGCTGGTGCTATGATATTGAAAACTGCATAAAATATGCAAACTTAAAATTTTTCCTCCACCATAAACTAGTCTGTCTCCCTGTGAGTAAAAGCAAACAGAGTAAGATTGAATTAAATGCATTTGCAGCTTGGCTAATTAACGCCGCTCTACCAAGTAAAGTGCATTTTTAATAAATAATTTCTTGATTTTTTTTCTACTTCTTGCTATTTGACACTGACGCATGAAACTTATGAGCTCCCCTTGTTACAAATAACAACAACAAAAAACCATTTGCATTGCATTGCATTTACGCCTCATCAGGCATAAATGCGTGTTTGTTCGTAGGGCAAAGAATAAAACAAATGAATTTCGCTTGGGTAGAACAACACGTGCTAAGGACACAAATTTTACTAAAAATATAATTCAACATTTATACTCAATAAATTTAATATAAAAACAGCAGAGAGAAGAGTAGAGCAAGCAGAAATCTCAATAATCAATATAGCATTTGTACATGTATGTTTTGTTGGTGCCACTACCACTACCACAACAACGGCACTTTTACATGCAAGCAACATTGCCTCTTAGTTTACGAACTCACTATACAGTGCAGTGCAATGCAATAGCATCACCATCAACATAATTATAATCATCATCATTCACTTTGACATCATTATGTTCTCCTTTGTTTGAAAGTTCCTCGTCTTTTATTTCATTTTATTTCCTTTTTGATATGTACTTATTTATGCGTGTGTTTTCTGAAAACGAAAAATGAAAACAGATGGTGAAATCAGTAGCACATTAAATGCAGCTCATGTGGAAATTTGATTGTTGCCACAGCAGCAACACTTTACTTATTTTCTCCTTCCATTTTATGAATATTATGAATATGTGTTGTCGGGAAAAGTTTGAAACCATTTATAGTTGGTTTTTTTTGAGGTGTTTCTGTTTGGATGAAAGTTTGCAATACTAAAGGAGCACATATTCGTCTAATATCTGATATGATTTTCATAGGCTATAAAAAAATTTTAAAATGAAAGATTTATACCAAGGTCTAATTAAATTTAAATTTACGCTTAATTTCATGTTGGCCTTAAGTTACATCCGAAAATGGTATATAAAATTTAAGAAGATAATTGTAACCATGACTAAAAAAGTTTTAGTTCTTAAAGCACCTTTCCCCATACTTTCTTGTGGATCTTTTTTTTTTTTGAAGATGTTTAGAAAATATGATGGAATTGGTCTACGGACTGCAGTTGAATAATACGGGACACAATACCCCATCTATTCCCCACTGCTTACATGAGTAAAGGACCATAAAACTAGTTCAGAGCTTATTCGATACCTACAGAATGATTCTGTCCTTGTATGCTAATAATGATTTACCCAGTTATAGGAGCCAGTGGCGGTTCTAGGATTCGGGTTTAGGGGGGGCGGGGGGCGGCTAATTTTACTAAATTATTATTATAAATATCAGACTCACTATTGACCAAAACCCAGACCTACCCCAAAATCTAGTTCAAAAATTTTCTCAAATACAGCTCAAAAATTAAAAGATAACTGGAACAAAACTGAGACCAAAATTTAAACTAAAATCGGATAGAAATTTAGGCGGAAATTTCCACCAAATTTCAAACTAAATTTCAAATACTTTTTTCAGATCGAAGTTCAAACCAAGAAAAGGACCAAATCCAGATCAAAAATCTAGATCAAAATGAGACCAAATTCAGATTAAAATCTTGATTATGACTTTTCTGATGGATTTATATTGTTAAATGATCTATTTTGAGAAAACAATTTGAAGAAAATTTGAATTTCCTTTGAGAAAAAATTTTGATGAAACAATTTGATACATCTCTATTTTTTGAGGCATTTTTGGTCGAAACAAAAACCCGATTTGGATAGTACTTTAAACAAATTTTCAAAATATATATTCATATCACTCTTAGCATCGATATCACTATTAATATCGGTCTGGTGGTGAGTTTACGATCTCACAACTCCGTAACCAAGCACTTCATTTTTATGATTCTTTAAGCCTGTTATACATTACTTAAAATGTAAATATATCTTAATTTGGCCAAAAACCAATTCATTTTAAATTTCAACAAGATCCGTACACACAAAACAATGTTCAGACCACGAATCGGACTAAAATTAAACAAAATTCGGACCGTTTTCGGCCCGAAATTTAGACCAAAATAGTATCAAGATCAAGCCAATTCAGACGAAAATATTGATCACAACTCCAACTAAGAGTTAGATTAAAACTGAGGCTAAAAAGATGCCAAATACAAATTAAAAGCATACCAAAATGTAGACCAGAAATCAGATCAAACGCTGGTCTGAAAACGCTGGAAAGCAAACCAAAATTTAGACCAAACATGGAATAAAACTCAAACTAAATTCAGATTAAAATTCAAACTGAAATAAACTAAAATTCTGACTTACAATCAAACCAGAATTCAGATCAAAAACGGACAAAATCGGAAAAGTTAAACCAATATCAGACTAAAATTCAGTACAAAATTCAATCCAAATACTCAACTTAAAAGTAAGACTTTTATAAGCTGGCGTTGAAATCGTAGATTTAATGTATAATATAAAATAGTATTTTAAATCCTAAAGCCCCTAAAAGCCCCCCTCTGGATACGCTACTGATAGGAGCCTAGATTTTCAGCTAGATTTGCAGTGAGCGCTGTAGTTCAAATGCAAAAAACTCATCATATGTTACAATGATTTATATTTAAAGTGAAAATGTTTTTTTTAAACTGTTTAGGCTTTAATCCATTTAATCCTGACCCTAAAAGGGCTGAAGCAAAGTCAATAAAATTTCGCGCAGACGCGGTCTAATCAAGAAAAAAAATTGAGAAAATAATACTTTTTGCTACCCTCTTGACCAATAATGCTTAATGATATACCAAATTTTTCACTTTAGAAAACTTCAAATTTATATTAAAAGAACAGAAATCAAAAAGTCAAATGCTTTTTAAAAGCACAAAAAATACCAAGAAATAAATAAAAAAGTAAGAAAAACTTTCGGGCATGGGCCCACAAAATGGATTGCATTATTCTTAACGTCGATTTCATGGATAATTTCACGATTCACATGCCTTCCCTGAAGGATGGAGCAATTTCACAATAATAAATAATTTTGGCACCAAGGTATTCACGAACGGAAATAGACTAAAGCGTTAGACTAAGAATTTTCTCGGAGAGGTTAGGCATTAATCAGTCAGTCCGCCTTCCTAATTCAGCTAATCTATTCCAGGTGGAAATGTTTAGGAAGGCATACATAATGCTAGAAACATCACTCAGGGAAAAAACGGTCTGAAATCAAGCAATATTAGATCAAGTCTATCTGTTGATGAAAGTCTGTTAAAATTGAGTATTCTTAACAAGATTGAAATTCTAATTTTAATACTCACAACAAAGTTTTTATTTTAAAATTGTTTTGTTCTAACTTTAAGTGGACATTCCAGTTTAAAATTTGAAAAACATAGATTTTTTTGTTTTTTATTTTTGGTTATAAGAAAAGAAAATGTTAGTGAAAAATTCGAAGTAAAACGAAAGTTAAAGAGGAGACTGAGGTAGATTCGGCATTAACGATTTCACAGTGAAGGCAGCCTCACAATAAAGTATATGAATATTTTATTTCTGTTTTTCTTTTGTTAAGCCCACTGTATGAAACATACAATATGAATAAAACATTTGCAACTGGAATGCACGCCTGAAATTTTTATCCTTCACAAAGCAATTTTTGAACTTGCAAAATTTGTGTTGATGGTTTTTGAATTGGCGCAATAGTTAAAATTTAAAGTTTTTTAAAATTGAGAAAAAATTTAGGTCCCCGAAATAATTTTGCCTGAGGGCCCCCGAAAGTGCCAAAAGTTTTTTGGGCGTTATGGCCGTGGGTGTTATGTCCGGGAACCTCTTCCAAAATAAAAGCACATTTTCTTGTTTTTTGTTTTTGAATTATTTTTCTAAATTTTTGCAGCAGACAGAACATTTTACACAGATATGGCGTTATTTCTACTTCTACTTGGGAAATAAAGCCATATTTGCGATATGGCGTTATTTCCAAATCAAAAGTTCAATAAAGCCATTATGGCGGTAATGTTTATGGCCCTATAACACCCCTCCTTTTTGAACTAGTATGATTGATCTCTCGAATTTTACTGAACCAATTTTGAAAAACCAAAATGCGTTTGATTTCCCTTCGTGATTCCCTTCCATGATAGCATATTGTCGAAATTTTAAAGTGTCATCAATTGTTTTGAACCTGAGCTCCATTTGATTTCTGTAAAACAAAAAACATTTGATGGTGAAATGTGAGCAGAACGTGATGAGATTTGTCGTAGCGCAATATATGATATCATGAATGCATTGTGAGATCATATTAAGCTCAGGACATGTGTCATGTGTTGTAAGTAAAGAGTGCGGTACCGCTAGTCGCCAAAATACTGTGACATTACGGCAACAGCGTACTCGCTATTATTACAGCTTCATTGCTATAAAAATATGTTTTCAGCTTTCAGTGAATGTAGTGAATAAATAGTGCATAATATGGTAAATAATATCAGGTAAGCCATAAAAATATTTATTTTTATGAAGCAAAATATTTCAATATTTCTTTATTGGCTCAAGTCGTCGCCTGAAAATTGATTTGGCGTATATATATACGAATACGTACACACATACGCCAAATCAATTCTCAGACGACGGAGTGTGGTGCATTTACAGACATTTTATAATATCACCGATAATTTTCGGATGAATTAGAAGTGACTTTACCGTATTTCTTACTACGTCTTTTAAGTATTTCTTTAGGCTTTGATTATTTTCTATATTTTGTATAATTATAGGCGCCAATTTCATGGAACGCCGTATCACATTCAGACCAATCTTCTGCTTGGTAGATCCTACACTTTACGCGGCATATTCATTGCGCTTTGATCATTGACAGAATTAGTAAAAGGCCTGAACCCAAAGAATTAATTGAATGTAGACCATCTGGTATAGTATTCGCAGACTGTACAGTATTGGATAGAGTAGCTTTTAATGGACCGTTGTATGCAGATTGGCCGTTCAGCACAAATGTACACTTTAGTGGAGATGTGGATAAAGGATATGAAAAACTTGTGTATAATTATGACGCCATGTGTTGTGACGGCGAATTCAATCTCCCTTTCTGCCATTCTAAATTGAGCATTTTTTAGTTGGCAAGCACCACAATAGATTTGCCTTTGCATCTATGGGAGAACGTGTTCTTCACTTGTTTTACCGAAGGTGGAGCTTATTCTTGAACTGCAGCTGGTACGACTGTGATGCAGCGCACCATGATGTCAAAAGATTAGGCGAAGGTAGCGAGAATAGCAATTTTAGCTGACATAGTGCTGGTTTCAGACGTGACGATTGTGGCAGACAATCAGTCCTATTCTAAATGTTCCCAAAATGACATCCCTGGGGAAATTTGTTTCTTTTTTCTGCATTCCTATAAGAAAAAAAGGATAAAGCAACAACATTTTTTTGGAGATTTCGTTCGGGTATATTTAGAATAGGGCTAGGTATTTGTGGACTACGGTTAGGGGGTGTGGATTCTATTACACATTTTATCAAATTTGCGTAATTATTTCATGATATTCCACGTATTTGGCGAAAATGGGGAGTGACAGGATTTGTGGCGGCTCTGCTAGCACATAAAGTGCGAAATAGAACAATGTTACAAACAAAGTTTGCAATTTCAATATACTCGTTCTTTGCGAATGTAACATATGTCTGCATTTGCTATATGCGAAACTTTCACAATCGCAGTTTTTTTTTTTTTTTGCGAAAGCTTCGTACAAATTTTCTTAATTAATTCACAAAAATTCAAAAAAATTCACACTGATCTTTTTCAAAATTTTCATATGATTAGTTAAGATAAAAAAGAGTAAAACAAGAATTGTAAAATCCGCCATTACTCATTCAAAATGGCGGGTGATGATCTAACAATTTTAAAAAATCATCTCTTGGTCAACACCTTCAAATATGGTTGATGCGAGATTCGATTTGGTTTCAAGGCTGATTTAGCATAGAAACCCAGCTATGCACTTTGTTTTAATTGTCCTTCTATATTAGCATCCGCATTCGCATCCACATTCGCATCCGCTAACTGACATTTGTTACATCACTATTCGATGTACGATAATTTATTTGATTTGATTTTTTTAATAAAAAAACAATTACAATTAGTACTTAGACATACTTAGTTAAAAGCTACAAATTAAATGAAATAAATTACTAAATAGCTTACCGCTGTTTTCACTCCCATTTGCTTGCCTATGGCAAAGTTGAATGAAAATTGGAAAGAGATTAAATGCATATCGAAAATTAATGCAACTGTCCCAGTAAAAACACGGAGCTGCAAACCAATACAATTCGAACAAAAATTTATAACTGCACCCAGTGTACGTTCGTTACCTAGCCATATAAGGAGTGAGATTGAAAAAATCTTAGCACACGTTTTACCTAATAATTTTTTTGGGGTGTAAAATTTAAAAATTTCTTTGATCTAGTTATGTTTGAAAAATATGTCAGTTTTTATTTTTAATGACAAATATGTTGATTTATTGTGAGTTTGATCAAAATGAGTGAAGAAAAAGAAGTACGTCTTAAAATTATTAAAAATTTTCAAAAAAATCCAAATTGGTCCTACAAAAAATTAGCCAAAGAATTGAAGGTCTGCCGTCAAACTATTTCCAATGTTATTAAACAGTTTCAAGAGAATTTGACCATCGATAGGAACCTGGTTCGGGGAAGAAAACAAGGACCATATGATAATGGAAAAGCCAAGAAAATATAAAGCATATTGAAAAGATCTCCAAACACATCTGGTAGAAATCTGCCCGGTTAGCCCAGTGTTCTGATTGTTTGGTGCGAAAAGTTATAGCCAATGCAGGTTTGAAAACATACAAAGTCCAAAAAGTTCAAGACGGGAATGCTGCGAAAAATTTAGACGCCAAAAGTAGGGCTCGGAAATTAAAATCGAATTTCATACAAATATTTGGCATTCATGTTGTATAATGGACGACGAAACGTATGTACTGGCAGCTTCCGGGTCAAAATTTTTATGTCGCTGATGCTCGAGGAAATGTCGAAGAACAATTTAGAATCCAAAAGCAAACCAAATTTCCTAAAAAATTCCAAGTACGGCAAAAGAAGCAAGTCATTTGTTACAGTGGGCTCTATAAATACCAAAATATACATCAAAGAATGTTTGAAAAAAAGACTTCTTCCTTTCATAAGAGAGCACAATGTGTCCACATATTTTTGGCCCGATTTGGCATCATGTCACTACGGCAAGAAAGCTCTGGAGTGGTACCAAAGTAATAACATAGTTTTTGTACCAAGAGAGACCAATTCTCCAAATTGTCCGGAGCTAAGACCAGTGGAGAGATATTGGGCTCTTGTGAAAATAAAGAGATGGGCAAACTGTTTCAAAAAGGTGTCTGAAACAACCATCAAATTTTTAATGGAAGGCTTATCAAAAAA
The DNA here is from genome assembly GCA_963691655.1 of Toxonevra muliebris. Classification (NCBI taxonomy): domain Eukaryota; kingdom Metazoa; phylum Arthropoda; class Insecta; order Diptera; family Pallopteridae; genus Toxonevra; species Toxonevra muliebris. Next base: position 28,295,347 of record OY829329.1, read on the forward strand.
GGCCCACGAGTTCATAAATAGTGGTTAGAACTATAAAAGTTATGTTTTTCTGTAATTTGTAAAATATTATCAATTAACTAAAAAAATCAAAACTCTAAGATCAACCGTTTAAAAATTATTGAATTTTATGTATGTTAAGATTTTTTCGATCTCACTCCTTACGATTGATAGGAAAAATCATACAGAAAACAACTACAACAAAATTTTGCACAAATGTTTAAATCTGTTTGTTTATTTTTATGATTATGACTTTTAATACAGCAACAACAATAAATACGAAGAAAATAAGCATACAAAAAAGGAAATAATTTTTCATATCACATTGGATGCAATTGCAAAATAAAAAAAAAATATTAATTATTTAAAAAAAAATACAACAAAATGTGCGCTGAACCAAAAAACAGAGCAGTTGGATGGTAAAGCAGAATGAAGCGGAAGGCAAACGGTTTAAGGTAAGCTACAACATAAGGTATAATCTAAGGTAACAAGGGGTATAAAGAAACATAGAGAGAGAGATGAAGAGAGAGGGGTTCACAGTTTCATGTGCATAACCTACAAGTACATGAAGAGCAGATATAAAAGAATAATTTCATAATCGCTTAAGCCTCATCTCCTCTCTTCTCTTCCCCTTTCCCTTGGCTGTAAAAACTATGTCAAGCATTGTTGCTGTTATTTTTGTTGTCATTTCTATTACAAATACCATACAAATGGAAATGAAGATATGCGATTAAAAAATGTATGTACCCATACATATGAATGTTGTTAAAGGGAAATTGTTGTTTAAACAATAAAGCAAAATTTCTATTGCAATTAAAAACAAAAAAATCATCAATACGCAGCGGCAGAGTTTAAAGTCGGATATATCTAACAAATATTTCTGTTTGTATCCATCTCAATGAATGATGATGAAAAATCAATTGTCAATGTCTTTTATCAGCTTGATTTATGATGATAACTCGAATCATCAAACAAAATAAAGTATTACAATGATTGCTATATGTAGACTTAGAGGGTAGTAAATAACCCTATGATCTTTGATATTCTGAAATGAAAGGTAATTTCTACCTATGCTGAATTTGTAAATACATTGTGCGTAATTGTGTTTTAATCCTTATACACAGCAAGAATTAAGAGCATTTATCATTTCCAGATTAATCACAAAATATAGTCTTGAAGTTGAAGTTATTGATAAAAAATCTTAAGTACTTAAACATGGAATGGTCCATTGCACTAACCTTTTTGAGTTCTAGAATACTACAATATTGGTAAAATTCAATGTTGGGGTATAAGAGAAATAGAGCGAACAGATACAGCATCTGAAAGTAAGCCTCTACTATCATGGAAACGTAGTGGAGGCTTGCTTGGTTCCATTTCTTTTTATAAGTAAGGTTAAGTGGTTGATTTTTCTAAAGCGGAGAGGAACCAAATAGCGCTGTTTTTTGATATCACAGTCTCGTTTGTAATTTAAAAAAAAGTTTTATTCTTGACTTGTGTCTTGCAGGTGATGTTGTATATATGTATATGGGCAGAACGCAGTTTTTGGCATATATCTCATCAATATCATATGAAATCACACTCTTTTATGATTGCATATGAAAATAGGCCTCAAGACTCACATTCCCTGTTGTTTTTGAGTTATACGCCTTTTAAGGCGGACTGTTACGTTACATTTTTTGGAAGTGATTTCGAAGGTTGCCTTATATGTAAGCAAAAGTCAGCGAATTTAGTGGATCACTTTTATATCTGAATGCATTGTTTGCAAACTTATAGAGCAAAGAAAGGCCTAAAATCATTAACATATTGAAAAATAATGGTTTTGAACTTTTTAAAAGCATACATGTGCGGACTGTTACGTTACACAAAAAAGACTGTTACGTTATTTATCGATTTTTCTTTACAGTTGAAGCAAAATTAATACAATAAAGCATATTAAATTATTAGTCTTTTACCTATTAGATAAGTTTAAAGTTACTTTATGGTAAATATCAATTCATTTATTTCATTGCACATTATTGCACATCTTTAGTATCATAGATTAAAATTATAGAGATAATTAATTATATCCTAGTTTCGAAGTTATGAAAATTGTCTACTTTTTATCGATCCAAAAAATAGACTTAAAATAGACTCGAAAAAAAGTAGTTTTAAAAATTTCTTAACTTGCTGGACTTTGCGCAAAAAAAACTTTTTAGTATTTTAGACTGTTACGTTACAATAAAAAAGCGCCCCATTTCGAAGCCATCAAACTTAACTACCAAACATTTTTCTTTTAATATTTTGGATGAATTAGCTACAATTTATAATGTTCTATCTTTAGAAGCGAATGGACATAAAAAAACATCAAAGATTGGGTATAACTTACCTTTTAGTTGTGCTCTGCGTTTTCACTCCATTTCCACTTCACAAAAGGCAACAACGTTATACGCTCAATTCTCAAATTGTAGAGCACATTTTTGTGCTGAGGTTCATATTTCCCGATACCATAAGATGCATATTAACTAAAAATAAAGACAATTTCGAGTTGTTTCGAGTTACAAATTTCGGCCCATATGTATATTTCAGTGCAACAGAATTTCAACTTCGGCTTTAGTCCTCAAATTTTCCAACGGGGTTTAAGTGATTCGAGAGTGCTGATTGGGTTGTTCAAGGATTGAAAAAAATACTTATCTTAATAGATACGAATTTTACGTCAAAGTTTTTCAGCACATTATTTTCCGAAATTACCCGATACCAATACCGTTCAGAAATACTGCCTTCAAAAAAAATATTCCTTGCTAAAAATAATGGTGGGTCCTTGGACATTAAAGTTACCACCGAAGTACACATTTCCTACAATAATGCGCCGAATTTTTCGCATTTTAATCCAGCCGCTTAAAAAATTAGTAAAAAAGGTCCTATACTTTGTTATATAGACAAAACTTGTGCCTGAAACACACTGAAACTGGATAAATCTAATGCACTGGAGTAGTCCAGAGCTTACTTCGCTGTCCCTTTTTGAGCTGTCAGTGTATAGAGTATAGGTTAGGTTAAAGAAGAAGGATATCTGTTCTGTACTCTGCGGAGTACCACCCAGTCTTGACGAGAAAGCTGTGTAGATCTGATCTGTAGATGGGCACAGCATGTTTGTCGAGTCGCAACATGCTTTTAGTCCTTTTAATGCTTAGTCGTTGTCACAGGGTACGTGCGATCCTGCAATCACCCCTGGCCGACCAAGCTCTGTTTGTGGATTTGGATAACCACTCTGCTATTGTCCCTGCTGTAACACAAAATGGCGGTGGTAGTAGCGTGTTGATTGCGTCACTGCCAGGCATTGATGACCTTACTCGGGCAAGGTCGTCCGGCATATCCTTCCCTTCAATATTGTTATGTCCGAGAACCCAACGTAAACTTACCCTACAGTGTCTTATGCTGCTCAAAACGTTACGACAATTTTGGCAAGCTTTCAAAGCAGCTTGGCTATCCACACAGATTACTGCTTCCTTAAGAAAGGTGCTTTTTATGTGTTCTACAGCTTTTATGATGGCAAAAACCTGTGGTTCCCAGAGACTATTCAACCCAATCGTGTCTCAGCGATATGTTCTATGCATGCCCATTTGTTGGCATATCACAAACAATTGAACCTCGATTATCCAGTTATCCATAAACCGGGAACATCTATTAACCGGGATGCTATTTACCGTGATTCTCCTCTCTTATCCGTGGGGCACATGTCGTTGTTCTTTCCGTATAATTTCTTTTTTATTTTTATGTAATAAGTTGCATATCAGATTTCATCTTCATTCATTCTGTGTGCGAAATTTGATCTATCAACAACTATTTTTATATAAATGTCGTAGTCGTAGACCAAATCGACAATAAGAGCAAGAAAAGTTCTTACAGTTAAAGGAAAATAGAACTAATTAACCACTATTGCAAACATAACACTTCTGTTAAACTGTCCAGTCCACCCGGATGTAAGAGCAATGATATCTGAAAACGTTGTAGTAAAATATCTCTGGCCGAATTACACATCCTTGTTTCATTGGTTCAGGCAATGGAGGGTAGTAGTTTTCTGTTAGGTTTCATAGAAAACTACAATTGTCCAGGTATTTCAGAGCCGTTAAAGCGGAATTTGATACCACCAATTCGTGTGTGCTATACAAACCGCAAATGGAACTCACACATTCCATGTGGACATGGTATTATAACGCAGCACGCATTACAGAGATAGGTTTTTCCTCTGACGTACCGGGCATTTATGGAACGAGCTTCCTGGAAATATTTTTTTTTTTGGGGGAGGGGAATTATCCTAGGCCATTATACGCCAATGTGAACCAGTACCCCGAATCTTTAATTATAACTGAAGCTTTGACGTAAAAGTCTATTCATAAGAATCAAGTTATATGCACCGGTGACAAAAATACCCGCTGTCCTCTACACTGAAAACAGTTTAGAGAGTTATTTGCTATTTCTAAGTATTATTTACCAAACAATTATACACTACATGAAGCAATCTGCCCTTCTTGAATTTTGCTTCTAACCGTAAAAAACCGAACAAGCTTTTTTGACAATACTTAGCTATCCAATTACTGAGCTGCGTTTATTTCAGATACAGTCCAAATACCAAGATAAACCAAATCCTTTGTATACGTTAATACCTGAATACCTTAATTCTATCAGCAGACAGCAGAACTTGCAACTACATTGGTGAAGTAAAGGAACTATCCGACAGACGGAAACTTCTTATTATTAGCCTATGCCCAGTATAGAAGCAGTTCAGAATCTTTGACGGTGAACAAGGCTTATTATTATTATTTCTATTTAGATTCCTGTTTTTGGTTCAGGTAATTTAGATACGTTATTTTGCTTCCCGCAACTCATTTGTTGCCAATGATTCTTTCAGGCTTTCAATTTGCTGTCATCTCCGAAGGTAATACTTCAATAATATGAATAAAATTCCGAAATTCAATGCCGAAGATTTTTGTATTCTTAAAACTTAATTCAACAGTATGGTTTATTTTAATGAATTTTCGAAGGGCCGACCACAACTTCATAAAAACTACATTTTCATTGGTATTTTTAAATTAGTATCAGCACAGAGTACTGCAAAGGATAATAAATAGTAGCTAAACTATGGTTAAAAATATCTTACTTTAGGGTGGTTTATAATGATCTGCATCACCATCCCCTCAGCGGACGCAAACGAAGAATGCGCTGCAGTTATTATAAATTGTCAATAATAATAATAATAATTTATAAAACTGCGCTAAAATTCCCAAACAAAACAACAAAAAAAAAGGAAATGATTTTTCAAATAGTGCATAAAATTTAGCACTGCACATTGTAACTCATAAATACAAACAAGGATATATAGATAGATAGATAGAATATGGGACATAAGGGGTAAATGAAATGAGGTGGGATTGAAGTAACCTCTACTACAATTTTCATTCATGCACAATTATCTCTTCAAACATGTATGCATGTTTGCTTCTTGCTTATCGAACATCATCATCCCTACCATCGCTGCCTTCCCCCTATCCAGCGATAATGTTTTAGCATTTCCTTGTTTGGTATTTTTGTTTGTTGTTCTTGTTGTTGGCTGCAATTGTTGTTGTTGCTGTTGCTGGCAATTGTAATGTGATGTTTATCATGCGTTAAATTGATTCAATTTGACAGTTTATCATTGCGTATCTGCTGCTGCTGCTGCTGCTGTTGTTGCTGCATCTTTTGTGGCACACTGCAAGGCAGGCACACACACACATGCATAAATGCACATATAAACTGTTAATTTGTATGCATGTAAATGCTGCATGATTGTATGTATATATTTGTTTGCTTGTGTTTGTGTGGCTAGCATTTGCATATTCATGTTTTAGTATCCTATATTTTTTGTTTGTTTTTGTAGCCATGCATGTGTGTGTGTGTGCGTGTGTCTTGTTGCTGCTGTGTGCATCCTGCATGCATTTCCCTTTTACTTAGTTTTAATGCATTTCTCTTGTTTACTTATGTATGCACCCCTTCTCACTCCGCTGCTCAAGCCCCTTTTCTACTGTTGTTTTTGTCAATTTACCTTTTACCTTTGACATACTTGTTGCCATTTATTTGCATATACTACACTGTTCTTGTGATAATTGCATACAATTTGCACCTAACTATCTCTCCATCTCTTTTTCTCTCTTACTCAAAATTCTATCTATTTGTTTCACTACCTATTTGCTGAGTAATCCAACATACTTATTATTTTTGAACTAACTATATCCTTTGACTGCACTTCCATTTGTTATTATTTGTATGCATTTACATAAGTAGTAATTTTAAGTAAACATGAAAAACTTATTAATAGCTTTCATTTTCGTACATAAATCCATTTTCTCTGTGGACTATATTCAATTTAATAGTCTAACCTATTCATGTAATTTTAATATGATTTCATATTATTACAGATTTAGGTTAGATTAATGTTGCTCGACATAGAGCACATTATCAGTCGATAATTCAATTCATCTGAGTGTTGATATTTGTAAACATGTGAAGAGAGAGAATTTATCACATTATGTTCTTCTTTGACTTTGATTTTCATTGAGTGGGGTTAAAATTCTCTCAACAAATTAAAAATCAACTCAATTGAAACTTGGTAGCTCACAGTTGAAACTAATATCTATACAAGTTTGATGTCATCGTTGACTTTAGTTGAAGTAGTATTGGCACTTCGATCCAATATAAAGTCATTCTTTTATTAGAGGAATAGGTAAAATATCTTGGACTTGCTTTATTCTAGAGAGGACTCTAAGGTGAAAACCTAATACTTTATTCAGTGCTCGGAAAATTATGGTGACCCTTTACTCATGTAAGAGTAATCAAATGGCATTCATTAGAACTATAGTGCAATGGTTTGATGAAGAGTTTTTCAAAATTTGTAAAGTTGAAAAAATAATATCATTGTTGATCACATGTACCTCAAGAACAACACCTTCTTTGGCCATAAGTATAGTGCATCTAAAGAGATTAAAATAATCATATTATAATTGAAATGTTTTGTTTTTTTTTAAGACAATACTTAAAATTATTAAAAATAAACATGTAATAATATTCTCTTTAGCTAAAAATAGTAATTGTTTGCTTAATTTCATAAACTTTCATCAAAAGCGATTATAAATAATAATAATAATAAGTATAAAAGGATCACAAAAACGAATTCATACAACAATAACCAAAAAAGATGGAATGGAATAATGCTTAAATTGCATTTTATTTCAACTTGCAATTGTGAAAACAAACAAATAAACAATCGAACACTTCAATGTAGGCATTTTGCAAATTTCATTTGCACTGCAAAAAAAAAAAAACAAGGCTTTCAATCTACGCACGCACACACACAAACAATGCATAAACCTTATCCCGTGTTTATGGGTCAAATTTGCCCCAAACATTTATTTCGTATTTTTTTTATGAGTAAAAACAATGTAAATAAAACTGCTGTAACGATGACCCCAATTGGCACAACAGCCCGAAGCTAGGCGTTGGTAGGGAATAGTTTTTCGAATTAGATAATTTTTACCATTCAAAAGACTTGCAATCATCAAAATTACAGGAGTCGGTCAACGTAGGCTCCAAGAAGATTGCCCAATCGTTACATATTGCCAAAATTGTACTAAAGCAGTGAACTAAAGTGTTGGCGGAACAGTGGTGCAAAACGATTTGATCTGATTTCATTACGTTGCAAAAGTCGGACCTGAGCCTGATGTATTACTGAAGGGGGTAGGTAAGTTTTTCGAAAACGGAGCCTGTGTAAAACTACACAAAATTTTAAAGTCTTTGAATCAAAGGAGAGGCGAGGTTTTGTGAGCGCGGTTTATTATTTCTCTAGTTTTATATTATTTTCCATTTTTATAAAATATGCATTTACTTAAATTTTGTTTTCATCCTTTTGTTAAACACAAATATCACCCTGTTGTATTGCGCTGTGACTTAACGAGCCTTTTCGATTTCGATAAACGTTATCGATCGATGCTTTCGACACGTGTTGAAAGGCAAAATCATCTATCGAAAAGTATACCCGGATTTCCGCTTAAAACACTCTTTCTTTTGCTCTGTGGATTTCAACGAGACAAGTGGTATACATAGATCTAATATTCTTAAGTGAAAAAAAAAAACTTTGATTTTGGTTTAAACTAATTTACATTAAAAATAAACACAATTAAAAATAAAAACTGAGATAATTTGTTTAATTAAATTGTGAAAAATATACCATAACTTAGTTTAAATTGTGCAAAGTTTACATCGTGTGGGGTGGAGCCCTAAAAGGCCATACCAAACCAAGTGTATTTGAGATTCTGAGATAAACATCGGCCTGGAATAGCTTATCCACCACACCACGCATGCGCTTAATCAATATAAAACCACGGCTTGAAGATTTTTTTTTAAGTTTTTATATCCAGTTTTTTTCAAAAGGTGAGATTTTGCTAGTAATTTTATATATGTGCAGTATCTAATCATTAATTTATAAAAACCTAGGATTTCCAGTTATACAACTTGATAAAAATACAACTCAATACAATCTCCAGTAGTACAGTCAATCATCAATCCAACTGAATCAATCTAAATCTCTACAAGATTAGCTATGTTTTGTAGCAACACGTGACGCTTCAACGTACTACCAGTCAAGTCAGTCTATTCTAATACGAAGAACAAAATGAAGGGGGATTTGAGATTCTAAAAATTTTAACATGATATAAAAATCTTAAATTTACCTAAACATTTATTAAATTTCTAACTAAGTCTTAAATCTACCTTAATATTAAATTTCTGACATAAATCTTAAATCTACCTAGAATAAGTTTAATTTAAAATTTAAAAATTTAACAAAAAGTGAAAAAAGAAATTTAAAACTAAATCTAAAAATTAAGGTGCAATCGAAATATTTAATTAATTTTACACCGCCACTGCTAAGTGTGTGTCATTTTTATTTTTGCTTAGCGAGAGCACCAACAAAAAGAAAAAGGTGAAAAAGTAAATAAGAACAAAAATGTCTATTTAATAGGAGAAATTATTAACCACCTAAATTTAGCGTAAGGATTTGTTTTTGTAAATAGGTAAAATCCAATTAACCACCGACGCATCTCATCAGGCGCCTGCTGACATCGATCGGAGCTTTTCACCATGTAAGTGATTTTGATCAATTTCTCCTATCATAGATTTACTTATTACTCTTTACTTTGATGCTACTCTCTTTCTTTTAAGATCCGTTGTTTTTTTATTTGTATAAATATGTTATTTCTTTTTTTTTGATACTGATATTTTTTTTCAAGGCCGTTTATTAGGGTTACCGCGTGTTCATAATAAACAAAATTATAGTATTTCGATTGCTACATTTTTTTTTGGGTTATTATAAAAATTAAATGGATTTTTTTCTATTTATTTATTAAAATGAAATTTTTTGTGTGAAATGAATAAATTGTAAGTAATTAAATAATGTGAGATAATGATGTGAGCCTTAGTTCTTTAATTTTGGTTGGGCATGGAGATGAGATACAGTATCTCTCGAATGGTTGGGTAGGGGAGAGAAGAGAAGCGTGTAATTGCTATAATGCTTCTCAAGTTTGGGTTTTGCATTTGATAAAGTTTATAATTTTAGTCCGTCTGTTAATCATTTTTTTTTGGGTATTCAAAAGGGTTTTTTTTTGTCCGGTCCGAGATTTTTTTTTTTTGTTTGTTTTTTGAAATGTGCATGAATTATTTTTATCGTCATGGCATTTGTGAATTAAATGGCTAGCACCACCCATCCCGATCCGGCGAGCTTAGACCAGGTTTCAACTAGCATGCACGCTAAGCCATACACAAGTGGGACTCTATGACATAAAATGGCGCCCAACGTGGGGCCCCAACAGGCAAGATTGGGGTTTCGCATACAAAATTTCGTTTCATTTTTTTTTAACTTTTCTATTAATCTGGAATTAGTTCAAATATGGGTATAGCAATGTTTGTCTAACCGTCTAGTAGAATTGTTAATTTCTAGTGGTTATTTTCAAGATTTGGAATTAGTATTTTGACGTTGATTACGTTTGTCTAACCAGTTTTGAAACAACCTTCTAAGTCTTCCATTACAATCAATTTTATTCTGGAATTATATTATTTGGTTGATTACCGATTTTATAACCGTATAATTAAGATTGAAAATTTTTTTTGGGGTTATGATTCAGTTTAATGTGGAATATCAAAGGTCTTTTTTTTAGATAGATACCGGTTATTCTGAATCATTGCTATACGCAAATCACTCTTGATTTCGTACTTCTATTTTTTAAATGCTTAACCAGACTTTTTACCCTTAAGAACTAAGGCAATACAATCAGAAATCTCACAAATATTTTGATTTGAATTTGTATAACAATTTTTTTTATTCTAATTTCATTATTTTTCTGAAAATTAAATTCTAAATTTTTTTATTTTTTTTTGTGTTTGATCAAGATGTCAGTACGTTATAGTAATGAGAATTTAAATCGGATTGATAAACTTTTGGGGATTTGCACCATTTGTAATGAAGAGATTATTGAAGAAAATTCTTCAACAACACCTTGTCAACATATTTTTCACCGTTCCTGTATAACGAGATGGTTAACCGAGAACGATGCTTGTCCTCTGTGTCGACGTTCTTGTGACGCACAATCATTAAAAAGTTTTTCAGAGCAAGAGCAAGAGCTAGATAATAATGCAGCACAAGGGGCTATTCCCAAAGTTATCTCTCGGGGTCCAATTACTCGTTCTAGGGCTGGTAACAGCAGTGCAGTGTTGCACACACCAAACAATAATTCGCGTTTCAGGGGTCGTGGCGCAAATAATAACCGCACACCGCGTCAAATTAACAACACTCAAGGTGTGAATCAAAATCAAATACAAAGCTTAATCGAAGATAATTTGCGTGTTTATGAAGAACGTTCAGCAATACAAATTCGTGAGGAAATTAGTCGTTTAGTTACAGAATCTTTAGACACATATTTTAGAAATATGAATATCAATAATGTTAGAGGAGCAGAAAGAGCGAACAATAATAACATTAACATATCAGATCGCGATAGAAATCCCTTGCGTGCTTCCAATGGGTTACGCGAAGAAACAGTTTCATCTTCGGCAGTATCTAAAATCATTTCTGGTTGGAACTTGAGGTTTGATGGTTCTTTGAATAGTACCACGGTAGACGAATTTATCTACAGAGTGAATGCTCTGACAGTTTCCACGCTTCGGGGTGATTACAACGCTCTTTGCCAAAATGTGCATATTTTGTTTGAAGGCAAAGCCAAACGTTGGTTTTGGCGCTACCATCATTCGGTAAATGTCTTAGATTGGTTAGACATTTGCGATGATTTGATAAGGCATTTTAAAGATTTTCGTTCAGATTTCGAAATTAAAGAAGCTATTCGTAATAGAAAACAGAAAAATGGCGAATCCTTTGAAAATTATCTGGACAACATAATGGTGATTGCTGATAGCTTGCGCAATCCACTTTCTGAGCGTGAGTTAGTTGAGTTAGCGATGAGAAACCTGCAGCCAGATATTCGTTTAGAATTGCTTCATTTAGATCTCAGTACCATTTCCGATCTTCGCAAAGCTTGTCGTCGTAGAGAGAATTTTGTTGCTGAAATTCAAAATAGGACGCAAGTTGTAAAACCGTACCTACCGCAGCGTCGACAGCTTTCTGAGGTTGACGCAGAAGATACAATCGATGAGGAAGTTTGTGCATTTACTGGTAATCGTGCACCAAATCAGGTTCAAGAGAAGGGATGCTGGAACTGTAATGAGGTTGGACATAACTATAAAAACTGCATTAAACCTCGTCGCGTGTTTTGCTACGGGTGTGGACTAGTAGCTTTCTTTCTACCTAATTGTCCAAGGTGTAACGATCCGGAAAACAGGATCAGGGATGTCGGCAACAAAACCAGGCATCCCAACAACAAATCGGATCCGAAGAATTAAGTGCCCCGACAATTATTCTCAAAAACCCAAATATTAAATCTCAATATTTTCCTAAACTTTATCCAATCCGTCCATTTCACGAACGCTTACTCGCGTATCAACACACACGTAACAAAATTTTTCATTCAACGCGATCCGCTATGCGAGCACGAGAGTTCTGGGCAAAAATAAAACAAAAACAACACCAACTGTTTACAATTTCATCTATTTTTCAAAAATCTTATGACGATTGCAGGCCATACGCTTCTGTGTTGATCATGGGTAAACGCTTTTTGGGATTGCTAGACTCAGGTGCCTCAGTTAGTTGTATAGGTGCTGATTTGGCAAATGAATTGTTAACTAAAAACATACCTTTTAAGAAAATTAAAAGCAAAGTTCGAACGGCTGATGGTTCGCAACAGAAAATAGCTGGTGTTATTTCTCTTAAAATCTCTTACAAAAGTGAAACAAAAACTCTTGAGTTTTACGTAATCCCTTCTTTGATTCAAAACCTTTATCTCGGAGTTGACTTTTGGAAAGCGTTTAAGATTGCTAATAATATTATCAATGAAATCAAGATTTCCGAGGTTGACTCAAATGTTCATTTTTTATCTGCTGAGCAGAAAAATAAGCTTAAATTAGCAATTTCTTGTTTCCCGAAGTTTGAAGACAATGGGCTAGGAAAAACTTTACTTGTCGAGCACATCATCGATGTTGGCGACGCAAAGCCCATAAAGCAACGCCACTTTCCAGTATCTCCAGCAGTAGAGAAGCTGATGTTTGATGAACTTGATCGTATGTTGTCATTAGGAGTAATAGAAAAGTCAAATAGCCCTTGGTCATCACCAGTAGTTCTCGTTCGTAAACCAGGGAAGGTTCGACTCTGTTTAGACAGTAGGAAGGTTAACGCATTAACCGTGAAGGATGCATATCCGCTTCCTCACATCGAGGGTATATTGTCCAGATTGCCAAGAGCGGAATTCATTTCAAGTCTGGACTTGAAAGATGCTTTCTGGCAAATCCCTTTGGAAAAGAGTTCACGTGAAAAAACGGCCTTTACGGTACCAAATAGACCACTTTACCAGTACACTGTGATGCCATTTGGACTGTGCAATGCACCCCAGACGATGTGCAGGTTGATGGATCAAATAATTCCATATCATCTGAAAGAGAAGGTTTTTGTATATTTAGACGACTTACTTTTAGTCACCGAGAGTTTCGAATCGCATATAGAATTGCTGAAAGAAGTAGCTGATCATATTCGCAAAGGTGGTCTTACAATTAATATAGCCAAAAGCAAATTTTGCTTGAAGGAGGTTCGCTATCTTGGCTATGTTGTTGGTTTAGGAACTTTAAAAACAGATCCTGATAAGGTTTCTGCTATCTCAAACTATCCTATTCCGAAGACAGTTAAGCACCTGCGAAGATTTTTGGGTATGGCAGGGTGGTATCGAAGATTCATCTCTAACTTTGCCGAAGTCACTCATCCTCTTACCGAACTTTTAAAAAAATCTAAATCTTTTGAATGGTCTAACGAAGCTCAACAGGCATTTGAACTAATTAAGGAAAAGCTAACTTCTGCCCCATTTCTTGCAAATCCAAATTTTTCGAAACCATTTATTATTCAGTGTGATGCAAGTCAACATGGCGTAGGTGCTGTGCTTGCTCAGAAAAACGAAAATGACGAAGAAATACCTATAGCATACATGTCCCAAAAGTTAAATAAGGCTCAACAGAATTATTCTACCACAGAGCGTGAATGTTTGGCAGCTGTATTGGGCATAAAGAAATTTCGACCCTATGTCGAAGGACAATCTTTCACAGTTATTACCGACCATGCAAGTTTGCGTTGGCTTATGAACCAGAGTGATCTAAGTGGGCGTTTGGCTCGCTGGGCCTTAAAGTTTCAGGCATTTGATTTTAATATAAAGCATAGAAAGGGTAGCGCAAACGTTGTCCCTGACGCACTTTCTCGCGTTCACTCTGAAAGCGAATTGGTGTTAGCTGTAGAAGTCGATTATTTTCCTGATATAAATCTTTCATCTGAAGCATTTGATGAACCTGAGTACGATGAGCTCAGAGAAAAATTTAAAGCAAATCCAGGCAAGCACCCTGATTTTAAAGTATGCGATAAATTTATATATCATCGCAATGAGTTCTATTCAGGTGATCCAGAAAAAGAAAATGCTGCGTGGAAGCTTTTGGTTCCAAGATCGTTGAGAGCAGAGGTCTTGAAAAGCACACATGATGTACCAACAAGTGCGCACGGAGGTATTGGAAAAACAACTGAGAAGATACGACGTTACTTTTACTGGCCAGGTTTGTTTAGATCAGTGCAGGATTATGTTTTGAGCTGTGAGGTGTGTAAGACAACAAAATACCCTACTAAGGTCTTACGTCCACCTATGGGAAAATATACACCGGCGGAAAGAATTTTCCAACGTCTATATATAGATTTGATAGGTCCATTTCCTAGATCGAAAAATGGGCATATAGGGATTTTGATTGTTCTTGACCATATGTCAAAATTTAGTTTTCTCTGTCCACTAAAGAAATTTACTACAACTCCTATTGTTAACTTTTTGAAACAGCAAGTTTTTGATGTATTTGGCGTGCCAGAAAGCATTGTCAGTGATAACGGCAGCCAATTCAAATCGAAAGAGTTCGAAGCCTTTTTAACTAAATGTGGTATAAAACATACATGTACAGCGGTATATTCACCACAAAGTAATTCTTCGGAGCGTGTGAACCGCTCTATAAATGCTGCTTTGAGAGCGTATATTGTAAAGGATCAACGCGACTGGGATTGCCACCTTAGCAGTATCAACTCGGCTCTTCGTAATTCAATACACCAATCTACTGGATATAGTCCATATTTTGTCGTGTTTGGCCAACATATGGTAACACATGGCGATAACTATGCACTTTTACGAAATATTGGTATGACGACAGAAGGGTTAATAGAAAGTCATCAAAGTCGTTTTGATAACATCTTAAACGTTCGTGACAAAGTTCGAGATAATTTACACAAAGCGTTTGATCGGAATGAAGTTCAGTACAATTTGCGTTCTCGAGAGATAAAGTATAGCATAGGGCAAGAGGTGTTGCGCAGAAACTTTGCTCAAAGCAATATGGCAAAACAGTTTAACTCAAAGTTAGCTAAAACATTCCTCAGGGCAAGGGTTCGAGAAAAATTAGGTTCATCATATTATGTCCTTGAAGACCATAATGGTAAACTCTTAGGAACATTCCACGCTAAAGATATGCAACCGTACTAAGCTTATCGCCTTTTCCAGCTTCTTTATGAGATTTGTGACATACATATATCAAAAGTAACCTGTATTGTGAGCGCGGTTTATTATTTCTCTAGTTTTATATTATTTTCCATTTTTATAAAATATGCATTTACTTAAATTTTGTTTTCATCCTTTTGTTAAACACAAATATCACCCTGTTGTATTGCGCTGTGACTTAACGAGCCTTTTCGATTTCGATAAACGTTATCGATCGATGCTTTCGACACGTGTTGAAAGGCAAAATCATCTATCGAAAAGTATACCCGGATTTCCGCTTAAAACACTCTTTCTTTTGCTCTGTGGATTTCAACGAGACAAGTGGTATACATAGATCTAATATTCTTAAGTGAAAAAAAAAAACTTTGATTTTGGTTTAAACTAATTTACATTAAAAATAAACACAATTAAAAATAAAAACTGAGATAATTTGTTTAATTAAATTGTGAAAAATATACCATAACTTAGTTTAAATTGTGCAAAGTTTACATCGTGTGGGGTGGAGCCCTAAAAGGCCATACCAAACCAAGTGTATTTGAGATTCTGAGATAAACATCGGCCTGGAATAGCTTATCCACCACACCACGCATGCGCTTAATCAATATAAAACCACGGCTTGAAGATTTTTTTTTAAGTTTTTATATCCAGTTTTTTTCAAAAGGTGAGATTTTGCTAGTAATTTTATATATGTGCAGTATCTAATCATTAATTTATAAAAACCTAGGATTTCCAGTTATACAACTTGATAAAAATACAACTCAATACAATCTCCAGTAGTACAGTCAATCATCAATCCAACTGAATCAATCTAAATCTCTACAAGATTAGCTATGTTTTGTAGCAACACGTGACGCTTCAACGTACTACCAGTCAAGTCAGTCTATTCTAATACGAAGAACAAAATGAAGGGGGATTTGAGATTCTAAAAATTTTAACATGATATAAAAATCTTAAATTTACCTAAACATTTATTAAATTTCTAACTAAGTCTTAAATCTACCTTAATATTAAATTTCTGACATAAATCTTAAATCTACCTAGAATAAGTTTAATTTAAAATTTAAAAATTTAACAAAAAGTGAAAAAAGAAATTTAAAACTAAATCTAAAAATTAAGGTGCAATCGAAATATTTAATTAATTTTACACCGCCACTGCTAAGTGTGTGTCATTTTTATTTTTGCTTAGCGAGAGCACCAACAAAAAGAAAAAGGTGAAAAAGTAAATAAGAACAAAAATGTCTATTTAATAGGAGAAATTATTAACCACCTAAATTTAGCGTAAGGATTTGTTTTTGTAAATAGGTAAAATCCAATTAACCACCGACGCATCTCATCAGGCGCCTGCTGACATCGATCGGAGCTTTTCACCATGTAAGTGATTTTGATCAATTTCTCCTATCATAGATTTACTTATTACTCTTTACTTTGATGCTACTCTCTTTCTTTTAAGATCCGTTGTTTTTTTATTTGTATAAATATGTTATTTCTTTTTTTTTGATACTGATATTTTTTTTCAAGGCCGTTTATTAGGGTTACCGCGTGTTCATAATAAACAAAATTATAGTATTTCGATTGCTACATTTTTTTTTGGGTTATTATAAAAATTAAATGGATTTTTTTCTATTTATTTATTAAAATGAAATTTTTTGTGTGAAATGAATAAATTGTAAGTAATTAAATAATGTGAGATAATGATGTGAGCCTTAGTTCTTTAATTTTGGTTGGGCATGGAGATGAGATACAGTATCTCTCGAATGGTTGGGTAGGGGAGAGAAGAGAAGCGTGTAATTGCTATAATGCTTCTCAAGTTTGGGTTTTGCATTTGATAAAGTTTATAATTTTAGTCCGTCTGTTAATCATTTTTTTTTGGGTATTCAAAAGGGTTTTTTTTTGTCCGGTCCGAGATTTTTTTTTTTTGTTTGTTTTTTGAAATGTGCATGAATTATTTTTATCGTCATGGCATTTGTGAATTAAATGGCTAGCACCACCCATCCCGATCCGGCGAGCTTAGACCAGGTTTCAACTAGCATGCACGCTAAGCCATACACAAGTGGGACTCTATGACAGTTCCTATCTTGCCATTTCTTCGGCAATCTTTCTATTTCTATTTCACTCCTTTCCCTCTTCCTTTTCTTTCTTCACCTCTCCTTCTCCTCCTCCTCCTTTTAC